>OX439242.1:25273976-25595081 GCA_949319165.1 Sialis lutaria
ATACAAAAATCTGTATTATCTATCTGTATTATTTACCCAACTGAACTTAATGTACCAATATTCACTAACCTAAATTCCACGCGAACGAAGTCGCGGGTACCAGCTAGTGTTTAATAAATATTAGTCAAAGGTGATTTTTTTTCATACATATTTGCATACTACAAGGTTAGGCGATTGAAGTGTTACCTAATCAAACGACCATATTTTTTTGTGAAATTATTTTTTATTGATTCAAATTACAAAAATGTGTGGAAATAACAAAAATTTCAGAATCCATTCACTTTAGCTCGATGTGGCCACCTTTTGCCTTGACTATGGCCTTCAAACGGTTAAAAAAAGAGTTGCATGCTGCACGAATGTGATCTTGCGGTATTTTGGCCCATTTCCGTACAATGGCTTTCTTCAGCGCATCCATACTGGCATATTTTTTAGTCCTCACCTTGCTCTCCAAAATGGCCCAGATGGAATAGTCCATCGGATTTGCATCTGGCGAATTCGAAAGCCATTGTGTGGACGAAATGAAATGAGGAACATGGTTTTTAAACCATTCTTGGTTCACACGAGCTTTATGAGACGGTGCCGAGTCTTGTTGGAACGTCCATGGTCTACGACCGAAATGTTTGCGTGCCCACGGCTCTAAAGCAGCTTCCAAAACATTTTCCCGATAATAAGTCGCATTGACTTTGAAACCAGGCTCGATGAAAACGATTGGACAGCGTCCATCGGCGTTCACAGCTGCCTATACCATTACTTGAGATGGAAAATTACTTCGAGTGGCCGTTCGTAGGCTCAAATTTTCGTAAGTGCGTTCAGTTAAGTAAACACGATCATTTTGAGAGTTTATGAACTGCTCAATAGGAAAAATTTTCTCATCAGAGAACACAATGTTTGGAAATTCGCCACGTTCGTGCAAGCGTAACAACTCCTTTGCTCTTTCGAGTCTAACTTTTTTTGCTTTGGTGTAAGATCATGTTGAAACTTGTAAGGCTTTACCTCGAGCTCATTTTGGAATATGCGTCGGATGCTTCGCTGGGATATGTTCAGTTCTTTGGCCATTTGATTATCACTACGACGTGGATTTCGTTCAAGTCGAGCCTTCACTTTCCGAACCATTTCAGGTGATGTTGCTGTTCTTTTTCGTCCAACACCATAGCATTTGGCAATGCTGCCTGTATCATTATAACGATTTATGGTGCGATACACAAACATTTTATTCAATTTGAGATGGTTGAGCTCACGAACAATTGCTGGTTGTGATTTTACAGCCAAATATAACGCAATCACACAATTACGTTTGAATTCCATTTCGAATAACTTTTGTTCTATAAAACTTAGACGCAAATGCTTGCGTTAGCTTGTAAACAATATAAAGAGCTGTCATTGGTATGAATTTGACATAGTTGTCATTATCGGTTTGCCAGATACACCGGTGTGAAGTTGGTGACACTTAAATCGTCTAACCCTGTATTAAACGTACATATAACGTAGAAATAAATGAATCAAATATTAACAAGATGTCATACACAAGTGTTCTTGTTAAAACTGATTTACCAGTGACTCAAAAACAAGTTTGACAGTTTTTAAATAAACACGATTTGAAGCCTCAAGAACTTGCAAATAGACGGAGCGGTAGACGGGGCGGCAGACGCGGTAGCAGTTACAGCGCCTTGTGTTTGCCGCATTGCGGCTATCGCCGCATAATAATCACGCCAAAATTCATTTGGCGTGCCAAACCCCTTGCTCTCGTATACGAGCATCCCCGGTAGACGGGGCTGTAGACAGAGCTATAGACGGAGCTGTAGACGGAGCGGTAGACGGGGCGGCAGACGCGGTAGCAGTTACAGCGCCTTGTGTTTGCCACATTGCGGCTATCGCCGCATAATAATCACGCCAAAATTCATTTGGCGTGCCAAACCCCTTGCTCTCGTATACGAGCATCCCCGGTAGATGAGACTGTAGACGGGGCTGTAGACGGAGCTGTAGACGGGGCTGTAGACGGAGTGGTAGACGGGGCTGTAGACGGGGCGGCAGACGCGGTAGCAGTTACAGCGCCTTGTGTTTGCCGCATTGCGGCTATCGCCGCATAATAATCACGCCAAAATTCATTTGGCGTGCCAAACCCCTTGCTCTCGTATACGAGCATCCCCGGTAGATGAGACTGTAGACGGAGCGGTAGACGGGGCTGTAGACGGAGCGGTAGACGGGGCTGTAGACGGAGTGGTAGACGGGGCGGCAGACGCGGTAGCAGTTACAGCGCCTTGTGTTTGCCGCATTGCGGCTATCGCCGCATAATAATCACTCCAAAATTCATTTGGCGTGCCAAACCCCTTGCTCTCGTATACGAGCATCCCCGGTAGACGGGGCTGTAGACGGAGCTATAGACGGAGCTGTAGACGGAGCGGTAGACGGGGCGGCAGACGCGGTAGCAGTTACAGCGCCTTGTGTTTGCCGCATTGCGGCTATCGCCGCATAATAATCACGCCAAAATTCATTTGGCGTGCCAAACCCCTTGCTCTCGTATACGAGCATCCCCGGTAGATGAGACTGTAGACGGGGCTGTAGACGGAGCGGTAGACGGGGCTGTAGACGGAGTGGTAGACGGGGCTGTAGACGGGGCGGCAGACGCGGTAGCAGTTACAGCGCCTTGTGTTTGCCGCATTGCGGCTATCGCCGCATAATAATCACGCCAAAATTCATTTGGCGTGCCAAACCCCTTGCTCTCGTATACGAGCATCCCCGGTAGATGAGACTGTAGACGGAGCGGTAGACGGGGCTGTAGACGGAGCGGTAGACGGGGCTGTAGACGGAGTGGTAGACGGGGCGGCAGACGCGGTAGCAGTTACAGCGCCTTGTGTTTGCCGCATTGCGGCTATCGCCGCATAATAATCACTCCAAAATTCATTTGGCGTGCCAAACCCCTTGCTCTCGTATACGAGCATCCCCGGTAGACGGGGCTGTAGACGGAGCTATAGACGGAGCGGTAGACGGGGCGGCAGACGCGGTAGCAGTTACAGCGCCTTGTGTTTGCCGCATTGCGGCTATCGCCGCATAATAATCACGCCAAAATTCATTTGGCGTGCCAAACCCCTTGCTCTCGTATACGAGCATCCCCGGTAGACGGGGCTGTAGACGGAGCTATAGACGGAGCGGTAGACGGGGCGGCAGACGCGGTAGCAGTTACAGCGCCTTGTGTTTGCCACATTGCGGCTGTCGCCGCATAATAATCACGCCAAAATTCATTTGGCGTGCCAAACACCTTGCTCTCGTATAGGAGCATCCCCGGTAGACGGGGCTGTAGACGGAGCGGTAGACGGGGCGGCAGACGCGGTAGCAGTTACAGCGCCTTGTGTTTGCCACATTGCGGCTATCGCTGCATAATAACCATGCCAAAATTCATTTGGCGTGCCAAACCCGTTTCCCTCGTATACGAGCATCCCCGGTAGACGGGGCTGTAGACGGAGCTATAGACGGAGCTGTAGACGGAGCGGTAGACGGGGCGGCAGACGCGGTAGCAGTTACAGCGCCTTGTGTTTGCCACATTGCGGCTATCGCTGCATAATAACCATGCCAAAATTCATTTGGCGTGCCAAACCCGTTTCCCTCGTATACGAGCATCCCCGGTAGATGAGACTGTAGACGGAGCGGTAGACGGGGCTGTAGACGGAGCGGTAGACGGGGCTGTAGACGGAGTGGTAGACGGGGCGGCAGACGCGGTAGCAGTTACAGCGCCTTGTGTTTGCCGCATTGCGGCTATCGCCGCATAATAATCACGCCAAAATTCATTTGGCGTGCCAAACCCGTTTCCCTCGTATACGAGCATCCCCGGTAGATGAGACTGTAGACGGAGCGGTAGACGGGGCTGTAGACGGGGCTGTAGACGGAGCGGTAGACGGGGCTGTAGACGGAGCGGTAGACGGGGCGGCAGACGCGGTAGCAGTTACAGCGCCTTGTGTTTGCCGCATAATAATCACGCCAAAATTCATTTGGCGTGCCAAACCCCTTGCTCTCGTATACGAGCATCCCCGGTAGACGGGGCTGTAGACGGAGCTATAGACGGAGCTGTAGACGGAGCGGTAGACGGGGCGGCAGACGCGGTAGCAGTTACAGCGCCTTGTGTTTGCCACATGCGGCTATCGCTGCATAATAACCATGCCAAAATTCATTTGGCGTGCCAAACCCGTTTCCCTCGTATACGAGCATCCCCGGTAGATGAGACTGTAGACGGAGCGGTAGACGAGGCTGTAGACGGAGTGGTAGACGGGGCGGCAGACGCGGTAGCAGTTACAGCGCCTTGTGTTTGCCGCATTGCGGCTATAGCCGCATAATAATCACGCCAAAATTCATTTGGCGTGCCAAACCCCTTGCTCTCGTATACAGGCATCCGCGGTAGACGGGGCTGTAGACGGAGCTTTAGACGGAGCGGTAGACGGGGCTGTAGACGGAGCGGTAGACGTGATGGCAGACACAGCGCCTTGCGTTTGCCGCATTGCGGCTATCGCTGCATAATTATTAATAATCACGCCAAAATGCATTTGGCGTGCCAAACCCCTTGCTCTCGTATACGAGCATCCCCGGTAGACGGGGCTGTAGACGGAGCTATAGACGGAGCTGTAGACGGAGCGGTAGACGGGGCGGCAGACGCGGTAGCAGTTACAGCGCCTTGTGTTTGCCACATGCGGCTATCGCTGCATAATAACCATGCCAAAATTCATTTGGCGTGCCAAACCCGTTTCCCTCGTATACGAGCATCCCCGGTAGATGAGACTGTAGACGGAGCGGTAGACGGGGCTGTAGACGGGGCTGTAGACGGAGCGGTAGACGGGGCTGTAGACGGAGCGGTAGACGGGGCGGCAGACGCGGTAGCAGTTACAGCGCCTTGTGTTTGCCGCATAATAATCACGCCAAAATTCATTTGGCGTGCCAAACCCCTTGCTCTCGTATACGAGCATCCCCGGTAGACGGGGCTGTAGACGGAGCTATAGACGGAGCTGTAGACGGAGCGGTAGACGGGGCGGCAGACGCGGTAGCAGTTACAGCGCCTTGTGTTTGCCACATGCGGCTATCGCTGCATAATAACCATGCCAAAATTCATTTGGCGTGCCAAACCCGTTTCCCTCGTATACGAGCATCCCCGGTAGATGAGACTGTAGACGGAGCGGTAGACGAGGCTGTAGACGGAGTGGTAGACGGGGCGGCAGACGCGGTAGCAGTTACAGCGCCTTGTGTTTGCCGCATTGCGGCTATAGCCGCATAATAATCACGCCAAAATTCATTTGGCGTGCCAAACCCCTTGCTCTCGTATACAGGCATCCGCGGTAGACGGGGCTGTAGACGGAGCGGTAGACGTGATGGCAGACACAGCACCTTGTGTTTGCCGCATTGCGGCTATCGCTGCATAATTATTAATAATCACGCCAAAATGCATTTGGCGTGCCAAACCCCTTGCTTTCGTATACGAGCATCCCCGGTAGACGGGGCTGTAGATGGAGCGGTAGACGGGGCTGTAGACGGAGCGGCAGACGCGGTGGCACTTACAGCGCCTTGTGTTTGCCGCATTGCGGGTATAGCCGCATAATAACCACGCCAAAATTAATTTGGCGTGTTGAAAATTGTTCTATAAAAAAAAAAAAAAACAGAATTCTTATTTAACTCAAACAATTAATATTTAATTACATACGGTGTTTCTGCCGGCGACATAGGTGCTGCAGCCACTTCTTGCATATTAATTCTAAATAAAAATAAAAATAGTTAATTATTTTGATTGGCGATTATAAGATGTTTTTATCAACTGTTTAAATATTTCAAAACCTCTCGATTGTTATTACCAAGACTTGATTTTCAGGTTACATTCAGCATTCTGCTATACGATGACATCGGTAGTTCAAAAATTCCATTACATGACGACTAATGGGGCACCCACCACGGTGCCGATTTTAAGGTTTATTGGTGAATTTAAACACGCAGAAATATTGCAATCACGGTGGTATTATGGTAGGGATGGGGGAAGGTCGATGGTTACAACTATCGGCCAGTTGTGGAATGGAGCGGTCGTGCAGTGGATGGTCGTATAGCAGAGTGCTGAGTGTACATATAGATTTTTAATCAATTTATAGACTTGTAAAGTCATAAGTATTAGGTACTTAATATATGTATTTTGACGCGGTTTATAATATTTTTAAGTAGTAAAGTATTCTTAATAACTGATTTAAAAGTAAAATTTGTGCACGCTCGATCAGATCAACCAAACTTAAAACAAAATTAATTGTTTTTATAAACAATGCAAATAGTTACTATTGTAAGAACATCCTCTCTTTTTCTGCTCTTCTCCTTTCGTAGTAGCTTAGTCCGGATAATCATCAATTACTACAACTGAGTTACCACCATAATGTTTTAAAACATACTTTCCATACATTTCCAGGATTTCGCCATATGCCGCTGGCTTTGGCCATACAACTGAGTGTAATAAATGACCGCCATCTTAGACATATTTCGAATTTGATAGAATTTTTACTCTGGTAATATCTGCAGCTTAGAATATTGTTTTGATGCTGGACTTCGTCCCTTTACGCAGAGAAATAATAAACAAAAACGCGGAATTGAAGTAAATTCAAATTTAAAATAAGATTGAAGCTTATGTGGATTTTTTACAACACATATAATTCGATGTAAGAGCTGCAGGGAATTTATTACAAAAGTTCCACTATTGATTTTGACACCATGCATTAAAACTGCTATAGGAATAATCTTGTGTTTTTTGGAGTAAACAATGTCTGCAAAAAAATTTCCAAATGTGTTTTGCATCAAGAATTCGTCTTTTTCTAGAGCACTAGGGGAAAGTACTTTGAGACGGCATACTTTTTGGAAAACCTTTAATTCTGAAAAAAATCGGAAGTATAAAACAAGTTAAATGTAACTATTATTTTATTCAATTAATCGTTAATTATTACCATTAACAATAATAACAATAACTATTATATTTTTCATTATGAAAATAATCTTTTATGAGGTGCAATGTAGAAAAATTGGTTATAATCTTCACTTAGATGTATTCAGTATTGAAAAAAAGGTCGTATATCAGAATCATCGTATAATTTTCATACTCATGAAGGGGATTGATCCACTGTAATGCCTTGCTTTTGGTGCTTTACTTGTTATTACCATATTACAATTTTCGTTTATTTGTCTCGATCCACATGGGGATAATTTTTCAGCATTTGTTTGCAAGTTGTTGCAAAATAGATGAAATTGAAATTTTCAACTCATCACCGACTAAAGATTTGTCACCCGGAAGAGTGGGCAAGTCAAACGCGTAATATTTCTGAACGCTTCAAAAGCTCGATACCTTTTCTCTCTTCTCATACTTTGTGCAACAGCTCTTTGTTTATTTCGGATTCTAGACACTGCATCTTTGTTTGAGTTCTAATAATTGGAATTTCTTCTAATAATTTTCTATGATTGTCTTGAATTAGTCGCACGATTTCTTCATTAATACCACTTGAACTTATTATTGATATCATCATTTTCGTCTTTTTTCGTAGAACACTTTAAACGTGTTTGCATGGGCGCGGGCGCCATGTTTACTAATTTAATATATCTTTGACATTCCAAAAATTTATAGCTACATAGCTATCATATTCTTACAAGTTTTCAAATTATTACCCAAACTAAATAAGTTCGATTCTAGACTGCTAATAACAAGACATATGTAAATAAATGCAGATAGTGTTTTACAACTACTGGTGTTTCCATCCTTTTCTACTCTAACAATTAGTCATTAATTGCTACATTAATCTTTAGTTATTTCCATCCATTGCAGATGCGCCATCAGTCGCTATACCTGACATGTGTTCGATGGTTAACCTCTAGAGGGCCGGAAAGCCAATATTTTGGCGCATCAGAAAATCTTCAATTTTTGTTTTTTGATTAAAATACATTTAAAACGTACATTTGCACTTTCAAATGAATAAAAATCGTTCACGCGAGGCAATTAAATTTGTTTGCAATAGGCTATTTGACAACATTGAAAATATACTACAAATTGTGGTCATCCTATCAGATAATAGCATAAAAGAACATATTTCACTTTATTTTAAAATAAATTATGTATATTTTTTGCAAATAACACGAAAAAAAAATATAATAATTTTTGAAATTTTATCTATGATGGGAACGCTATGTGATTGGTTGCAGCTCTAGTGACGTCACACGCAAGTTGAGTTCGCGTTTTATGCTTTCTGTGTATTATATCAAAGTATTATATTCGATTTTTCAGCTATTTTTGAAGCAGTTTTTAGAAATTTTATTACTAGTGGCATAAATATTCGTTTCGAATTTCAAAATGGAATTAAATTTTGTGCGAGCTGATTATAGCAACCTATCTAAGGTAGACGCTTTTATGGTTGCACTTTTTTTAAGAATAACGCTGATTACTGTGCTGCGGAAAATGTGAAAACAGCAGTGTAAGTACCACATAAAACATTTGAAATCCTATATGCCGCAAGATTAAGCTATATTAAGAGGTTAGGTACCTATTAAAGATGTTGGTTAATACTGAGTGTACCGGTGGCCGCTGTCAGAATTGTCAAAAATCACGTGTATAGTAGTATAGTTATTCAGAAAAGATGTTATTTCGTTTTATAAGAACCGATATTTTTAGCTACTATCTAGTTAAATATTACTTATATCAAAGTGATCTTCACACATAAAAACATTTGTATTCAATAAAATACTCGTTGGATCTTTTCAATTATTGTAACCACATTTTTCGTCTTTTGGGATTCTTTGGAACAGAAACAAACAGTTTGTGTGGACTTTTTATAGACGTATTTATACATTGTGGCACTACACACCATTATACACCATTCTATCCACTAAATTTGAAGATGAAATTCACTTCAGATGCACTGTTTTATTAAGGCAATGACTTATTTACTTGCGTGTGACGTCACACGCACCATATGACCAGCGCCATGATAGAAACAGCGTTTCTGACGCAGTTTTGAAAATTTAAACTTTAACATTGATTTTTATTGATAATACAGTAGATCTCCCCGAAATATCAATGTAGTGTGCTTATTATGTAATAAAGAATAATTTAAAAATATTTTCTAAAATTAGTCAAATAGCCTATTAAATTTGTCACCATATAACTTGCCTTGATTAGTGAAACTGGTTGTGCAGTTAATTTTGGAAATTGTTGTTGTTGAGACATGAGATTCATTTTTAAATCTAGCACTTTTTGTTTACGAGACGCTCCTGTAAATTCGTCATATTATGTACACTACCCCTCAAAAGTTTGAATACACCTAGTTAAATCAACGAAAATTGATATAAACCTGTATTAATTATTAATTGTTTAGCAAAAAAACTTACAAAAGTATTTTTTAAAACAATGTGACTAAAAAATAACTGTATTTTATAGTTAAATATAATAAAAAACACTAAATATAGATCTCATCCAAATATCCTCCTCGAGCCTTGATAATTGCCTGACAAATTCGTGGCATTCTAGAAGTGAGTTTATCTAACATATCTGCTTTTATATCCTTCCAGAATGCTTCTCGGAGTGCAGTTTTACTATTGGGAGCTATTTTTCTGACTTTTCTATCGAGTTCCTCCCAAAAAAATTAATCAGAGATGCATCATGTGGCGACCACAGCGGACCACATCATTAATTTCAATTGTCCAGCCTTTTTTTCGACACAAAATAGTTCTTACAAAGTTTAGATGTATGTTTTGGGTCATTATTTTGTTGAAATACAAAATCATGACCCAAAATTTTTCATCCCGTAGGGATTACTTTATTTACAAAAATGTTATGATATACCTTTTTGTCCATAATACCATCTATTTTTACTAATTACCCAACTTTTTTCCCTCCAAAACATATCCACGCCAGAACACTATCACCACCATGTTTCACTGTGCAAATTAAGCATTCTGGTTAGAAGCGTTCACCAGCTGGCCGACGGACAAATTTTCGACGCTTTGATTCAAATACTTCAAACTTCGATTCATCCGTCCAAAGAACTTTACACCGCTAGTCTAATGTCCAATGCTTATGCTGTTGAGTCCATTTCAGTCTTTAACAATATTTGATTACCTTACCAGAGGTTTTTTTTGCAGTCATTCGAACATACAACCCTGTATTGTTGAGGCGTCTCATGATAGTTGAAATTGAGACAAGTTGTTCTCTGGAGTTATTTATATATGTGGTAATATCAGTGATGGTTAACTTTAATTATACATTGATAACATTGCTAACTTTCCTTCTTCGTGTATTGTTATCACTTTAGGCCTCTCAGAGCGTAGCTAAGATTTATTTTTGCCAGTTTCTTCAGCCCTAGCGAACGAGCGCTGCATAGCGCCCAGATAATTCTGCAATTTTTTTGTAATATTTCGAAGAGAAATCTTTTCCTTTCTCACAATAACTGTCTGAGCATGAGTTTCTACGCTTTATTCAGTTCTTTTTAGCTTCATTGTATATAAATTTTGAAAAAATATGTATTTTTTTAATTTTGTTAATTTTCACTATGTAAAATCAATTTGACTAGTTGGAAAAATGTAAAAAAGCCTTATAATGCTTTATATCACTTTATGTACTAAAATTGTTTGCCATACAATTATATTATGCTGAATTAAACACTAACAATAAACAGTGCACATAATAAGAACAACAATGATAATTTTTTAACAAAATAGTCAAATCTAGTTAACAGGGATAGTTTCTTACTATTAACCACCTTAGAAAACTAGAAAAAAAGAAAATATTGCATTTTTAGCTGGTGTATTCAAACTTTTGAGCGGTAGTGTATCTTTTAAAATTATATTCTTTGAAAACTGATACATCATTGCAGATCTTTATTTTTAGATTCCACAAAAAAATCATTGGTCCAATATTGGCGTGATTTCGAGACGACAATCAGAATTACAAAATTTGTTGAAAACATTTCAACGTAATTGGTTCATTCAAATTCTATATTGTATACGTACAATACTGCCAACCAGCTTTCTTTTTGTAACATGTTGACATTGACAGAATTGAAGTCTATTTCATAATGACATATGTACATATTATGTGTAGGTAGTAGGTACATATAAATTCGTTGATATCATGTGATTTTACATGAACTATTTGTCTGTGTTTTCTTCTATTGACAATTGTAAACTCTTCCACATCTGATTCTGGTGGGTTTGATTCATTGCTTGTTTTCTTATCTTCATTATTTATAGGAATTTCTTGTGGGTTTTTTGCGTATTTTTGTAATGTAAATTTTTGTTATTACTAATATTTTCGCCAACTTTTGTGTTGGGTTTTGTAGATTTAGAAATTTGTGCGTATGACTTTCGGAGTTACTGATTGTTTCGGTATCATTGGTTGAGCCGACTTGTTCAGAGTTTGCTTGAGTGAACTTAATTCTGATTGTAACCTTGTATTTGTATCCTCCAATGATTTATTTCTCTCTTTCAAACTTAATAATTCTTTTAACAGATCATTTAACTTGTTTTCCACCGATTTTTCAACTATTTTCATCACTTAGTAACATTTCTTTAACTATAACACTCACATTATCTTTGTTATCACTGTCATTACTATCATTGTTTTCAGACAAGTTTTTACTGCGTCCGCTTCTGGTCGCCATCTTGATATGTATACAACAATGAGTCCAAACAACTCCATGTGTGACGGCGTGAAGACGTAAGTGAATTGCAAAACAACAAATCTTGTATTTAATTTCATATTTATACCCAATAAATGCTAGTAAATTAGCATTACTAAAGATATTCGTAGTTTCATCTAACTGTAAAGAATAATATTGACTTTTTAGCACTCCTAAAATTAACTGCTCTATTATATTAATTTCCATTTCGTCAATCCTATGTTTGACAGAATCATTTGATAATGAAGTTAAATTTAAATCTTTTGACTTTTTAACTGCTACCATTGTCTTGTTATTATTTTAGCAGCTGGTAGAATCAGTTGTTCTGCAATGGTGTGCGATTTTCCAGTGTTTGCTACTGGTAGAGATACTTGAAATGATGCTCTTACTGCATTTTCAAATTATGTTATTAATTTGTAATATTTTTTTCAATATTTTCTATTCATTATTAAAAATGTTTGATTACTTACCTGTACAAAGGGCAAATGCAGCTAATGAGAGTTCTTTTAGAATATGCGGGATATACGCTTTTAAATATTAAAAAAATCTTTGCCTTGTAAATGGAAATGTAAAAATACTTTAACTTATTCCAAACATGTTTCGCGGACCCCCGGCAAAAGTTCCGCGGCCCCATGGGGGCCATCTAGGTCTACAAGATCATTAATAATTACATCTCTTCGGCATTTTCTTTCTGTTTTCTTAACATTACAGACAGTATCGCCTCCCATACTTTTTCCATTTCTTTTAATGTCCGACACAAAATCAATTGTGCCATGAATTCTAAACGCACAGCAACTAAACAAAAAAGTTAAATGCTATGGCTTTTTATTTATCATTATGTAATGATAGGATATGTATTTGCAGTTAAGAATTAATATTTAAATCGTTCCATTCGACTAGAATTGAATTCATAAACACCTAACTCCAATCAACAACAACAGCGTTTACAAATGGCCATTTGTTGTTCCATTTTTTTTTACAAATGACTTATGCGATTGCTCCGCTAGCTTCCTCTCTTTCAGACCACCCTTCGTACATTACCATCACTTGGATTACTATTACTAGCTGTATTAACAGATGAAACACTAGTCTCTGTGGAGTGGTTGTGCCCAAACTGGCTTGTGTTTGGCGAACTGCGGCTATTGCTGCATAGTAGCCTCGCCAAAACTCACTTAGTGTATTATGAATTGGCCCTGTATTTGTTTTATATAAAAAAAAACAGAATTTTAATATAATTCAAACAATTAATAATGAATTTCATACCATGTTCCTGCTGGCGTAGATGTATCATCTGAAGTATAATTCAGCAGCTGATAACGTCAAAAAAATGTTGGTTTTCCTAATTGACGAATCATAGCTAATAACTCTTGTTTCTTATGTTTCCAAAATGCTGGAGAAGAACGTACATATACATATATTTGAACATTCGATATCCATAATCAAATTTGACTCTGTTTTTTATATTATCTGGATTTAAATCATCATCTACTTTAAATTGTTTAATATAATATTTCTTTATCTTTCTTAAACATATGTTTATGCTTGTTTTTTCTAATATTTTTTTGGCACTAAATAAAACCCGTGACGGAATGCAAGATCGGCGATCATAACGCGTCACTTCCGATTTAATGCGATACGTATAAGATACACCTTTAGGCACGTTCATTTGATGCCCTGCATATATATTCTTGAAAAGCATAATTCATCCAAATCATCAACTATCAAAAAATATTGGAACGAGTATGATATATACACATACGAGGTTCGCAGACCCAAGTAAATTTGTGTAAAAAAATATTGCGTAAAAGGGGGTGGGGGCGCGAAGCGCCCAGTGTCACAGCCCCTACTATATTAAATATTAGCCAACACTTGTATACCAAATAAGTCTTTATATTATAATCATTTCAGCACTCAAGAGTTCAAATTTGAGTTAATGGTTTACAATTGAAGGGGGTATTGGTGAACTGTCAGCAAGTACGGCGATACATGATAATATATGAGTACACAATTCAACATACATACATACGTGTGATGTAGGTATGTGACATTACAAATTAAAATTATTCTTTTTATATGTATTTATGCTCACGAGCATTTTCATTTCTTTGGATATTATCGGTTGCAATCATAGCTGAAGGGAGTGCAGCAACCATAGCCGAGGGCAGTATTTTTATATTCTTTTTTATTTATTTAACAAAATGTCAATATGTTGGATGAAAGTTTTTCTCGCTGATGCAAATGATTTGTTCTATACTGTCTATACATACCTCGTTCAGGGAAGAAAAATTTTTCTTGTTACATGCAGTAGTTTTCAAAAAGAAAAAAAAATGAAATAGAATAGCCCCTTAATAATCTTAATTAAATAGCCTTATATTGTAAGCCAAAAATAAAAGCTTTTCAGCGTTTTCACCCAGTAAGTTAATTCTACGATCAGCAAAAATTTGACCTGCAGCACTGAATAGTTGCTCGCTAGCAACACTGGTTACCGGAACAGAAATATATTTCAAAACTGCTTTTCGTAAATGAGGATATGGACTTGAGTTCCAATATTCATATATGTCGGCATTTCTCTGTAGCCTTGGTTCTAAAAGGTAGCAACGAATAATCTTCTTTAGTGCAGATTCTTGGTCTTCATGAACTCTTCCGTCGAGTAGAAGGGGGGAGTTATCATGAGAATACCGTAATCCGTGGTTTGTTATTTCTATAACTTCTGAAGGCACATTATTATCATTTGTACTATCCAAAGTTTCACCATTGTTTTGCTGTGCAGTTAAAAAATTGGTCTACTTTATCAGAAGTTAGATATTTAGATTTAAATCTCGGGTCTAATAATATCTAATTGTATAGTATAGGTTTTAGGAATAACTTGGAAGACAATCGGTGACAGAAGTAGCTAAATTTTAAAATTCATTAATATCTGTGCTTAAGATTTTATATAGAAGTTATATTTTATATAGAAGTTTAAAATTAAAACTAAAATTATTATTTATAGAAGATACAAAAAAAGAATAGAACATAAATTAAAGAAAATAACGTTCTCTACAACTTTTCTTGTAAACATTTTTTTCTGATATGAACCGTTTGAAATATAAATAAGAAAAAATGATTATTTCCTTCCACAATTTTTTTTGGGAAAAATTATTAGAATAAAAATTATAGATAATAATATTATCTACCACTTGTATCTCAAACATTTTTTTCTAATACCTACCGTTTAAAAAATAAATTGAAAAAATTAATTTTTTTAGAAAATCGATTATTTCATAAAAATAAATTTTGGAGGGGAAAATGAATAAAACATAAATTATATATAAAAGTACCTTCTACAACTAAAACATTTTTTCTAATGTGTACCCTTTCAAAAATAATTCGAAAAATAAGTATACTTCCGTTTCCGGTTTAGTGATGGTTTTCAAAAATAGGAGGTGCACATCTAGATTATACAAGAACCTTAAGTTTAAAATTCTACGTTCGTAAGTCTTACAGTTTTGGCTGTAGAGCGTTCACAGGCACACACACACACACATACGTCATTGAGTTAATGGTTGTATATGATTCAGGGACCCTCAAAACGTGTAATTCCGTTAAAATCTTGAATTCGAAATTTTTCGTGATCACTATACTTTATTGGAACTGTCTCCTATGCCGGCGCCGGCAACGTGAATATAATGTGAATCGTTGTCGGCACTCGCTTATGACACAGGTATCTGGGTTTCCAAATTTTATATTTGATTATTATATATTGTGTTTTGTTTTTTGTAAACAAAGTTGAATAAAATTTTCTTTTGAATAAAGACGACGTACATTTTCTACTGAAAATTAACTAGAATTCTAATAATTTCGAGGTAAGTGAATTTAAAATTTAAAATTTAGTATATTCACGTTATGATTTATTTGTAGATATTTGTTAATAATTTGTTAAAAATTGGAAATAGATTCAACAGCTTTGAACATCTCAATTTAAAGCTTAAGGAATATGAGCAATTGGTTTTTAACAATTACTGGGTACGAGACAGCAGAACATTAGAAATTCAATCTCGTAGATTTCCAGATAGTGTAGCAGCACATGTTTGGGTTGATATGGAGAATAGGGGTACAACCTGTCACTACTGTCAAAAATCACGTACTTAGAATAGAGTTGATACCACGTAAGACCAGATTCATTTATTCAAAAATGTAATTTGACGTTTATTGATGTTATATCTATGTAATTCAAATTATTTTCTGTATTTTTATATTAAATTCATAAAATGTTGAAAAGAAGTATTTTTAATTTATTTGCATATTATTTTAGATCATTTCAAATAAAACTTAAAACATAATAGTACGTGTCTTTGAAAGAAGGTGTATATGGGGCGAAGCCTCAAACATAATAGTAAACACAACATTCTATAACTCAACAATTATAATTAATATACTGTTTTTAAGGAATTTAGGGGGCAGAGCACCCCTTCATAAGATATAATTCAATTGATAAAATGTTCATATAGAGGACTAAATTTAACCTTTTCTTGCATTCTAATTTATCTTGTTTAGTATATTTTTAAATGTCCCCTTTCGGAGGTTCCAGTGAGTACGGCTATGTCCGGATATTTTATTTCAAGCATTAAGAAATGGTTTTGACGGATTTTTGAGAGACGTGTGGTGATAGGCAAACGCAGAGGTGCGAATAATTTTTGTAATTGAGTGTTAACGTGGGTGAAGCGGAATTCGAGTGTTGTGAATGTCATCGGGTGGTCTCGAAATTGGTGGTCCAGCACGAGACGCAGATTAGTAGTGGCGGAACCGAATACGAACAGCAACACTTCCGAGGAAAATTATATTAATTGGTGGTCCAGAGATAATTTTTCCCGACGCAGTGGCGGAACAGAAGAATCGGCTGATTACGCAACAAGATAAGCCATAGATTTTATTGATATTTTATATATGACCGACCCATTTTGTAGTATCGATGATTATTGCATTAATAGTTTTTATCAATTTATTTTGATACCTAATCGCCACAACGCCCAGCCTGTATTATCAGAGTATTGTAATAAGCAAAGTATGTTGTAGTTTGGATATAACGACTATTAATCTATAGACTATCGGATATAAGACTCTATCGGAGTGCGGATTAGTGCTGATGGTAGCAAAGGTGTCGTAGATAAGTAACTTTAATAATATCAGTACGGGTGGATCCGGCGGACAGTTGTACGATATTTGGTTTTTGTTTTCTCGACATTTATTTGCTGCCAAAATTTTAGTAGTATAAGTGTAGTAATTTTAAGGTTTAATTTTAAGTATATATTTGTGAATATAAGTATATCTTTTTAGGTATATCTGTTTATTCGTGGCGCCGGCCTAATAGGCCATATAAGCTATTATTTGTTAGATAAGTGAATGAATACTGTATCTATAAGAACATTAAAGAACCATTTCATTATTGTTATATGACTGTCCTTTCTCTCAGTACAACCTTGATGTTGCCATATTTAAATTTCGTGGTTTCTAGGAACTGATTGTTAGAAGAGAAATCACGTGGCGCCCATACGAGTAGCATCGATTGATGTTATTCGGAATAAGACCAAATTCTTACCCCACCCATCTTCACTAGAGCTAGGGCATCCTACCTTTTAGTCATATCGGCAATTAGGCACGTGACATAATATTTGGAATTCTTAGTTGAAGTTATAAATTTTGGAAAGGCAAAATACACAAAATTCCAGGTTAATTTCACTCAGTAAAAAAATATTTAAAATTCGCTTGATTCAACATAGGAAAAAGTCAAGGAGTTAAAAAAGTATCTTATCTACCTTATTTGTGACACACAACGTTAGCTGTAAAAAGATTCGCATGTTGAAGAAAAATTATTTTCATGGTTTTCATATACAGTTGCATCAAGAACTAAGCAATGCTAATTTCCAATGCCTCGTTCCGAATTTTGCATCTGGGAAAAACTGAAGGTACAGGAAGATCCTGCGTTTTTCGAATGTGTTCTATTCACAGATGAGGCGACATTCCATACAGCGGATCAGTAAATAGGCATAATTTTCATTATTATTCCAATGAAAATCCACATATTATGTGCCTGGGGAGGAATTGTCGGAGAATATGTGGAAGGCCAATATTTTTTCGATGGTCACCTTAATGGCCCCATTAATTTTTTGCAATATAAACTACCTAGATTACTAATACATGTACCTCAGTATACAAGTAACAGAATATGGTTACAACAAGACGGGGCATCTGCACATTTTTCGCGAGACATAAGGACATATATTGATAACTTTTTCCCCAATCAGTGGATTGGTATGAGTGGACCCACAAAGTGGCATATTAGATCTCCGGATCTGACAAAAATGGATTTTTTTGTGGGGATACGTGAAGGGAATTGTTTATAACAAACCACCGACGATAGAAAGTTTGCAACAAAGAATTGTTAACGCTTTTGCAAGTATTTCCTCTGAAATGTTACGACAGTGCAAATATCTTTTCGGTGATGAATTAAATTGTGCCTGGATGAAAGTGGAAGGTTTGAAATGGAAGAAATAATTTTATTGAATAAGTATTATGCCCATTTTAACTATTTTAAGTTCATCGCAGTATCAAAAAATTTTTGAAAAAAAAATTACTTGTCTTAAACACACGCAATGACCTTATTGAAAATTATTTTTGAATCAGATGCACCTTCAATATAAAATTTGATTGGGTCTGTGTAATTTCTAATTGTCGACGAATATTTAGTAAACTGACGAATCCTCACATCCATTTATTATATATAACGACGCTAAAAGTAAAATTAGAGCCCATTTGTCTTCAAAATATCGACTAAGTTAAATTTTTATTCTCTTTAACAATTAATATAGATTAATAATATTGTTATATAGTTAAATAAATAATTGTTTTATTTTATAGAACGCAAGAATGCAGTTCAAATTCTCCAAAAAATGTTGTTAATGAAATTGAAGATAAAAAATCATAAGTATACATAGTTTGTTTATTCAATTATTAAATGTGATAAATTTATCACGTGTATAATTTTTGTTTCATTTCAAGTAGTTTTAATATAGAATTAATATTAAAATCAAGATCAAAATATTTTTGAAGTATAATTTCTCTGTTACGTTTAATGTTAATCGCTCTAATCAATTATCGTTCAATCAATTTAATGTAATTGTAAGGGTATTGTTGAAAAATATTTTTTTTCTGTTTCAGGAGGAGTGACCAAAGAGATGTCGAGTGTGTATCCTTCAAATTTTAATTTATTAATAACTTTACTTACATTAAAACATTTTTTTTATAGAACGTATAGAATAATCGAAAATGAAGATTTTTGAAGGGGGTACGATTACGCGATGGCTTGGGTCCGGATTGAAGCTAAACGTACCTACTGGCAGCGAGAGCCGAGTCATCGGACAGGAAGGACGCGGTGGGCGAGGTGGACGACAGGAAGGGCGCGGTATAAGAAGAGAAGGTAGCTACGATTGTCGTGGAAGACACTATAGGCGAGGTGGCGGACGCAGGAATGGTGACCGCAAGGGTGACTATTCCCGCGACCAATCTCGCAACGGTGGAGGCCGCCATCATATTACCATATATTAATAATTTATTTTATTTAATAAAATTTAATAAATAATAGTTAATCTTCAACTGAGATTTATTTATTTAATTCTTTCATTATAATTAGGATTTACAGGTATTTGAATTAAAGACATGATTTAGCAATGTCTTAGCTACATTATTCTAGGGTCTCAGGAGGTACGTGGAGAACATATATGACCTCTGATTTAATGTTATTGTCTTGATTATATAAAAGTTGTTACTGAAATTGTATGAATGAAATGATAACATAGGTATAGGAAACACTGAAAGGAATGTATCATTTTATTGGTATAAAATGTTTAATGAAATTCATTACAATCCTATTTTTTTTATATTTATTAAAATCATAGAAATTTTGTCATTTTTTTATTTTTTCAAAGTTATATAAATTATGTGCTTACTACAATTCATGAGGATTTACTGACAAACAAATATTTTACAAATGATTTAAGCAAATAAATTCAGAGGTTGTGATTTCGAATTGTTTTAATATCAATTCTATCAGATTGAATTGAACCTGAAGACATGAACCTAAATGTATGCAACAGACTATTAATAACATGGCATATAACCTAGAAGAAATTAAGGTCAAAAATAAAAAGCAAATGGTACGAATTGCGAATCTGGAGACCGAGGTTGCTAATTTAAAAGATGTTTTATTCTTTAAAACCAACGAAATCGAACAGTGTATGCTAGCTACACAACTTGAAATTACTGGTGTCGATACCAAACCCAATGAGAACGTTTATGACACGGTAATTGAAGTATGCATCGATGTCAACATCAATCATAAGGATTTGAGTGGCTGCTACCGAGTCTCATATACTCTCTTAAATCTCACATACCACCTATAATAGTATTTGAAACAACTCGTAAATGTAACAAAAACGAAATTCTAGCAAACAAAAAAAGCTCAACTTAACAAAGTCCAACTCCAATACAAGGCGTATATTTATGGTATTAATGAACGAATAACAAACAGAAATCGGTATTTATTTAAGGTCGCAAGATAGCATAAAATGAAAGGCATGTGTAAATACGCATGGATAAAAAATGGTAATATCTATAACAGAAATGGGGAATCATCGGAGAGACAACTTATACGAGATCCATCTGACCTCAACAATGCCGAATAATATATGGGAGTTCCAATGTAGTACCATCGATATATTACCTATCACCGCAAACTCAAATACATTTAATATTATATACCTTAATGCTCGCAGCCTCAGACACTGTTTTGATGATGTTGTGTTAATAATTCAGCACATCATTTATGTGGATATTTTGTTTCGTTTTGATAAAGTCATGTTTTGGAAATTACTATTATAATTTCCAAAACATGACTTTATCAAAACGAAACAAAATATTTTAATATACCTAAATTTCACTCGGTGCAAAGCTGTAGAGAAAAAAGAAGAGGCGGAGGTCTTGATATTTACATCAGAAATGGTCTTAAATGTTCAGTACCTAACTAAAACCTGTTGCAATGAAGAAAACTCATTTATATTATAGAAGTCACCAATTTAACATGGAGCAGCAAGATAAGAGTCGGCGGTGTTTATATATCTCCAAGTTCGAACTTTGAAGAGTACTTTATTTACCTTGAATCTATACTACAAGAAAATAGATGTGATACTATTATTGTAGGTGATATGAACCTTAACCTAAGTGAACAATCTCGTAGAAAAGAGCAGTATACTGATCTTCTAAACTAAACAATTCCACCTACAAAATTATCAATAAATCTTTTCCTACAAGAAACGAAGGTACCAATGGTACTCTCTCTCATTGACCATATTATATCTAATATTAGTACGACAATTTTTGATATTTACAATATAAATACTGGCATAAGTGACCATAAGTTGCTACTCACTTCGACTGGCAATTCTCCGAGAACCAGAACCACACAGCGTAGTTCTAAAACCTTAGTCGATTATCCAAAGATATTATCTTACTACTCGAATAATCCTATTCAGACCTTAGATCTTTTAGAGTTCGACCCAAACATGCAATGCTCAAGGATTACTAATAGTATTTGTAATCAATTAAATAAAGCTAAGACACTCTTAATTAATATAATCTAAAGTGGGAAATGAACCATGGGTAACAAGTTGTCTGCTAAATCTTATAAAAACACAAAACTCAATACATGCCAAACTTAAAAAAAATATGTTCAATGTATATCCTAAAATCACAGTATAATCATTATAGAAATTTAGTGACAAGTCTTATTACCGACCTGGCAGAAAAATACCAGCACAACACTGAAAAATGTACTACAACAATATCCGATTATTCCTCTGGGTCAATGTTCTTTAGACCAGTAGACGAAAAGTTACAAATATACATGACAGCTTTTATACTGTCACGCTGTTGAAAATGCAAATAAAAAATCATTTATAAGACGACACAACTCGAAACGCGAAACCCCTGTACCTGTTTATATAGTGTAATAATTTTAATTACTAATCGACTTCTGGAGTATCCACAGTAATATACAGCGCAGATCGAGAAAAAACATTAAAAATGATTCGATACATGATAATTTTTCTGAAGCTGTCAATAGTCTAGCCAAATCATTAAGGCAACCCATTGTTATGGGCAACACACAAAATACACAGCTTTCAACGAACCCGACAGTCAATGGTTTGTTATTGTTTGTAGGGGCACTATTAGAAAACTTTCAAGATAAAGAACTGAAGCTTGAAGTGATGAATACTATATCGCAAACAGTAATAAATGTCAGAACCTTATGCGGTGTTTGCACCGAGAAAACAAAACAAAAGCACGGTGATTTTATGACATAAAAGCAATAAATAAATAAAAGCTATACATTTTTGAATACGAAGTATTTTAGACACGATGTATCTGTTTTGTTTTTTCGGTGTAAACACCGCATTAGATTTACAGCGTGCCAAAAAATAACTTTTGTATGTTAATTTAACTTTGAAAGTTGTTAGTAATAATAATAATTAGGAAAGTGAAGATCAGTGATGTAAATTGAAAAATAATTACTTCAAAGCCCTTCCCGATCACAATTCATATATTATCGGTTACTGAAAACCTCTATAATATACCTTTTTGCATCTTTTCGATACTGATTGGCATCATTCTCAATCAACAGTATCAAAACGTTGCAAAATATGTATATTATAGTGATTTTCAGTAACCGATAATAAATGAATTGTGATCGGGAAGGGCTCAACCCTATTACGCTTTATGTAAACAAATTCAATATTTATTACCAGATTTCTTGGTAGTCTGCATATAGAAATAGCAGCTTATCGTTCTGCTGGTTATTGGTAAGATGGTAATGGATGGGTGAATACTCTCATAAAAGCTACAGTTACATCGCAGAGTCAAGCTAAATCAATGTTGAAGGCATCACATCTAACCAGGACACGATATGCTTATCAAGTAAATCACCGTTATTTAACTGCTGTCTTTCTCTAGTATGTATATTTAAATTATATTTTGTTTTGAACATTTCAGGTTACAGCTGTTACACTTTATACATTGCAACAAAAATCGTATAAAGAATATTTAAAATGTCAAAACGAAAACAGTAAACTAGCATTTTCAGAATGGCACGTTATTAAATGCAAGACGGTACCGCAATATAAATACTGAAATATTGTCCTTAAACTAGTTAATAATATTTCAATTTATTCGTTCCGTACACACATCAAATTTTACATTATATAAAAAGTCTCTAATGAGTCCCTTGGTTTTTCGCATAGTTTCTGTAAAATACGTTCGCTGATTATTTGTCCATATTCGTGATTTGGTACAAATACTCAATAAACATTCTGAACTAACAGCTCATTTCAAGCTGGTAAATTTGCTGCAAAAAAATATATACCGTTTTCTAACCTTGCCATGAACCAAATTCACGAACTGAATGCAATATTAAAAGGAGTTGGAGGTTAGTATAGGTTTTCTATAGCGTAGCCACTCTTGCTCCGAGGTGACAATATGATAAAATTAGTTTATCGATGGAAATGTTTTGTAAACAAACATTCACGTGAAAGATTTCTTTGTTGGATATGTAGGAATTTTGATAGAATGTTACGATCTAAACAATTTTAATATGTTAGTTCGTGATGTACATACTTATAGTTGCATTGTCCGAAACTGAAACCTTAAGTGATGTCAACTTTTTTTATTCAGCACAAAAGCGTATTCTAACTGCAATACAAAAAATGCAGATTGTTAGAACATCGATGACGATTTTGTTGGAAATGACTTATTTTTAAATGACGACGTGGAAGATTCAATATGTAATTCACAATTTATCGAATACATTGTTTCGAACTGCAAATCTCTGCTATCTGAAGGGGAACGATTAAATCCTTATTACTGTATTAATTTTGCTACTAACCTAATTAAAGCGTTTTATCCTTTGGACGGCCGTAATGCCAACCGATAAAACGTCTGTCGCAACATCGTCCTGTAGCGAAGAATATTTTCGCGAGGTGAAACTTTTAACTCTTTGGTGCTAGGCGGGACTGGAAGTGTCTCACCTTTCTGTTACTTCAATCTGCATGGTGGGACTTTTTTTATACCACCTCGAAAAATTAAAATTGCTACTGGAACTAAGGTTTAAATTTAGTCCCACCTATTGAAACTAGTTAATAATTTCACCAACAGGTGTCTCATTGGTATTTGCTTGATTGTTTGACCGTTAAACTTGTCAGTACAGGCTTAGCAGCCGTTGAAAGTGGTAGTTTTCATTACGACGCATTATTTGTTCCTTCCTTTTTGTGAGGAATCGTAAAGGTAAGTTTATTTTTATGATACATTACTTCAATGTATACTATTGAAAAGATTTATGATAAAAATAAAAGTTTTTGTATCTTATTTTTTTTGTAAACGATGAAAGTATGGTGGGATTTTTCTATCCCACCGTGCAATTTGCGAAATTATAAAAACGTTCGTTTTTATTTCATTTATTTTTATAATTTAAATACAGAATTTTTCCCTTCCAGATTAAAATTATGACGAGCAAAAAACTTACATCTAAATTTTATTCTAAAATCTCTACCAATCTCAGACTAAACGAACTAGACGAAAATGATGATGAAGCTGTTCAGGAAACAATACTTTCAGATCAAGAATCGTTAGTTGACGACGACGATAGTGATCCTGAAATTGACGACGATCCTGAAATTTTTATTCCAAATAAAAAAAAACGATTACGTGTAATTTCAACTTCTAGTTCTGAAAATACACCAGTTCATGAAACAAATAAGATACTCGAAAAGACTATAAAATGGGTTCGTAACGGAATCTTAACTCCAGCGGGAGTATTTTCTTCACATTTTGGTCCGACTCAATATATCACAAGTCTTGAAAGTCCATCACCATATGACTTGTGCTGTCAATTTGTGTCTGATGATATTATTGATAACATTGTTTTTCAAACAAATTTATATGCAGAACAGCAAGGCAATAGATACACCCAAACGAATGAAAATGAAATTCGTACATTCATCGGTATAAATTTTATAATGGGAATCAACAAACTCCCAAGTTATAGAGACGCCTGGAGCTCTGCACCTTATTTACGAAATGAATACATCTGCCGATTAATGTCTGTAAACCGTTTCGGATGGCTTCTAAGTCATATTCATTTAAATGATAATATGTTAATTTTAGCTAGAGAAAGTCCCAATTATGACAAACTTTATAAAGTTCGTCCATTTTTGAACAAAATACAAGAAAATTTTATGAAAAATTTTAATCCCGGTCTCAATCTTGCAATTGATGAATCGATGATAAAATTTAAAGGGCACAGCTCAATCAAGCAGTATCTTCCGAAAAAAAAACAATAAAAAGAGGATACAAAGTATGGATGCTGGCAGATAAATCTGGTTATTGTTACAGATTTAAACTATATACAGGCAAAATTGGCAAACAGGTCACAAAAAATTTTGGGGAGAAAATTGTGAATACCCTTACTTCGAATCTCGATGGAAAAGAACACAAAATTTATTTTGATAACTATTTTACTAGTGTGAATTTGATGGAAAACTTGAAGTCTAGACAAATAAATGCTTGTGGTATTGTTAATAAAATAAGAAAATATTTGCCACCTTTCGGTAAAAATGTCAAGGATAGAGGAGAATATGAATCATTTGTAAGCGATAAAGGAATATCTGCAACAAAGTGGATGGATAATAAAGAGGTACATATTCTTTAAAATTTTCACAACCCAAATCAAACATCTACAGTCCAGAGAAAAAATAAACAAGGAGTTAGAATTCAGATTAGTTGTCCTTCTTCAATTGCTGATTACAATAATAATAAGAATGCAGTAGATAAGTTTGATCAATCAATGTCTAGTTATTGTCTTGATCGTCGCAGCAAAAAATGGTGGCACCGCATAATGTTTTACTTCCTTGATGCAACTGTCATTAACGCATATATTTTATATAAGCAATTAGGTAATGACATAACACTGAAAACATTTAAAGGTCAGTGTGCTGAAGGATTTGTTGCTCAAACGTTGCTGAATAGAAACACACCGACTGTATCTAAGTCACCATCAATACAAATAAGCAAAAATAAGCCTAGTGTTTCATTAGAAATAAGAACAAGAGAGTCAAAACATCAACCAGAACGTTCTACTCGTAGACGATGTGCTCTTTGTAGCACCAAAAAAATGAAGTTCGCACATCATGGTCTTGTACTGTATGCAAACTGCCTCTGTGTCTTGGAAAAAAGATGTGCTTTAACAAATATCACTCATGAACACTTATGGCACAGTGGGGCTATTTAAGTCCCACCTTATAATTAAAAACCTTAATGACTTTATGTTTATTTTTTATTTTTTTCTTGTTATTCTATTCCTTTACTAATTAAAATAAACAAAATTTGTTAAAAAATTTAAAATAAAATTTCTGTGCAACATGGGTCTTTTTATTTGTTAAAATCCCGTGCCTCAAATAGTTAACTAAAAATAAAAATAAAAAAGCCACGCGTATTGATAAAATTTTAGTTACTCACATAAAATCTCTTGCTGGGACGAGTAAACTATTTATTATAAGCTTTGCATATCATTGATAAGGAGAAGAACTCAAACTCAAATAGAACAAAGTGAAAATCACGACACATTAAATCTTCAACCATGTCAATTACGAGCAGTTTAGTGTCTACGTGAACCAGCGTCACGCTGTGTTTGAGACAGTTTACTGCGAACGTGTCACGCAGTTTTTATTACTATTCATTTTTATTATTCATAATTTATTATATAAGATATATTATATGTATATAATCGTTTATCTGAAAATTCCGGTGTTAGAACGAATTTACCGTGACTTTTTCTTTTCTTCATGTACGCTATTTTCCAAATAGACAAGAAACTGCGTTGCAATGTGCGGTCACTCAAGTCACGCAGCAAAAACTGTGCTGCGTTGCGTCGCCTACGTCTCAATGTGCGCCCGGGCTGCATATTTCCAAAAGCCCGTCCAGTACAGAGCAACGGATGAAAATTGTGCTCTGTAAAGCACTGGAGTTTGGAAATCGTTTCATTGATATTTGCACGCCAAACCCTAGTCGAGTACAGAGCATACTCAGACTGAGGCTAATGTTAGATGTGTTACAACATTCAAATATGTTTTATTAATAATTGTATTCTTTACAGATATCATTGATAGGTTTTTATATTAATAGTTTTTTTTATGAAAGCTAATATTAAATAATTAGGTCAGACACGTATTAAAAAAATCAATTGCTGTTCTATATAAAAAATATGTTACAGAAAAGATACAACAAATGTTCTTCAATGAAAATTTTAAAATTAATTATTGGTTCAAAATATCTACGTAAATAAAATCAGTCGATAACACTTACTTGTTTGAATTCAAAATGTAGGGATATTTAATCAATAAAATTATGTTTCGTCAATGTTTGATTATTATAATTGATGGAAATAAAATATATAAACAATATTATAGTCATATTTATAATAAAAACAAATAAGCGAACATACATTGTTAGACACAAACATAAAAAAGTAAATAAATTAATTTGCCTCGATTCTAAAAACTGTACTGTTTTAAATTTAATCAGTAAAATTTATATTATTAAGTAGGTATGTATGTAAAATTTATAATTATTATATAATTAAAGCAAAAAGTAATCCGTTTCATTTGTATAATTTTTATTGAAAAGTACTAATTGATTTTTTTAATACGTGCCTGACCTAATTATTCAATATTAGTTTTCACAAAAAACTATTAATATTAAAACCTATCAATTATATCTGTAAAGAATAGAATTATGTATTAATAAAACATATTTGAAAGTTGTAACGACGCATCTAACATTAGCCTCAGTCTGAGTATGCTCTGTACTCAACTGGGGTTTGAAGTGCAAATATCAATGAAACGATTCCCAAACGCCAGTGCTTTACAGAGCACAATTTTCATCCGTTGCTCTGTACTGGACGGGCTTTTGGAAATATGCGCCCGGGCTTATGAATGAGATAATACCGGTCAATAAGGAACTCTTGATTGTGCTATTAATGTGAACAGTCTTAATAGAAATCACTTGCTAAAAAAATGTTATTCGTATGAAAATAATGAAGATTGTATTTCTTGTAGTTACAACAATATTAAAAATGATGTGTTAAATTTTAATGTAAAACCTATTTTATAATCAAAGAATAAACAATCTCCAACATATCAATCATGATACTTTAAGGGGTTACATACGTCCAGCAGCACCAAAAATGCGCTAAAAGAAAAACTGTTTTCAGAAGGGATAACAATAGAAATAAATATAAAGAAATTTTATACAATGTTTATTGGTACTTAAAGTTTATAAAAAAATGTATTTTAATTTTTCTTTACAAAAATTAGTACATAAAATATCTCGTGACCCAAAGTACAATGAAAAAAAAGTTGCTCCACGGTCTGCATCATTTATCCTTGAAATGTTGATGGATCTGTAAAAATAAAAAAAATTCTTGTAAAATGAAGTTGTAGTTATAGTCTGTCGAGCCGAATTTTTTAATTTCGAAAAATTTTCCAATTTACGGAATTTAGAAAAAAAGTATGCGTTTTACGTCATAAATGTCACACTTTAATTATGTTTATAAAATTTTTTAATAAAAATATCGAAAATCCGGCTCGACAGACTATAGAGAAAACATTTTCGAATATTTTAAAAAAAATCGCATCAAAAAATGTTAAAAACTGTATGAGTTATCATGCAGACCGTGCCGGAAAAGTAGTTTCGAGAAAAACGCGTTTAAACTTTCATGTGCATTTCGCTCGAGGTCGCGCGCAATTAAGCAAGAATTCAAAATGAATTTTTTAATTTATTTTGTTAACTTACGCTTAATCTCCCATTCCAGCTTCATATTGTATGCCTTCCTGATCAGTAAGCAATTGTTGTTGATTATTTTTTTCCAGTCGACGAGATGTTCTGGCCTCTTTTGTTGCTTTCATAGCCTTGATTCGTGCGTGTTTTAGCCGGTTCGAATTTTCTCCGAGACAATAGTGGTACCCCTCATATCCAATTATTATTCCAAGTAATCTTTCCATTCTTAATAAACTCTCTGCTCCGTCATTAAAAGTCGATACAGCAACATTGGTAGCTATTTCAACTACTCTCCGACTACCTGGACTACCCTTGGGTGCAATCTTCCAAATCTTCGAATTAAGACTCTCATTAACATTCTGTGTGAATCCACCTAAGCACTTTTCAAGTAATTGTTCGTCACTTAATGATTCATAGATGGGTTTTATTGCCTGCAGTACAATTTCAGGTAAAGGGGCTGTGTGCTTGTATTCATCAATCGTACCTTCGGCTTTTGCTCTCTGCCAATCACACCAACTTTCTTCTCCAGGTGGACAATGAAAATGCTGAGGTTTTTCGTCCGTTGATGATTTATGGTAGAATGTCGCCCATATAGCATTTTTCATATTTTGCAGAGTCAATATTATTTCTAATTGCCAAACCGTAATAAATAGTTAGCTCGTCTATTAGTTTGCCAGTTAATTTTCCTTTTCCTCCCAAACTAACTTGTTTGACTTGATTCGATGTATTTGACTTTTTCTTTGAAGTCGTTGGCTTCTCTTCTTTCGTGATTGACGTTGATTTTTTACTGTCACTGACGACTTTGCGAAGACGCGTACCCATACGTTTTTGGACATGACCCACGCATTCTTTCTTCTTTACTTCAAGATCTTGATACGGCTGAGCATTCGTAATACTAGAAAAAGTTTTTGTATCACCGTCACCTATGTAATATTCATATTTAACCCCATAGTTTTCTAATGACCTCTGAAACATTTCCACAGCACTATCTGGCTCCATTTTCCCAGAGCTACCTTTGTGATTTGCTGCACAATTTTCGTGATGATTTTCTAACCACGATTCATACTCAGCCGTACCTTTGAGCTTATCGTGAATTTCGCACTCTTTGCAATATCTGCTTTTTACCAAACAGTCGACAACTTTTCCGGAGAAATAACCAATTAATGTTGTGACTCCGAAAAACGAAGAAAATCCTCTCTTCATCCAAGTGCCATCTCCGGATACAATAATTCCATCCTTAGATAATTGTAATTTATCTTGATTGGCAGATTCTTTAAGTTCTTCTTCCGCAGCAACTTTCATAGATGCTTTAGCGACGGTTGCTGAAGCTTCTTCAATAATATTTGTAATTGAATCAAAAGTTGTTTGCGCGATACATGATGCTAAATCCATGACACCACAAAAAAGCTGCATTGCCTTCAATCCTTTTCCTAAAAGTCGGAAAGCGAATGTGAAGCGTCGATTTATCTCGTATGCAGTGTTTATCAATGGCGATGAAAAAACACTATTGATATTAGCGTCACACGCTGTACAAAAAATATTTAATTTGAAACCAAGTCCACGTGGACTTGCTTTTAAAAATTTAACATCGCCACCACATGTACGACAGACTACACACTCCGAAATAGCTGCAAAAACCGCATTGAACTGTAAAATACAGTATGAGAACGTTGGATCGAATGAAACCTCATGTAATTGTCCTGATAATTTTTTTGCAGCCGAGCTAGTGTATTTTGTTTCACTCTCCATCTGATCTGGCCTCTGAGGAGGCTTCTTTTTTCTAGGACGTGAACATCGTTCACTTTTACTGCCTTTACGATCTATACTACGACGATTTAACATTTTTGAAAATCACAAATAAGACACACAACTGTTCGCTTCGAATGATCAAAAACAACTAACCTTTAGTTTCATAAACCTTAGCATATCGACCCTACACATACTTTCATAGATGTCCCTATAAATGCTTAAAGAATAACAAAAGAACCGACAGGCTGAAAGGCTCCGAAAGTAACGGCCAGCTGCCTCAAACGAAGGACAGCTACCTGTGTGCATTAAACTCTCGTCGGGCGGTCTGATTTTCTACCATAACTTTGTATCTATGGGGAATTTTTACAATCGACTTTCACAGAAATACGCCTAAAACTATAAAGAATAATAACCTATAAAAAAAATCGATTTTTTGAAAATTCTGGACGTATGTAACCCCTTAAAAGGAACTAAAGTAGAGGATCACATTATTTTCTTACACGCTGCAAGTGGATGTGATTCCATTTCTGGCCTTTTTCACATGGGGAAAACAAAATTAATAAAAATTTGCCAGAAACACGCATTTTTAAAAACAGTTATTAGTACTTTTAACAAAGAAGGTTCGTTACCTATTGAAATAACACAAGCAGGAGAACGGTTCTTGTTAATGTTATATGGGGCAAAAGAAACTGACCAACTTTAAATGATTATAGATATAAACAATTTTGCAAATGTGTTATTCGTAGTAAAACAGAGGTCAGACTAGCGTCACTTCCTCTAACCACTGCAGCTTCTAATCAACACTTCTTGCGTGTCTACTACCAAATTCAGCTATGGCAAGGCAAAAAGTTAAATCCATATGTTTGGGGATGGGAGCAAAAACAAAATGTTATGCAACCAGTCATATGTACTAGATATATACTCTACACCAAATTGTTACAGATGTGGTTATAAACACATTATCTAATGTATAAAAGAATATGGATAAAAAATTGAATCGTAAACGAGTTGAATCTGGAGCTTCAAGCCTTCTCTTAAAAGAATTAATAATAAAAGATGAAGCACATTATAAAAATTATCTTCGTTTAAATAAATTACAATTTAATGAACTGCTTTCAAGAATTTCCCAGAAATTCAAAAACGTGATACTCAATTGAGAGACGCCATTTCCGCTAAAGTGAAATTGGAAATTCCATTAAGATACTTAGCATCAGGTTGCTCCTTTAGTACCTTACATAGATTTCCAAAATCAACTATTTCATAATTTATACCAGAAGTTTGTGATGTCATTTCAGACGGATTTTTTAAGTTAAATAAGTAATAAAAATATATTATAATTAGAAAAACTTTATTTAGAATTAATAATGATAATATGTTTTTATTATTAGTCATTTATTAATTCGTAAGTTAAATTGATTATATTATTATAGATGAATTTGTTTCATCAGAGTGGTTTTGTAATTGAGTTGTTGTCATGGGGGAATATGTATTATCTGAAAATACCGATGTTGAAGTTGAATGACTTGAAAATCACTATTAGAATGTCGTCTTGATGTTTTTACTACATGAAACAATTCGTTCTCTTCTGGTAATTTAATTATCTATTTTGTTAATAATTCTTGTAGCACTAGTTGACGACAACTATTGCTTCATTTACGTTGACATTGGATGTAATTGAAGAGCATCTGATGGAGGCGTATTTGCTAAATCAAGTTTATATAATATTTTGGAAAATAGAGAATTGCAAATTCCAGAAAACACTGTTATCGTTGGTGACGAAGGATTTCCACTGAAAAAATATTTAATGAAACCGTATCAACAAAGTGGAGGTATCTTTTTAATTATTGATTACTACGCGCAAGACGCATAGTTGAGAATGCTATTCGAAAATGAGTTGGTAGATTTCGAATTTTTGAAAAACCAATTTCTCTCGAACCAGAAAAAAATGATAAAATAATTAAAACAGCTTGGTCATTACATAACTAGATAAGAAAAACATCTACAACATATCTATTGATACATCGGTTAAATAACATCAAGGAAAACATACACAAGGATTTCAAGACGTTACAGAATCTATGGGCAGTAATTTTTATTCAAAAGAAGCAAAATTGATTCGAGAAAATTATGCAAATTACTTTATTAGAGAAGGATCTGTTTCATGGCAGGGTAATATGATATATTAAAAATAAACTTTTTATTTGTTAGCAATTTGATAATACAGTAGAAACCGGTTATAACAACTCCGGTTAATACGAAGCACCGGTTTTAAGGACTCGAAATAAAAGTACAACTTAATAGTATACAATTTTATTTTAGCCGGTTATTACGACTGTTGACTTAATTTGACCAGTCCCTTTGAAGTCGTTATAACCGGTTTCTACTGTAAATGTATGTATGTATTCATTCATAATAAAAACACTTACATAATTTGTTTGTTAATCTTAAGATAATGGGGCGAAATTCTACATCGCCACAGAACATCCTATATAATACTCTAAAAATAATTCATGTATTAATTATTGTTAGCGAATAAGTAAATACTGGGTACGCGTCAACTCGGCGGTGCATCCAACTCGGCGATGGTCAACTCGGCGACGGTTAACTCGGCGATAATAATAATTATTAGTAAATATATTTTTAACTAGTAATTACCCGCGTGTATTATGTATACATTTTTTAATCGGTCCGTATTTAAACGGGAAGAATGGGGTATGAATGAAAAAGTTAATCCTTATTTTTTTCATCTATAATTTGTGACGATTTTTTTAATTTAAAATCTAAATATTATAATTTGCAACAATCATTTTTTGAAATTAAACTCATTTCAGATTATACAAAATTATGTTAAATAATGAATATAGCATATAATTTAGTAGTACATAGTTTCAAAAACATATTTAGTTTTTTAAAAATTTGGTGGCAAATTGTCTCATTGTCATAAAATAACAAATAACAATTGAAAAATGAATAATCCGTTGTTTTTAATTCAAATCAAACAATAAACTATTCCAGCTGCTTAATGCTTAATTATTTACATTTTATCAGTAAAAAATGACACTCAGAAAATTCAGATATAACAAACATTATAAAAATTTATAATTCTACCAATATATTTCTATTTTTGGCAGAACTGCTGTTTCTAATTTTTTTAATTTAAAAAATAAATATTCATTTTTTCATTCATACCCTCATTCCCTCTGTTAAAATACGAGCCGATAAAACTATTTTATACATAATACACGCGGGTGAAGCCGTGGGTAAATTCTAGTTCAAATATATATTTACTAATAATTATTATTATTATCGCTGAGTTGGTCTGCGCCGAGTAGACCTGTCCCGGTAAATACTTGCTTATTAAGCACTACTAATAACTTTGTCACAAGATGTCGCTGTTTTGTTATTATTAAATTGTTGAGGATTTAAATCACGAGTCTTGGTAATTCGTTGTATATGTATGAGTTGAGAATTTATAAAATAAATTAAAAAAACTGTTGACAAAAATTTTCAACAGTTATAAATATTGGTTGAATTTTTGTACTTTTGCGTGAATTATTTTTCGTATAGATACATATTTAAAAGAAGACAATAAATTCGCCATTGACTCATCACAATATATTCAATTCGTTAGTTTTGGAGATTTGTCGTGTAACAGTTAAATTTCAAAAATCGCTTTGTTAACAAAAATTGTCAACAATTAAACATTTATTTTATTTGTTGATGTTATGGTATTTCTTTTTCATTTTATTTATAAATTATGTAGGTGCATATAAACAACATAAATTAACCCTCCGCTAGGCGCGTGGCATACATGCGTAGACCATATTCAATTGGACCTATAATAGCTAAAATTGATTTTTATTTCAAACGAGTTGAACTATTGACTATTATGTTTATTGATGTATACTCTTGTTTGTACAACACATAATTTTTATTAAACATTTTTTATATTTGTTTATGGAAAAATAAACACCAAAAGTTAAACACCATTTTTAGACGTTTAATTGTCATAATGGTTGTATTACGCATCAAATGGTTGTATTATGTACAACCATATTTTTTTGGGATTCGACAGAAACTTTCCGTCTTCTTGATTATTTGTATCCGTTATTTGAATTCTGGATTTGCAAGGTTTTGTTGTGATTTCTTGAGGCTTCAAATCGTGTTTATTTAAAAAGTGTCAAACTTGTTTTTGAGTCACTGGTAAATCAGTCTTAACAAGAACACTTGTGTATGACATCTTGTTAATACTTGATTCATTTATTTTTACGTTATCTGTAAGTTTAATAATTGTTTCTACCTGTGTAGTAGAAACAATTAAATCACTTTTTTAGGATTTGTCTATTTAATGTTACTATTTACAGGACCCACTTTTATATCACTGTCAAAATGTTTACAATTTCTTATTTGGTTAATTAATTTATTATCAACATATTTCTTCATTTAACTCATTCAACATTTCACTGAGATGTGAGGATATAATATTTTTGTATTCATTACTTGAAAAAAACTCTTTTAGAGCAGTCAAAGCACTTTCAGTAGCCCTGATATTCGACATTTTAACAAAATTCACGCGGAAAAACAAAACACAAAATATAATCTTCTGCAAACGTACCCAACGTTAATATTTCTTTCACTGTAAATGTTGTGTCTAATTGTTTATCTAAATGTTGACAGTTTACTATAACATGAGCTGCAAGTATTGCATGGAGTGTTTTCAAGAGAGGTTCCTCTCTACAAATATGTCTTGAAATTACATAATAAAAACAATTACCATCCCCTGTTATTTCTATTGCTTTATAATAATCATAATAACCTTTATAATAAAATAATTTAATTAGATATTAACTTTTCAAATTATTGTTTTTGCAAAACGAAAAATAACAAAAAATGCAAAGCAGTAACTAACATCGGCTTAGTGCCCCGGGCCTCCCCGAGCACAAAAAGCCTCAGAAGAAACGAAAGTGAAGAGATAAAGGGGCCCTCGATCACTTGCTGCCCTGGGGCCCCAGAGCATCTAGTTACGGTTCTGTTCAAATGTCATATTCCGCATAAAAGTGATTAAATCACTGCTAATTTTTTAATTGCTTTCTGCGATCACTTGTCTCGCCAAACAGCAGTTAAGTTCATCACTAATAAACATTAATTTATGTACAAAAATAATTTAATTAAATAGTTGACAATCTTAAAAATGACATCAAATACAAGAATAAAACGTTAAACACTTTTTACTTTTCAGAAATCAATCTAAAGAGTTATACCTAATTGTTTAGCCACAGGGATGTAAACTTGCACCGTGTTCCTTGAAAACTCAGTCGGTATCACTCAAGAGTAGGACAATGAATAAATTAGCTGTGCAATCTTAATATATAAAACTCTTGGTGCGTATGTACCGGCAATCATCAGGCCTAAACCACTGAACGTATCGAAGCCAAATTCACACCATATATTTGTTTTGACTTTTCCCTGTATAGCAAAATTCCCCAACTTTTTCCGGTTTTTCTGGTTTTCCAGAAACTGGCCACCCTGTTAATAGAAACAAAAAAAATGCAAGAATCTTAAAGTAGAGGTTTCAAGCTTTAATTTGTATTCTGAAAAATTCCATTACGATCATTTTTACTATAAGAGTTCCTAGTTTTCTACGGAACCCTAAAAATTAGCTAAAGTGGGGAGGGGGGGGGAGTATCTATTGGTAAAACTTATTCTTACTTGAAAAACGGAGAAACTGTGGTTTCTTAGTCACTTAAACTAAAAATACACCTTAACCACAAAATTTATGTCACTCGACACGTGTTTCGACTTCACAAGAAGTCCTCATCAGGAGCCTAACGATTCCAGACTGATACAGTCTTGGTCAGAACCTATATATATACTAAAAGGACTTATCACGCTTCAATGATTCAGACCAATCAACGGCAAGGTCTAGAAGGATTGAAGCTGGGATAGGTCCAGTACCTCCATTAAAAATACTATTCTTATCCCTCAAGATTTCTAAGCTTTCTGCTGCGTCTAATTGATTATTATTGCATGTTTTTATTAATTTTAAATTATTAATGTCCGTTTTATGATTTAATGTAGTCATATGATGAGCTACGCTAGATTTATCCACCCGATTGTATTTAAGGTGATCCATGTGCTCTTTAAATCTAATGTTTATAGATCTCCTAGTTTGTCCTATATAACTTTTTTTGCAATTTAAACAGTTGATTTTATAAATACCGGATTTATCATTTACTTCTATTTTATCTTTGGGATTACCTAGGAGAGTTTTAATGTTATTATTATTAGAAAAAGCTAATTTAAAATCAAATTTCTTAAACATTCTGGACAACCCTTTGGTGGTCTTGTCAAACGGGAGTTTAATGTAGTTTTTAGGTTCTTCTTTAATTTCTTTAGTTAGAGTAATGTCTTGGAGACGATTTAATTTAGAATGTTTTTTATTTAAAATGTTATTAATAATTTGTTTATTAAAACCATTTAATTCCGCAATCTCTTGGATGTATTTAAATTCTTTATTAAATCTTTCTTGAGTTAAAGGGATATTAATTAATCTATGGACCATCGTATTAAATGCCGCAATTTTATGTTGGTAGATGTTGTTAGAGTCAAAAGTTATGTATCGTTTAGTGGTAGTATCTTTCCAGTAGATATCAAATTCTAAAATATTATTATTTCTTATTATTAATGTGTCAAGAAAAGGTAGTTTCCCATCTTTTTCTATTTCACATGTAAATTTAATACTTTCAAATTGCGCGTTCATATCGTTAATGAAATCATTTAAATTATTATTTTTATTATCAAAAATCGCGAAAATATCATCGACGTACCTGTACCAGATTTTAGGAAAATATTTAAATTTCTTTTTAAAGCTGTGTTCGAGATTACCCATGAACAGATTAGCCAGAAATGGTGATAAACAATTGCCCATAGCCGTGCCTTGTGTTTGTTTATAAAATTTATTATTAAATTGAAAATAGTTTTGGTCCATGCAAAGTTCAGTTAAATTAATGAGTTCTTCGATCTCTGTATTATTAAAATTGTTTTACTAAACTAAAAACGCTATAAGTAACAATGCCAAAAACATAATCGTAGAAAATCTTAATAATAACAAAAATTACAACCAGTATAATATCAACTATAAAATAACTAAAAATCTTAAAAATAAAAATTGTTTCTACTTAAAAGCAGATAAAGGTAACGCGATAGTAATTCTGGATAAAGACGATTATAATAATAGAGTTGAAAAACTAATACAGGAAGGTCCTTACGAAGTAATTAAATCAAATCCGATAAACAAAATGATTAAGCAAAGTAAAAACATCTTAAATAACTGTAATACTATCTTAGATAAATTAAATAAATTTAAATTAAACATTTCTAATCCTGTAATACCAAAAATGTACGGTCTCCCTAAAATTCACAAGCCAGGTAAAACTATACGTCCCATCGTGTCCGGCATTAACTCACCTACCTATTTAATATCCAAATGGCTTAACAGTAAATTCAGTAATCTAGAAATTAAATCGGAATCCTTTGAGATTAAAAACAGCATAGATTTCGTAAACCAAATTAAAGATCTTAAATTATATGACTCCGACATATTAGTTTCCTTCGACGTCACAGCTTTGTTCCCTAGCGTACCCATTAAAGAAACTCTTAAATATTTAAAAGAACTCCTACTTAAAAACAATTTTAATAATACAGAGATCGAAGAACTCATTAATTTAACTGAACTTTGCATGGACCAAAACTATTTTCAATTTAATAATAAATTTTATAAACAAACAGAAGGCACGGCTATGGGCAATTGTTTATCACCGTTTCTGGCTAATTTATTCATGGGTAATCTCGAACACAGCTTTAAAAAGAAATTTAAATATTTTCCTAAAATCTGGTACAGGTACGTCGATGATATTTTCGCGATTTTTGATAATAAAAATAATAATTTAAATGATTTCATTAACGACATGAACGCGCAATTTAAAAGTATTAAATTTACATGTGAAATAGAAAAAAGATGGGAAACTACCTTTTCTTGACACATTAATAATAAGAAATAATAATATTTTAGAATTTGATATCTACCGGAAAGATACTACCACTAAACGATACATAACTTTTGACTCTAATCACCACTACCAACATAAAATTGCGGCATTTAATACGATGGTTCATAGATTAATTAATATCCCTTTAACTCAAGAAAGATTTAATAAAGAATTTAAATACATCCAAGAGATTGCGGAATTCAATGGTTTTAATAAACAAATTATTAATAACATTTTAAATAAAAAACATTCTAAATTAAATCGTCTCCAAGACATTACTCTAACTAAAGAAATTAAAGAAGAACCTAAAAACTACATTAAACTCCCGTTTGACAAGACCACCAAAGGGTTGTCCAGAATGTTTAAGAAATTTGATTTTAAATTAGCTTTTTCTAATAATAATAACATTAAAACTCTCCTAGGTAACCCCAAAGATAAAATAGAAGTAAATGATAAATCCGTTATTTATAAAATCAACTGTTTAAATTGCGAAAAAAGTTATATAGGACAAACTAGGAGATCTATAAACATTAGATTTAAAGAGCACATGGCTCACCTTAAATACAATCGGGTGGATAAATCTAGCGTAGCTCATCATATGACTACATTAAATCATAAAACGGACATTAATAATTAAAATTAATAAAAACATGCAATAATAATCAATTAGACGCAGCAGAAAGCTTAGAAATCTTGAGGGATAAGAATAGTATTTTTAATGGAGGTACTGGACCTATCCCAGCTTCAATCCTTCTAGACCTTGCCGTTGATTGGTCTGAATCATTGAAGCGTGATAAGTCCTTTTAGTATATATATAGGTTCTGACCAAGACTGTATCAGTCTGGAATCGTTAGGCTCCTGATGAGGACTTCTTGTGAAGTCGAAACACGTGTCGAGTGACATAAATTTTGTGGTTAAGGTGTATTTTTAGTTTAAGTGACTAAGAAACCACAGTTTCTCCGTTTTTCAAGTAAGATGTATTTACTGTGTATATTTCGTGTATAATTTATATTTATTGTCCAGCTGTGTTTTTTTATTTTGTAATTATTAGTGCATAAAATGATTTTAAGTTCTAAATTGAGTCGTATCTTAGTGCTTGGAATAATTATGGTTATTGGTGAAACATACCGGGTGTCCCAGATAACTTTTCCAGCATGGGGATCTCAGTATCTATAAGAGATACAGGTTTGGTTAAATGAGATGAATTATTTGTAAGAAAGGGGTGAGTATTATTACACCAAAAAATATTCATAATTATATGTGGTTTAGACGTTATACCCAAAAAACTGAAAATTCGGAATTTCTTTAAATGGCTATAACTTTTTTGTTAAAGTAGATAGGTACTTTTTGTTTGCGGTTTCTTAAAACACTTTTTTGTGGGGAATTGATTGGTGTATTTAGAATTTTTATACCATAGTTTCCGAGTTACAAGCTCTAACTTTTGTTTTTCTTATGGGCCACTTAGTTGAATATATCATATTTAAACGTGTTTTTTATTCTACTTTACAACGATATGTCACTTGCCATATTTATTATCGAAAAAAAGTCGAAATAATAAATATCAGTGATATTTATGAAGTATTTTATTACTAACTTTTAAGTGAGCCATGAAAAACAAAAAATGTAAACAAAAATCACAATAACAACAATCAAAATAACAAATGAATATTTGAAACAATGAACTATTTGAAAAAATATATTATAATTTTTTTTTCGATAATAAATATAGCAAGTGACACATCGTTGTAAAGTAGAGTAAAAAACACGTTCAAATATGCCATAGCCAACTTAGCGGCCCATAAGAAAAACTGAAGTTAGGGCTTGTATCTCGGAAACTAAAAGTGATATAAAAAATCTAAATACACCAATCAATTCTACACAAAAAAGTGCTTAAAAAAACTGCAAACAAAAAGTACATATCTACTTTAACAAAAAAGTTATAGCCATTTAAAGAAATTCTGAATTTTCAGTTTTTTTGGTATACCGCCTAAACCACATAGAATTATGAATATTTTTTGGTGTAATAATACTCACCCCTTTCTTACAAATAATTCATCTCATTTAACCAAACCTGTATCTCTTATAGATACTGAGATCCCCATGCTGGAAAAGTTATCTGGGACACCCGGTATACATACATTTTATCCTTACTAGGGTGGTGTATAGTACCGCATAGCCTGTTAGTTTTGTTAATTCGCGGTGCTCCTCAAATAGTATGTAATTTTATTATTTATTTGATTAAGTAACTGTTCGTTTATGGATATTTAGTGTATTGTATAACATTTGTTTATTGTGATCAAGGTACAATAATTTGTTGTTGTGAAGTAATAACAATTTACAATAAAGTCTACTGTCAGTATATTCATTTAAACCTTGGGTTTTGTCTAATTTTATTTCCACGCTATAGAGCTTCAAATGGAATATTCTTCAAAATATTCAACATTTGCCAAACAAACGCAACAATATTTATGTATCGAGACTGTACGTTGAAAAGTCAAACATGCATATTCTTTTATAATGGGTTCTTCATCATCATATACGACCATTGAACCATCTGTGGTTTCTTGTGAATTTGTGGAATCGGAGAGTTGGGTCAGTTCTTGAGAGGTATGATGGATTACTTGTGGAATAGGAATCGAATATAATTTAATCTTCTTAATATTTTTCGAATGTAAGAATCACAGCGAATACATTTCGTCTCATCAGTTTTTGATCCACTGGCCCTGCTTGAAGTTTCAGACGACATTCTGAGCAATATACCAAAAGTGAAAAGTTTTTAAAGCATTTAAAAACAATCTGACAATGTGGCCTTAGGGTAGACAGAGGGTTAATTTTCACAATCACACTATAATATAAACGTGTATGAATATATATATATATGTATGTCTCCACTAAATGTTATGTTTATAGACTCTGATCCCACCGGACCGATTTTGATAATTTTTTTTTTGTCATGTAGCTTGACTCTTTTTCCAGTCAATAGGCTAGATTTCATTTCTTAGCTATGAAAGGTCTCTGAGCTGTAATTTTTTTCCGAAAAAGTACATCGAAATTTTACTGAAAAATTTATTATAATGAAGAAAACACATGGATTTTTATTGACATTTTAATAAAAAACACACTGATAAATTACTTGATTAATTTTAAAATGTTAGATTTGTGAATCAATTATAATTTTTACGTAAAATAGGTTTTGATTGAAATTGTTAAAGGATGAAATTATAAACAGCTGTTTTTTTATCTTATATACGTCAGGAGCGTGTAAAGAAATGTTATTTTGTACATTTTGATTAAATTGCTTATAAATTAAATTTTAACCAAAATTGATTGGTAATTTGATGTAATTAGTATAATTATCTATAGATAATATTAAAAAAGTTTTTGTTATCTATAATGTCAGGAGCGGCGAATTAAAAAATATTTAAAATCTTTTTTTCTAATTAGTTTAAATAGAAATTTCGTAACGTTTGTAAAAACTTTAGATTTTTTTTTAATCATTCAAAAATTAGAAATTTCAGAAAAATATGAAAATTATAATATAGTTCAGTAGCGTCCTAAAAAAAATTATTTAATAAATATTTTTTTTTGAAGTTTTGAGATTGATTTATTAATAAATTTTTTTTTTAATAATAATTAAGTCAGGGGTGTCGCATAAAAATAATTAAAATTGCTATTTTTAAAAGTGACGTAAACAAATTCATTTTGATTGAAATTGAACAAAAATTAAATTTTAATAATAATAAATGTTTTCAATGATCATTTTTAGGGTTATAATATAATATACTCATGCATACGAGGGTCGCAGCCGAAGGCTGAGACCCGAGTACATTTGAGGTTGGGTAAATTGTACATGTAATATTACTGGAAAATTGTAATAATGATAAGTTATATCACCGCCAATTTAAGAAAAAAATGAGTATCAGCAAAAAGAATAAAAAATTATTACCATATACACATGCGAGGGTCGCAGACCCGAGTAAATTTGTAATTAAGTAATTTGTTCATGTAAAATTACTGAAAATTTTAATATTGATTATCTCCGCCAAATTAAAAAATTAACTATCAAAAAATAGTAGTAGGAGTATGAGATATGCACATACGAGGGTCGCAGACCCGAGTAAATTTGTGTAAAAAATATGGCGTGAAAGGGGGTTGGGGCGCGAAGCGCCCAGGGGCACAGCCCCTAGTTTTTAACTAAGATCCGAGATATTAACGTTTTTTATAGGTAACGAATAAAAATCAATATAAAAAATGCTATATGTCTTCCCCTATCACGTATAGAGGGTTCTAATTAGTTTTGAAGTTTACGCGAGCGAAGCCGCGGGATTCCGCTAGTAGAATTAATATAGTCATCTGGTTCATAAGATATTACTTTAATGTAAATATCGCTTATATGTCAGAAAATATTTCTTTCAAATAATGAATTTGATATTAATTTGAAGAAAACTGTGTTCAGGAAATTGTTTATAGTTATTGTTGATTTCTTATTTTAATGAAATATCTTACAATTTTTATATAATTTAAATTATATCATTTTATATAATTTAAATTAAGCCATTTCAGACAGCGCAGTAAATTTATATTCGTCGTCTGGATGAAACTGAAAGTATCAATCAAGTCTACTTGACAACGAGAATTGAATTCTGATGAAATTATATTATAGCATGGAAATAAATTAGACAAAAACCCAAGGTTTAAATGAATATACTGACAGACTTTATTGTAAATTGTAATTACGTTACAAAAACAAATATTGTACTTTGATCACAATAAAGTCAAAATACTATACAATACAATAAATATCCATAAGCGAACAGTTACATAATCAAATCAAATTACGTACTATTTGATGAGCACCGCGCATTAACAAACTAACAGGCTATGCGGTACTATCACCACCCTAATTCGGATAAAATGTATGTATGGTATATGTTTCACCAATAACCATAATTATTCCAAGCACTAAGATACAACTCAATTTAGAACTTAAAAATCACTTTAGGCACTAATAATTACAAAATAAAAACACACAGCTCGACAATAAATACTTAATTATACACGAAATATACACAGTAAATACACTAATCACTTCCGAGGAAGGTTGAAGGAATCCTTTACTTGTGATTGTGACTTTGTATCCAAAAATCGTATATCTTAATCGAAAATTGAAATCGAACTGACGAGTCAATTCTTACCGTTGGCTTTCCAACAGTCTCTCAGTTACGTGCGTCCTTTTTCTTTATTACACGGACTCCAGTGGTGTAATATTGTTAAATAATTATAAACATAAATATTTAATATTACTTTTCTAACCATGTACTTACACTTTTAATTAAAAGTGTTGTAATATTGTTACAATATGCTTTTTAATAATACCTTTTTTAACCCCTTTCTATTTTTGCTGATATAGCTTACAAAGATGACGTTTTTATATCGATTCAAGAGTTGTTTGATTATACAATCTCTGTCTCCAAGACCGATACTTATATGAGCTTTATGTAGAACATGAAATATAGTTTATACCGGCAGATGTACAGTAGAGATCTGTACCTACTTGCATTTTTTAAATATAACTTAGTTATGAGAAGAGACAAATATTGTAAGTCAATATTTTTACCATATAAATTGGCGATCGAATTATATCGATTCTCATCAGATTCAAACTGCCGCTTGAAGGCATTCGCAAGTTTTCCATCTATTTTTGTTTTGTTTGGTTCAGCCTAAAATGTAATTTGTTATTTAAGTGATTATTATTTAATCACTTTGTAACGCAAAATATTCGTTCTGCGTACAGAAAGGCGTTGCCTGGCTGGCTACAGTGGAGATGGGGTGGTTCGTAAGTCGGGATTTAAATAAAGTTATCTGAAATGTTAATTTAACAAGATATATTTCGAAAATAGATACAAAATTTTTATAGGGCGCCACGTGGTTTTTATTCTTATTGTTAGTTTTACGGTAAACCACAAAACCCGTCGTTTGGTTATTATATGGTATTACAATAATAATTATAAAGAAAAGGAATACATATACAGGGTGAGTCATATCAGGTGGAACAAACTTAAATAAATGTAAATAACTTTAGTAAGACTAAGAAAAAATTCCGACCAAGCTGAATTTTGGCGGAGACTTTTATTTTGATTCCCTTAACATACCCTAAAAAGTACACTTAATTTGGGCGACGGGTTTTTGTTTTTTAGAGGGTATAGGGGGGCAAATTCTAGTTTCTTGCAAATATCTTAAAAATCAATCAATCAATTTTTCGAGGAAAAATGTTATGAAGAAAATTGTAGCTTATGAAATTTTTACATAATACAGGTATTTATACTTTTTAAGTAAATTGTTAACCCAGTCAAGGGTGCAGTGAAGAGTGCAAAAAAGATTTTGTGGCGTAGAATTCGAAATAAATAAACACGGACTAGCGAAAAGTAGTGCAATACTCTTAAAAATGGGGTTGAAAACCCCGTATTCAAGATATTTTTCAATTTTTCTGAAAATCTAAATCGATGACGGGGTATTTTTATGGTTGATATTTGTTGGGGACACTTAAATGAATCGATTGGGACCACAAATACTAAATTTGACAGAAAAATACTCTTTCTAGAGGGTTTAAAAAAATGCAAAAATGTTTATTTCGAGGAAAATAATTTTTGTTCAAATCGAAATTGGTCTCAAATTGTTCCTGAAGTTCTAAAGAATACTGATACCATAATTTAAAAAAATATTAATATTTTTATCAATGAAAATCACTAAAAAAATTACATTACCTTCCCTTAAACATAAGCGAACCAGTCGTGTTTAAAATAATTATCAATATGTTTTCCATCATTTAAGATGAAATTGTATAAATAATATAGCAAATAAATACCACAATTATATCCGTCATATTGTTAGTTCTTGCGGGAGCTCTTTAAAGAAGGACTACTCAGTACTAATGGTACAATGCAAGTGAATCTTTATTCATGTTATGAATGTAGTTACAATAGTGAGAAAACACAAATAGTTAAAAAAAAACTTCAATAAAAAAATTCGGCAAACTCTTAATTTATTATTTCCGTTTTGAAGGTAGATGTCATGTCCTTCATTTTTGAGCATTTTATCACTTATGTCTTTGCGCTTTTTTATACTTATTAGTAACAAGACCTTTAATAAAAGCTTTTTTCTCCCTCCTCCCCCCATGATTCAGTTTCCTAAAAATTATTGAAAGCTACGACCCTGTCTTCTTCTGTGAATTCAGCACATAAGAAAGAACGAGGACATATTTTTTTGGAGTCCTTGTGAGAACATCTTTGTTTCAACAAATTTGTTCATATAAAAAAAATATATTATTAAAATAAGTAATTATGAACACTTATTTTAATAATATAATTTTATGTTCAATTTTATATAAGAATTCCATATTATTAACAAGAACAAAAAAGTATATAAAAGAAAAAATGTATATTTATTTGTTTTAATATAAGTTTTTAATACAATTATTATCAAAATCAACATGTAATAATGAACAGCATTGGTAAATAACATTATTTAATAAACTATTTATTTTTTATATATTATTATTCTTTGAGATAATGTTGAATAGTTAGCTTAAAATTTTTGTTATTAAATTAATATAGCAAGGCATATCTGGCAATATCATTTTAATCAGTCACATTGCTTGAATTTAATTATTACTAACTTATAACAAATATTTTGTTATACTCGTTACAAACATAAAAAATTCCTTTTAGTTAACATTAACTCAGATGTAAACTTCGAGGCCTCGTGTGGGCAAAAGCGTACTGCGTCCGAATGCCAAACAAACACATCGCAGGTCTGCCAATATTTCTGTGGAATAAATTTCCCTGACTTTTCCCGGTTTTCCAGGGGAATTTTTACCGTTTTTCCATGTTTTTTATAATTAAAATTTAGATAAAAAAACTAAAAAAGGGTCTCATACATGACATTTAAACATTTTTGCAGAATTTGCATTTTTCCCTGACTTCCAACCAAATTCCCTGACTTTTCCCGGTTTTCCAGAAACTGGCCACCCTGCTTCGGTGACACAAAAAAAAAAATTCGCACGTTTTTATAAGCAGATTCAAAATAATCCACTTTTTTTCAACTGACTAGTCAGCTCATCTCTAATTATTAGAAAAGCAAAGATACTCTATGCTCAGATACAGTATTTGTTGTAACAAAAGCTCTTAAAATCTTCCCTTTAAGCTATTAATAAATTTATTTGTAAATATCAACGTTTTTCAATATATAAATAATTTGATAATTTTTACACATTGAGACAACCAATGTATAGGATATTATAATCAGTAATAATAATACAAGTATAATGGTGTTTTGACTTTAGCATTTTACACTCAACGCACCAAACACACAAAGCAATTTTCGGCTAGTCAATCAATACCATTTTCCGAATGGAATGAACATGCTAAAAATTTTCCAAAGTTTGGTAAATTGTATCAAAACAAGTAATTTGTTCTCTATGTTAATGGAGGCGTGTATTCGTTATATTCAGTGTTTGTAGCAGAACAAAAATATACTAGATAAAAATAGATGGACCCACTGGCCCCATACAGCCTTGGTCTAAATAATTATTTTTTAATACTAGAAATCGGTAACGTATTAATACTAAACCGATGATCAAATTTTATAACTGTATCATAATAGATTCTTAAGGTTATTGGATCGTTAGAGCAATGTTTTGATAAAAGTCATATTATGTTGTGTATGGATTGCTCATACACATTACTAGTTTTTTTTTAAATAATATTGGACGTATGGTTTTTGAGTAATTTGATACTAACAGTGTCTGTAACACATGGTAAATGAGAGAACTTGTCGGAACTGCTCTATTTATTGAAATTATACACGATTGGCTATACAGAAACGTTTTAAAAACTGATTATTCCAAACTTCAACCCTTTTAAATACTATTAAAATTATAAAACACATACATTAATTGATTCAAATCAAACAATGTTAGGTAATCTCCAGCTTTTTAGGAATCTTAAAAGAAACATATTGTTACTATGGTGAGACAAAATGGTTTTCCTACATTTTTCCTCACTTTTTCATCCACCGAAATCAAATGGCCCGAATTAATTTGCACACTACATAAACTTCGTTATGGTAATCATTAGTTTAGAACTAGCCATGTTTATGAACTTAAACAATGAAAAGATAAAACTTATCAGCGTTACAAGATTAAGAGACTTTACTTTATAATGCAGTACAGTGTCAAGAAATGTGGAAAGCGATTAGAAAAAAACTCAAATTAACCTCCACCTTACTCATACAGAATATTGATAAACCAACTCCACTGAGCTTAGGGAACATTACAGTACCACCATAAAAAGTGCGTTACAAGATTAAGGCACTTTACTTTATAATCCAGTACAGTGTCAAGAAATATGGAAAGCGATTAGAAAAAAACTCAAAAAAACCTCCACCTTACTCATACAGAATATTGATAAACCAAATCCACTGAGATTAGGGAACATTACAGTACCACCATAAAAAGTGCGTTACAAGATTAAGGCACTTTACTTTATAATCCAGTACAGTGTCAAGAAATATGGAAAACGATTAGAAAAAAACTCAAAAAAACCTCCACCTTACTCATCCAGAATATTGATAAACCAACTTTTTTAGATACCGACCCCCTCCCTCCCCCTTCTCCACTGAGTTTAGGGAACATTACAGTGCCTACATAAAAAGTGTGTTACAAGATACAAACCAAAATTTCAATAGAGCATGCCAAGGCATGAATATCATATTTTTACTTTTTTATACTGCAATCACTAATCACAGTTGTTCTGGAATGACTATAGTTATTCTGAACAAAGTAAGCTTTGAGAAAAAAAAAACAAAATAGTGTAGTAGTTATAAACAGATAATTATAGCAAAGTGTATTGAAACTGCACTTGTATTGTATATTGATATCAAACAAAATACAAATGTTTTACAGTTTATACAAACGGAAATTACAAAATCTAAACTTGATATATAAATATCCTAAATATTGATTGTTGAAATTAAGAATTTATTTATAATATGAAATGTAACACGTTTGTGTTTAACACAATATGTCTATTTATTAATCCACCAATAGGAAGTTATTGTAAATCTACCGCCGGAAAAACACCGTCGGTATGGAAATGGCGGCCGGAGAGGAGCGTGTTAACACGCTCGAGAGCTGGCAAGCATTGTAGCAAAATGCGACGGAAGGACGATGGATCGCGAGGCTCATCCGCGAAGTCCGGCCATGGATAGAGAGACTACACGGTGACGTCGGATACTACGTGACTCAGTTCCTTTCTTTTAACAATTACAAAGTTCAGGTTTTTTTTTACTCGGGAATATTTTATTTTGTTTCAAAAATAAAACTTTTGCACTTATTCACTGACTAATTCATCAACATACAGCCCAGACTCATTGGATATGAAACATTCTTAAAAAAATTTTTTATATTTTCCAGATTACAAAACTTATAAATGTCAAAACATAAACTGTGGATTAAAATTCAGCCGAAAAGATGCTATGAAAAGGCATAACAAAAAGCATTCTGGAGAGACCAAATACAATTGCCACCTGTGTTGGAAACAATTTTACAGGCTTGATTATTTAATTGTGCATATTAAACGAAATCATTAAAGAGGAATGTAGCCCAGTGCGAAAGCCTTTGAGGAGAAAAAAATTTTCTACAAGATAGCGATAGTGGGAATCGTTGCTAAAGATAATTACAAAAAGAGGGGAAAAAATGCACCTCTGCACATGTAGCGGTTTCGAAGGGGGGTGGTTTTTAAGGGTTGAAAATGTTTTTTGATGCTACGTGACTCAGTTCCTTTCTGGTCACGGGTACTTCCGATCTTACCACTACAAGATAGGGAAACCGCCGTCTCCCAACTGCATCTATTGCCAAGGAGTCAGGGATGACGCCAAACATACCTTTTTCCACTGCCACCGGTGGATGAAACGCAGGGAAAGCCTGGAAGAGGAGCTCGGCCAACTGAGTCTCGACACAGTCGTCGCGACGATGCTTAGCGGCGAAGACTACTGGAGCCGGGTAGCACATTACGTTGAGACCATCCTTCGGGAAAAAGGTCGATCTGGACCGCCTTTAAGCCTAACAGGACTCAGCCCGAAGTAATGTATCAAATGGTTCTAGGCTAATGTCCGGGAGAAACAGGGGGTGTTTTATTCGGTAGTCCACGCCGGGTGGGAGTCCGACACTGGAGACTACTTACTGGCTTCCGTGCTTAAACTGCATTTCACCTCCCACAAAAACAAAAATAAAATTTCAATTCATGAAAGGTTACCTTCTATTATGCATCCATCGGTTCACCAACTACGCTTACAGCATTTTTTGAACTATGCATAGTAGATGATTTTGCCAAAACTCTTTTATATCATGAGGTTCCATGCTATAATGTGTGGAATAAAAATAAATTAAATAGAAGAAAACAAAGAAAAAATGTTTAAGGTTACGTTCGTATCAAAAAAGATCATTCTCTTGGCACAGTTTACACAGTGCACACAAACAAAACCAAAAAAATATGCAAATTATCAAAAAAATTTAAAAGTGTCAGATCAGAATTGGAGGTGACTGAATGATAATGAAAAAGAAAAGTATACTTGAAGAGCAAAATCAAATCAAAAACGTTAATTAAAGAAAAAATAAAGATTTTAAAAAATCAAAAAAAGACACAGGCCCAAAAAATCGACAATGAATTATTCTTTATAAAAAAAAGAAGCAGTATTCCTTTTTATTGTTAGAAAATGATAATTTTTTTAATATCCCAACAAAATCGACAATGAAATATTTATTATAAAAAAGAAACGAAAAATGAAACCACCAATGGGACACTTATACTACCTGAACTGCGGAAATATACCAAGAAGTAATTTTCATAGGAATTTGGTAGAAGGAAATTATATGCTTACCTTTAAAGAGCAAGGACAATTATATCACTTGTTGGGAAGTTTATTGCCAGCATTGAAAGAAGAACCAAAGTTTCTATAGATTTACTTTACCAGTGATGATGATAGAGAAACAAATACAAGATGTACAAACTTTAACGACGTCAGACCTGCACTAATTGTGCTCACATCAGTTACAAATGATGTTGCACAGTTGTAATGATTATGTGAAAGATTTAAAGTCTGCAATCGAAATATTCCATGTTCGAAAATCACAAATTAACACACTTATAGCATAACTATAATTATAAGTTGTCATTTAATTTATAATTTTTATTATGTTCGAGTTTCTAACGCTAGTCCATGTTTTGTAAAGACGTTGGAAACAGAATAAAGTGTAATTATTATTTTAAAAACAATTGTTTTCCTGTACATCAAATATTGCATTCAAGAGTAGCATTCCTTTGTATTATTGCAAGTTATTTTCATAATATCTTATCTTTAGTTAATATATTGTCATTGTTGACGCTCCTGCCTTGTCAAGTACGTGGACATGTGGCGCCTCTTGTGTTAACATTTAAAATTTAGTTTGAAACGTTTTAACTTGTTTTAAACCTATTGTATGTTCACGCATGAACAAGTTATTGCAACCACTTGCCGAAAATAAAGCATCGTGTATACATGCATTGTTAATATTCAGTCGGATCCGCCCTTATTATTGTAATTCGGTGAACGGCTATTCTAGGGATCACCATCGACGTGTTTTATTGTTTTCTGTGAAAGCGATGTTATTATTGTAAAGTCCGACTCGCCGTTAGTTTATAACTATCGTGAAAGATATTTCGAGGAGTCGTTAAACCTAAAATCTTATAGTCTAATGTAGACATAAAGATATAATTGATAACGAACAATCAAACAGTTAAACAGATTTACAAGTGATTGTTAAGTATTTATATAGTTAAATATAGAAACAGAATTATGTTTTAGTTTTGTGATATTGTGAATTAAATATAAGTTTTTGTGTATATTTGTGTGTAATGACGTTGCATCGACATTATAGCATTATCAAGGAGTAAACCGCCCCTGGATAAATGGGCCCCACATTAAAGCTGTCCCTTATAAAATCTTTTTCCTTTGGCTTCAATGGGAATTTGTGGATCTACGGCAGTTATTATCAAGGTACGTTTAATCTTTGTAATTTGAAAGGTCAATCAACCCCGGCTTTATATATATTTCTTCTACCTTTGCTACTTTCATCTGAGATCAACACCTTATCAGATACTTTATTATTTAATTATTTTTTGGTATGGCGGTGGCCTTAATTTATAATCATTTGAACCTATCGAAGGCATAAGGCCCCCCCATATTTTGGTCTTTCGGAACCGGATCCAGGAACCATATTTTGATCCTAGATCCTATTTAAGGACATATTTAATGGTCCAAAAAGCCAGATCGAGCAGATTATTTCAGATATTAATGGTTTTTGCAAATGTAAAAACGTGTGTTTCTATCTATGTTTGATTCTGTCTACGGTTATGACGAGGCACGCTTGTGCTCTATGATTGGTTGATTGATACTTCAACTGTGCGCATGCTCGTGCTGCGTCATTCACATACTATATGCACACATAATCACGTGATTCTGTTTTCTTGTATGTATATGTCAGTTTTTCTACATATAGTTAAAACAGCTGTTCTTTGCAGCATAATCATTTGTCAATGTGTTTTAATTTTGATTGTTGTCAAATTGGTATGTTCTGGGACCCGTGCGCTTAAATTTAAGTACATATATAGCGGATTATCTCTCACTACCGATGCAGAACAAGTTAGAATATTTAATTGTATTAGAAATATTTAATTGTTTTGTAAAATTGTAGTTAATTATTTGTATGTAGTATTGCATTTTATTTACAAGGTTAACTGTTTCTTGTTTAAGGAAAAAACGCATTCATACGCAGCGTAGAAAACAGCAACCAGGGGCGTTAATTAATAATATAACTTAAAATATCTCGTATTTTTATAATTAATCTTGTTTAAGGAAAAAACACATTCATACGCAGCGTTGAAAACAACAACCAGGGGCGTTAATTAATAAGAGGACTTATTAATATCTCGTACTTTTATAATTATTCTTGTTTAAGGAAAAAACACATTCATACGCAGCGTTGAAAACAGCAACCAGGGGCGTTAATTAATAATAGGACTTATTAATAACTCGTACTTTTATAATTATTCTTGTTTAAGGAAAAAACACATTCATACGCAGCGTAGAAAACAGCAACCAGGGGCGTTAATTAATAATATAACTTATTAATATCTCGTACTTTTATAATTATTCTTGTTTAAGGAAAAAACACATTCATACGCAGCGTAGAAAACAGCAACCTGGGGCGTTAATTAATAAGGGGACTTATTAATATCTCGTATTTTTATAATTATTCTTGTTTAAGGAAAAAACACATTCATACGCAGCGTAGAAAACAGCAACCAGGGGCGTTAATTAATAAGGGGACTTATTAATAGCTCGTACTTTTATAATTATTCTTGTTTAAGGAAAAAACACATTCATACGCAGCGTAGAAAACAGCAACCAGGGGCGTTAATTAATAGGGACGTACTACGTTGCCGGCGCCGGCAACAATTCACGTTGCCGGCAGTTGATATGAATTTTTGCCGCTAGATGACTTTACAAATAATGAAATTTTCGAATTTATATTTAATGAGGTACATGTGTACTTATACCTACTGTTGTGCATTGAAGGAATAAAAACCTTCTTAAATATTTTTTCTAGATTCTCTAATTTTGTTAGCATTCAAGGATAATAAATATCCTAACCTAACCGGGATTAACCTAAATTACTATAGAATGTTGTCTTTACTATTATGTTTGAGGCTTCGCTCCATATACACCTTCTTTCAAAGACACGTATACTATTATGAATTAAGTTTTATTTTAAATGATCTAAAATAATATGCAAATAATAAATTAAAAATACTTCTTTTCAACATTTTTGGGTATACCGCCTAAACCACATAGAATTATGAATATTTTTTTGTGTAGTAATACTCACCCCTTTCTTACAAATAATTCATCTCATTTAACCAAACCTGTATCTCTTATAGATACTGAGATCCCCATGCTGGAAAAGTTATCTGGGACACCCGGTATACAGGCAAAATTGGCAAACAGGTCACAAAAAATCTTGGGGAGAAAATTGTGAATACTCTTACTTCGAATCTCGATGGAAAAGAACACAAAATTTATTTTGATAACTATTTTACTAGTGTGAATTTGATGGAAAACTTGAATAGACAAATAAATGCTTGTGGTATTGTTAACAAAATAAGAAAATATTTGCCACCTTTTAGTAAAAATGTCAAGGATAGAGGAGAATATGAATCATTTGTAAACGATACCGGAATATTTGCAACAAAGTGGATGGATAATAAAGAGGTACATATTCTTTAAAATTTTCACAACCCAAATCAAACATCTACAGTCCAGAGAAAAAATAAACAAGGGGTTAGAATTCAGATTAGTTGTCCTTCTTCAATTGCTGATTACAATAATAATAAGAATGCAGTAGATAAGTTTGATCAATTAATGTCTAGTTATTGTCTTGATCGTCGTAGCAAAAAATGGTGGCACCGCATAATGTTTTACTTCCTTGATGCAACTGTCATTAACGCATATATTTTATATAAGCAATTAGGTAATGACATAACACTGAAAACATTTAAAGGTCAGTGTGCTGAAGGATTTGTTGCTCAAACGTTGCTGAATAGAAACACACCGACTGTATCTAAGTCACCATCAATACAAATAAGCAAAAATAAGCCTAGTGTTTCATTAGAAATAAGAACAAGAGAGTCAAAACATCAACCAGAACGTTCTACTCGTAGACGATGTGCTCTTTGTAGCACCAAAAAAATGAAGTTCGCACATCATGGTCTTGTACTCTATGCAAACTGCCTCTGTGTCTTGGAAAAAAGATGTGCTTTAACAAATATCACTCATGAACACTTATGGCACAGTGGGGTTATTTAAGTCCCACCTTATAATTAAAAACCTTAATGACGTTATGTTTATTTTTTATTTTTTTCTTGTTATTCTATTCCTTTACTAATTAAAATAAACAAAATTTGTTAAAAAATTTAAAATAAAATTTCTGTGCAACATGGGTCTTTTTATTTGTTAAAATCCCGTGCCTCAAATAGTTAACTAAAAATAAAAATAAAAAAGCCACGCGTATTGATAAAATTTTAGTTACTCACATAAAATCTCTTGCTGGGACGAGTAAACTATTTATTATAAGCTTTGCATCTCATTGATAAGGAGAAGAACTCAAACTCAAAATAGAACAAAGTGAAAATCACGACACATTAAATCTTCAACCATGTCAATTACGAGCAGTTTAGTGTCTGCGTGAACCAGCGTCACGCTGTGTTTGAGACAGTTTACTGCGAACGTGTCACGCAGTTTTTATTACTATTCATTTTTATTATTTATATTTTATTATATAAGATATATTATATGTATATAATCGTTTATCTGAAAATTCCGGTGTTAGAACGAATTTACCGTGACTTTTTCTTTTCTTCATGTACGCTATTTTCCAAATAGACAAGATACTGCGTTGCAATGTGCGGTCACTCAAGTCACGCAGCAAAAACTGTGCTGCGTTGCGTCGCCTACGTCTCAATGTGCGCCCGGGCTTATGAATGAGATTATACCGGTCAATATGGAACTCTTGATTGTGCTACTAATGTGAACAGTCTTAATAGAAATCACTTGCTAAAAAAATGTTATTCGTACGAAAATAATGAAGATTGTATTTCTTGTAGTTACAACAATATTAAAAATGATGTGTTAAATTTTAATGTAAAACCTATTTTATAATCAAGGAATAAACAATCTCCAACATATCATTCATGATACTTTAAAAGGAACTAAAGTAGAGGATCACATTATTTTCTTACACGCTGCAAGTAGATGTGATTCCATTTCTGGGCTTTTTCACATGGGGAAAACAAAATTAATAAAAAATTTCCAGAAACACGCATTTTTAAAAACAGTTATTAGTACTTTTAACAAAGAAGGTTCGTCACCTATTGAAATTACACAAGCAGGAGAACGGTTCTTGTTAATGTTATATGGGGCAAAAGAAACTGACCAACTTTAAATGATTATAGATATAAACAATTTTGCAAATGTGTTATTCGTAGTAAAACAGAGGTCAGACTAGCGTCACTTCCTCTAACCACTGCAGCTTCTAATCAACACTTCTTGCGTGTCTACTACCAAATTCAGCTATGGCAAGGCAAAAAGTTAAATCCATATGTTTGGGGATGGGAGCAAAAACAAAATGTTATGCAACCAGTCATATGTACTACATATATACTCTACACCAAATTGTTACAGATGTGGTTATAAACACATTATCTACATAATGTATAAAAGAATATGGATAAAAAATTGAATCAGTAAACGAGTTGAATCTGGAGCCTCAAGCCTTCTCTTAAAAGAATTAATAATAAAAGATGAAGCACATTATAAAAATTATCTTCGTTTAAATAAATTACAATTTAATGAACTGCTTTCAAGAATTTCCCAGAAATTCAAAAACGTGATACTCAAATGAGAGACACCATTTCCACTAAAGTGAAATTGGAAATTCCATTAAGATACTTAGCATCAGCTTGCTCCTTTAGTACCTTACATAGATTTCCAAAATCAACTATTTCAAAATTTATACCAGAAGTTTGTGATGTCATTTCAGACGGATTTTTTAAGTTAAATAAGTAATAAAAATATATTATAATTAGAAAAACTTTATTTAGAATTAATAATGATAATATGTTTTCATTATTAGTCATTTATTAATTCGTAAGCTAAATTGATTATATTATTATAGATGAATTTGTTTCATCAGAGTGGTTTTGTAATTGAGTTGTTGTCTTGGGGGAATTTGTATTATCTGAAAATACCGATGTTGAAGTTGAATGACTTGAAAATCACTATTAGAATGTCGTCTTGATGTTTTTACTACATGAAACAATTCGTTCTCTTCTGGTAATTTAATTATCTATTTTGTTAATAATTCCTGTAGCACTAGTTGACGACAACTATTGCTTCATTTACGTTGACATTGAATGTAATTGAAGAGCATCTGATGGAGGCGTATTTGCTAAATCAAGTTAATATAATATTTTGGAAAATAGAGAATTGCAAATTCCAGAAAACACTGTTTGGTGACGAAGCATTCCCAAATTCCCATTGAAAAAATATTTAATAAAACCGTATCCACAAAGTGGATGACTCGATTGCAGTTTTTTTAATTATCGATTATCTCGCACAAGGCGCATAGTTGTGAATGCTTTTGGAATATTAGTAAATTTCGAATTTTTGAAAAACCAATTCGTCTCGAACCAGAAAAAGTTGACAAAATAATTAAAACAGCTTGGTCATTACATAACTGGATAAGAAAAACATCAACAACATATCTATTGTTACATTGACAAAAATTTTCAAGTTATAAATATTGGTTGAATTTTTATACAATTGCGCGAATTATTTTTCGTATAGATACATATTTCAAAGAAGACAATAAATTCGCCATTGACTCATCACAATATATTCAATTCATTAGTTTTGGAGGTTTGTCGTATAACAGTTAAATTTCAAAAATCTCATTGTTGACAAAAATTGTCAATAATTAAACATTTATTTTATTTGTTGATGCTATTGTATTTCTTTTTCATTTTATTTATAAATTATGTAGGTACATATAAATAACATAAATTAACCATCCGCTAGGCGCGTGGCATACATGCGTAGACCATTTTCAATTTGGTCTATAATAGCTGAATTTGATTTTTATTTCAAATGAGTTGAACTATTGACTATTATGTTTATTGATGTATACTCTTGTGTACAACACACAATTTTTATTGATTTTTTTTATATTTGTTTGTGGAAAAATAAACAAAGTTAAATACCATTTTTAGACGTTTAATTGCCATAATGATTGTATTACGTATCATATGGTTGTATTAAGTACAACCATATTTTTTGGGATTCGCCAGACATTTTCCATCTTGGTTATTTGTATTCGTTTTTTTTTTTTTAATTTCTATTGCTTATTTGGTTAATTAATTAATTATTAAAATATTTCTTCTTTAACCTCACTCAACATTTCATTGAGATGCGAAGATATAAATTTTTGTATTCATTAGTCGAAAAAACCCTTTTAAAGAAGTCAGGCACTTTCAGTAGCCCTGGTATTCGACATTTTAACAAAATTCACGCGCAAAAATAAAACACGACTGTTCTCGACAGCATACAAGATAATATAATCTTCTGCATACATATATAGAAAACTGGCAATCATTGTTGTTTTCCATATAGTTACATACGTGATCAAAACCACATTCAATAGGATCAATCTTTGGTCTTCCAAATGAATTTCTTGTAGTCACATACATAAAGGATTTATAACAACGAATGTGATAGCGAGCTTGTGAATACTTCAGTGATGGAATATTTTCAATTCTTTCTTTAACATCAAGTCCCCAATCATCATCCCGAGAAATCGCGATGTTCAATACACTTTCTTTTATTGAACTCGTTGAAACGATACGTCTCTCCTTATGTTTTGAGTCCCACTTCTGGTTACAGAAAAAAACAATTTTCTTGGTAATTATAATATGGTTCAAGGCTGGATTTTGAGATTTTTTTTCTGGAAAATCTTTTCCTGAGGCGAAGTTACGATGCACACTATATATTTTCGGCATTTAATATGCACAATAATTTCGCTAATATTTCTTAGTTGAAGTCACTTTTTGTTCCTTCGTTTGCGTTGCGACTAATTTTGATAAATATTTTAATTGATTTTTCCTTCCTTCGCCAATTGTACTTCACCATGTTCCAAAGATCCTCACATATGAAACAATGATCGGAATAAGACATTGTTTAAAGATATTTTCTTAACCAATATTGAAAAACTTAATTTAAGTTAGTTTTTATGAATTCCAACAATATATTTGACATAATAGTAAGCACCACCCGAGATAAATACAATTAAAAGACTATACATAATTCGAGAGATTTTAATATTATTTTTTTAAATTGTTACTGCGGTGTAATTAAAATAAAACTAACGATATTATTGTGTTATAATTATGTAGTGAAGTAAGAAATATATTTTATTGTTATTATTTATAAATTGCAATAAAATATTATATCGTATTCGTTATAAAACATCTTTTATTTGTGTTTACTGGATAAAGTAATTATTTAATTTTATGTGCCTTTACTCTAGACTCTAGTACATATAAAAATGATACCCATGTATTCTGAAATTGAGAATCACTTCTGAAGAAGATTCCGACATGAGAGTTGAAACGTCATATAATCAAGGCTATAACATTACAGCAGGGGTTAACATCTTTTATCTTCTCCACGTACCTCCTGAGACCCTAGAAGAATGCAACTAAGGCATTGCTAAATCATGTCTATTTCAAATATCTGTGAATACTTATTATAATGGATTAATAAAAAACACCCAGTAAATAAATCTAATAGATAGGTACATTTTAAAATGTAGGTACATAAATTGAGTGGTAATTATAACATTATAATGGTGAAATAGCAATTATAGGAACGAGTTATTTTTATTAATGTTGTTTGAATATAAATCTGTTATATTAATTATTAAACGCGATAAAAAAAAGTTTTAAGTAAATCATAGGGAGCATTCATAGGCGTGTAATGTCAACAATGAATTTATCAACAATGGAAAAATTTTCAAATTATCGTACATCGAAAAATACGAATACGTGTTACACTCACATATAATTAGCATCATCTCATAGACAATATTTTAATAGCAAATGATGTTTACAATCTTTTGTGAAAAGATATGTAAAGTTATTATCAATATACATATTATTAAAATATATTGTTTGTGGTTCTGAGGCGTGGTATTTGATGCCATTAAAAAGTGTAATTTCTTCATCTAATTAATTATAATTTTTCTAAATTTAAAACCGCTATTATCGAAGGAAATTAATTTAAATAGTGTTAACATTGTGTTTCGAGTTAACTGGTCCTAAGGCGTGCACATTTTTGGTCTATCACCGAACATAAACAATGCATATTAACAAATGCGGTCGAGGAGTTAACCGCGTTATGTAATTGCACAAAACAGAGGTAAAAGTGCTGAACTAGCTGCTTCTTTACACAGTATTCCTGATCATATCTTCAATCGACATGAGAATTGTGGTAATTGGTGTCATCGTAATTCGATAGATAGTTCAAAACAACAAAAAAATATGTGTGAAATTTATTAAATTTTTAATTTCATTAAGGGGAGGTTCTCATCTAGCGACACAAAAATTACGTGATTTTCGCGATTTTTTTCTTACGGAAGGAAGTAAATAAAGTAGTAAAGTTTTTGGAACTTATTAAGTATGTTATTAACTACTTTTACAAATTTTTATGGACAAAAATACCGAATAGTTTATTAGTTATATGCATTCAAAGATAGTCATCGAAAAAAAAGACACCTCCACGGGCGGCAAGGTAACGCATCCAATTTTTGTCTGAAATCAAAAAATCTAAGTTTTTTTATAAAATAGAAGACACTTGCTGGATCCTGAACTAAAATCACTAAGAAAAGTTAAAAATTAACAAAATGGCGGACTTTCAAAAAAATAATTTTTTTTCGCACTTTTTTTGGCTCAAAAAAGTGCTGTAACAATAAAAATAATGATTGTAAAATTATTATTTTAGTTCAAGATCCAGCAAATTTAATTATCTTTAAAATAAAAAAAAATTCATATCGATATCTATAGTAGTTTTTGAGATATCTTGCCGCTCGTCTCAGAAAACATGGTTTCGAGAAATATGCGTTTATGTTTTAGTACGCGAATTTATTGACTTAATGACAAATATATATGTGTGTGTATGTGTGTGTAGTGTGTATATATATATATGTATAGACATCTAGCGGCATTCGAGGTAGCTAGAAATACATATAAATACCATGCCATGATCACAAAAGTGTGGGAAATTAAAAATTAATACCGAAAAAACGGGCTACCGCAAAAATTCCATTTTCGCGTAAAAAGACGACTTCGGTTTTTTTACTATAACTTAAAAAAAAAATTGAATTCGGCAAAACGGGTTTCACGATCGTATTCTACGAGACATTTGCCAACTTTTTAAGCAAAAAAACAATCGATTTTTTGGTCGTGCTTGATGAGAACCTCCCCTTAATTGTTTATTATCAAGGTTATTAAACTATACAGGTTGTCTCATGGTATAGTTTCACGCTATTGGTTGATGGCTAGTAACGTAGTCAGACTTAAAAAATCTACAAGTTTGAAATTTAATTATATGTGAAATTTTGACATTAGACGGGCAAAAAGTCGCATCTAGATTCGAGAATATGGTATAATTTACACAATCGTGATTCTAGTAAATAACTTAATGACTTTTAATTTTAGTTTAGTAATCTCGAATAAGAAAAAGTCGAACGAACTCGAGAATAGGAATTGGTATTAACCAATTAAAATATTTTTTTTCTAGGTTTGCTCAAAATTCGTACACATTTTTAGTTGCAGCTTCAAGTCAGGCGAATGAAAGTTTTAATAATATAATGGCTCACAAAGCATCAAATACTTTTACCATAGTCGGAGTAAGTCAGCAAATTATCAGTATGCAAGCATTGTTTGTAATAAAAATGAGGGTGATTCCCATCTATTAGTTGTTGAAAATGAGCTGTTGTTATCACCTGGCTCATATACTGCATTGTCTACATCAAGAAAAGCTGCAATCAAATTAAAATGAGCTGCGAAATAGAGATAATTTAAGAAAAAAAATTGAAAGTTCTGAAGGAATGCAATATCAATCGAATTGATCACAGCTAAATATGAAAAATATGAATTCAGTGTATATATCAGCTCAATACAATACTTACTTATACTATATGTATATTTCATATACATTGGTATAAGAAAGTAAAAATTAATTGAAGACAAAAGTCTGATCTACAGTAATCATTTATTTGATTTGACCAAAACAAATTTTCAAGTCCTGTAAAGTCTCTCAAAATTAATATAAATTGAAAAAAATCGTTTTCTCCTCATATTATTAAGAAATGTTGGATGAAAGTATATATAAAATTGGTTGAAAAATATAAAAACAATTTTAACAACATAATACGAGTATTCTTAAATAAATTGATAAGTAAAAGTAAAAAAAGTTACAAAATTATTTATTTACTGCGAAACCCTTAAAGCTGGTATGATAGTTCCTGAAATAGAAAATTGTTTTTTCTTTATAATTATTTATTTAAATGCTTCTACATAAATATACAGGCTGTCCCGTAAACATACCAATAAACATTCAGGAGTTCCCGAGGAAATTATAAGAATCACATTTTATTAATAAATCGTATTGTAATATTTCTATCAGGCTTTATTTTTCTCACACATAAATGGTGCCGGAACCCAACATGGGTAATCATTAAGAAGACCATTATTTAAAGAACCACAATCTTCATTTCCTCCAACTGCGTTGTTTGGGTGACCTGGATACCAACCAGTGTATCCTGATGTATTAAGGGGAGCACCTACAATAATATTTTATATAATGACAATAACCATAATCATCAATACTTAGGGTAGGTATTATAAAGGACATACCTAGTAAATTTGCAGGCTTGCTAGTACTCTCAAATGATATATCAAACTTATATTACAGTTCTCTTGGAGTTTTGTGATGACTTTGACAACTTAAGGTGGCTACAGACGTAACTACATGCTTGACAACACCGCTTGATCAATCCGTTTGATCAAGCAGTGTTGTCAAGCATGTAGTTACGTCTGTAATCACCTTTACGCGCACGCGTTGTTTGTAAACACAAACAACGGTATTAAAACAGTGGTGATGTTATGATAATTATTTTATACGGTCAGAGTCTGCACTAACTGTGTTACAATACTGTAGTGAAGTATCACTGCTCTAAATTCCGTAGCAAATCATTTATGAGTGCTAGCTATTTTGCAAATTTGCTAGTCCCTTTATAATACCGGACATAAGGGTAGGTATTTGGCAGTATTGGCTATGACATCAATGTATTTGAAATCTTTTAGTGAATTGATTAAACGATTAAAGCACAATTTACAATATTATTTAAAATCTTATAAAATACTCCATAAGTTAGTGGAAGTTTTTTCACCCTGAGTTAATTACATACCTAAAACAGTAACATATTGGCCTTCCTTGACTATATCATTGAAGCCTATGAGGAGTTCATTCTTATATGTAACAGGTCCTTCAGGGTAAACTTTATGTAAACTGGTGAGAAAGTCGGCCTCTTCTTTTGAATTAGGAATTGCTAAATAGGCGCATTCTGATTCACATATGTCTTTCGCATCTATCCATAGTGTTGGTTCCTTATGAAATTTGTAATATCCGGAAAATGATTCGCCATTGAATAGATTGTAGCCATTTTGAGCATTATATTTACATTCTGTAAGAAAATACGTTAAATAAAGTTAACTTTTTTTTAATAAGTAAAAGATATTCAATTTAATTTTTACATACTACCTATACAGGCTGTTCCAGACCACTCGTCCACTATGTTTTACGCCCAAACTATTGAAGATAGAGTTTTATGAATTTTTTTTTACTATCGACCCTAAATAATTTCAGGAAAATATTTTCAACCCCCTAAAACTGTCTCTTGGGAGGTAGTTAGAGGGGTACATGCCCGTTTCTCAGTAAAATCAAATGTAAGGGTATATAAAAAAGTACATAATTGTAAAGACCATAAAAAATTAAGAAACTTTTGTAAAACAAAAATTTTCGTACTTTCAATTGTTTAGAAAAAATGACGACTTGATCTCAAATTTTAGGGTTTTACTAAAAGTGCTCTAATTTCGTTAAATATTATGGAATTTTATTAATTTTTTAAATTTAGAAAGTAGAAATAATTACCTTTGTAAAGATCTATGAATATTTAAGATTTAGTTAGTTTAAAGTGTCATACGCGACATAACAAAAATGCAAAAGTTCGACTAGGGATAATTCAAACAAATTAAATACAATGGTATATCAATTAATACTTTATCTTAAAAAAGATACGTAAATAAACAACTTTTGTTAAGAAAATTTTAAATTAAAAATTATAATTTTCCATTTTAAAATTTTAATTTTTAATTTTTAAATTTATTTCAAATTCCGGTATTTGATGGAATTATCAATTTGGACCTTCCCTGAATCTATTATGACTATTATCGCCATGACGTCTGTGTGTCTGTCTGTAGTCGCTGTAACTCAATTACGATACATCATTTGAATTTTTAATAAGAGATTAATTTTTGTCTGAGAAGAAAACCTCCTCTTTTTGAAAATGATCTTTCAACCGGATACGGATGATTACTGATGTCAATTTTTAAATTTTTCTAATTATTTTTGAAACAGTGCGAATTAGAGAAAAACGGTCAAGTTAAAAATTGTAGGTAATATTGTTATCTATAATTTATGTTCTATTAATTTTTTTTTAAACAACAAATTAATTTGATACATGCTGTAGAGAATTTGATTATCTATAATTTATAAGCGATTGATTTTATCCTTTCTTTTATTAGTTTAAAATAGTTTTCAATAAAATTAGAAACACGTACACAGTCTTCTCTCAGTGTTACGTATAAGAAAGTCTCGTGTGGTATTTTTTTTTAATTTCAGCACAAAATGTTAGGATTAAAATTTATAATAATAAAATAAGTATTTGATAAAATCTGTTCGCTTTCAAGAACTTTAATGTTTACCTGGTTTTGTAGAATTTTTAGTGGAGCTTATTTCGGAATTCTAAAAAAAATATTCATATGTTGTTAATATAGTAATAGTGTTATTATTATTGGTATTATAAACAAATGGAATATAATTGGTTAGCTTGCAAACCTTTTTAATGGAGTATTATTTCTGTGAGATAAAATTAAGTGGTTCTTTAATATTTTCCATGGGTGTATTTTCTTATAGTATGTGCATTCAAAAATATCTCCAAAGAATTTCAAGCAAAAATATTTAAAAATTTACGAAGATACAGTAAGAGCTTTTTTTTCTGATCATTATTATCAAAATAGCTACATATCTGAATATTATACAAAATCTCGTCAACACGGGTAAAATGAAATATTGATGCATACTCGTATAAATACAGCAAATACATTATTAATTTATTGTCCTCACCTGATCATGAGGGCTGCTACATATATATTCTTCGTTATCGATTAAAATTGATTTCGTATCGGACTGAACCAAATTAATTGTATACATCATTTGAATTAATAATATAAAAATAGCGAACCTCATTTTTATGTTGAATCCTAAAATTGTTTAAATTTTAATTATTAGGGCTATTAAATATATCCACTTAAGACAGAAATATTAAAAAAAAATACTTACACAAATAGTTGAGAACGTAAGTTTTATTAAATGATATTTATTGTGTATTTGAAAGTAGACCTATCACTTATAGAGTTATCATAAACCTTTATTTTTTAAACATTTATATTTATAGACATTTAGTTTCACGTAGTTAATTTTTTTATAATAGGTATTTATAAAAGCATTTGCGGTTTGATTAAGTGATTAACTTTTTTAATTTGTGGTTTTCCTGTTATTTAGGTAATGTCTGCTACTTAACCTTTCATGTATCATACAGTGGACCAAAAACAATATCATCCCGAAAAATAAAATAAAAATAAATTATTAGCTATATTTGATATAAATTTGTTACTTAAAATTAGTTATTTGTACATAAAAATTTCGAATGCCGTAAACCGGGGTTTGTTTGACTTACGGAGTGGCATTGAACACAACTTCTACTCATCGTACCATCGCTCGGCATCACTTTGAATTCATAGTTGCAAAGCACAAATTGAGTAGCCCCGCCCATTTGATATTAATAATATTTAAATCATTTTTCAATGTATCAAACAAAGACAGATAATTTGAAACTCATTTGCTAGATGGAAAAATACTCTTCGTTTATAACACTCGTATATATTTATACGTTGAATTTATTATGTAATCTATTAAAAAATTTATAATTAAATTTTGTGACAATAAATATTTTATATTCCGCATTTTAGTATTTAAAAATATTAAACTTGATATAAAATTATATGTCTCAAATTTTTAGAATTGTTTGTAATTTTGAATACCTAAATATATATACATATACATTAGGGTGGGTCAAATTGTATGGGGCCGAAAAAATCTCTATGGGCAACTCGCGATTCTGGTACTATGGGCCATAACAAGTACTTTTGCCAATGGAACCATACCTCTAAAATCATTTTCGAGCCTGCCGAAATTTGTCCGAAGATATTTTCCAAAATACTCAAAAATCGATGTATTTAGTGCATTTTGAATGTACAAAAAAATTATTGAAAATTTGTATACGGGGGTTTTTTGGGTCGGGAAATACATTTTTCACATTTAATTTTATTTTTGACTGCCGCCAGGGGGCGCTTTTGTGCATTTTTGTGGATTTTTCACCTTTTGGGGGGAAAATTGACGAAATTATTGCACAAATCGACGAATCTTTGAATTTTCCCATATTTAAAATAGCCCAAAATGTTCAGCACTTGTAATTAGGTGGGGTACTCATACACAATAATAAGCATTTTATTATCATCTGCAAAAGTTAAGAAAAAGGACACACACAGGTACTAAGTCCCCGGGATTTTGAGAAGTCCCAACAGCCCATGCCTGATTTAAGTAATCATGTACGTCTTATTTTAGTCACGTAATTAAAATCGGCAAGCGTTTTATTGCTGAAAGGGTAGTAAACGTTTGAAGATTAAAAAGCTGCTAAGACCCGTGTATTGGGTTTCCCAAATTCTAGTTTAGCCGATATGTCTTCCCCTACCCTATCTATCGCTATCTTTGTCTGACAATCCTGAACTGGATTTTTCAGTTTGAAAAATAGACACTTGCTCTCGACATCTGACACGGAAAACATCTCGCTACAGTACTTCCGCACTCAAGTGAAATAAATACTTTAATATATACATTCGTCAAATGAGTTACATTATTGCTTGTGTTCATTTTAAATGAGAGTTTTTTGTTTGTTTAGTGCTCTTCGTGTTTTTTAGTCGGTTAGAGTCCGATACACCAGGACCAGGTGGTGCTATGTGGCCCCCCGACGGTGCATGATGCATTTTTCTCCCCAGAAAAAAATGTTTAGTTGAATTTTTATTAAAATAATAAAGTAAAATAAAGAAAAAAAATATTTGTTCATTCAAAGAGTAAATAAAAAAAAATATATCTAATTTGTTGACTTAAATTGAATGAAATCGATATAAGTCGTGTATGGGTACCCCACCTAATTATTAGTGCTGAATATTTTGGGCTATTTTAAATATGGGAAAGTCAAAGATTCGTCGATTTGTGCAATAATTTCGTCAATTTTCCCCCCAAAAGGCGAAAAAATCCACAAAAATGCACGAAAACGCCCCCTGGCGGCAGTCAAAAATAAAAATAAATGTGAAAAATGGATTTCCCGACCCAAAAAACCCCGTATACACATTTTCAATAATTTTTTTGTACATTCAAAATGCACTAAATACATCGATTTTTGAGTATTTTGGAAAATATCTTCAGACAAATTTCGGCAGGCTCGAAAATGATTTTAGAGGTATGGTTCTATTGGCAAAAATACTTATGGCCCATAGTACACCAGGTCAACGTATATTGTTAGCATATAATAAAAACAACAGTTTATCTAACACGGCCAGAGATATTTATATATTTTTTCTTGACCAATAAATAATGTGTTATTAATGTGTACATAGATAGAGAGGTTGTTTATTAGTTTATAAAAACACGACCGCTATTGACAAGTAAATAACTGGTTTGCCATCTGTTGACTTATCATTTAACAAATTGGGATAAAGGAATTAAGATTTTTAAGCAAATAGCAATAGATATAGTTTATAACTTTCCGGGTTAAACTATATCAATGTATTATGTTAATCCAGTGCATTTAAAAGACTCAAGAAACAATAAATCAATTCCATCTCGAGGGAAACTCATTAATAAATATCGAAATAAGTTATCAATGTTGAAAAAATTAGAGATGTCTGAAGTAACAGAAGAAAGTAATATAAATAACAATTCATTTTATGATGATATAAATGCAGATAGTTTAAACTTGCTAAAAGTTAATCGTGGTTCGTGGGAGCTAGTTAAAAGTCATACGAAAAATATAATGGAAAATACCAATATTAAAATTAGTCCAATCTTTGACAAATGGCCTATTTTGAAAGATCCAAGAGGATACGAATTAACTGATTTAGATTTTAAATCACTTAAACTAACACACTTAGACAACAAAGAAAATTCATGGAAATTATTTTTTAACCGTGTTTTAAAAATTTCTAATGGTTGCACCAGCTTTAGATGAAGGACTACTTAGGCTGTTGTTTCTCTAAACTGGTGTCATTGCCTTTTCCGGTATATTGGATCTAGTGACGCGGCGAGGGAAAAAATGATAGTGTGTTTTGGAAATGAAAATAACAAGTACGAAAAAATATATTAGTGGGACAGATTGTTATGATAGTTCGATAGAATTGTATATATTGCGATAGTGCGTGAGACTCGTATGATATAGTTTAATAGATTTGAATCATAGTGCGATATTGCGCGAGTGATAGATTATAGTGGAAGATAGACACAATGAAGTGGGTGTAGGGCGATTACTAGTAATCGTTGTGTGTACTGGATTTTATGGAATTATAATTATCAACCTTATTAGTGACGTCGAAATAGTGGATTTGAAAAAGGTTAATAATTAGAACATTAGTAAAAACATTGATAATACAGTCCACTGCCTATAAATCTAATATTAATGCAAAAGATCACCTAGGATTGTTTCTACTAGATTTATTGGAATTAGAAGATATTAATAATGGTAAGACGTTTTTTTGTGATGCCATATTTTTTAAGTAATTTTTTTCAACAGATTGTATACTCTCGATTCAACTATGTTTGTTAGTTCATTTGTTTCCTCTTAAAGGAGTATTAAGAGCGAAAAAAGGGAAAAAATTATGAAAACCGTCAATTTATGACACAAAAAGTAGTATCATCATCCGCGCAAATGTTCGTATCTTGCATATTATATACACATGTTTAATGTTATACGCAAATCAGTCATTCCATAAATAACTATAATGTCCTTTAAATATTAAATAACTTCATGCTGTAATTGGATGCAATGTTTAACTGTATTAATTTTGATAGATTCCAGGCGATGTATACTTGAAATATAAAGTGAGACTTACTGCTATGGAACATTGGAATCAACCATTACAACCTTTCATTAAAGTGGTCGGAGAAGATTATACTTTTTCTTCATCGTATGTCTTATTTCGATGAAATTTTATACCATTTAAAATCTACATGGGATGCATTTAAAATATGTTTCTATTAATTCCATGTTTTTAATGAATTGTATCCTGTTGAAAGTAATCATATATGGCTGATTATACAACAAGCATTTTATGGCTTCAAAACTGAATGGGACAAAGACATTTCATATGTTTCTAATGTGATCGAAACTTTAAAACAAATGGATGTTCCGACTCAATGTCAAAGTGATCACACTAGTACCACTTCTAGCCTTTCAGAAATGTTCTCACAATAGTGTTAACTTGACTTTATAATTTCAACGGTAACATTACATATATGTAAGTATCTATGTACATACCTATATACTGTTTTGACTGTATTGATGTGATAAATGTGAGCAATATCACTGCCTAGTTTTTATAGACATTAATCACATTAAGAATTTTTTGCAACAATAATTTAATTATTAATTTATTAGCGATGTGTTAAATTAGATTATGCTTAGTTTTATCAAAAGGCCATTATATAATATTGATTAAAATTATTCATCTATTTAGATTTCTTTACTATATTTTTGCACATCTATTTAGTTCTTTAACGTACAATAATGTATCTATTATGTTTCTATTACATATTATGTAAAGGTTGGTAGATGTTAAGTTGGTAATATGTTTATACCTATAGAAGAATAAGAAGAGATAGTATAAGAATATGTAACGAACGAAGCTACCTGCAACATCAAAGTTTATTCAATCAATTAAATAAATTACAAAATCAAGCGGGTTTTATTTATCTAAATACACAACACTTGGGTCGTTTTATAAATGTCCAAGATGTCAAGCAAGTATGGTTTTAGTTGTGAGAAAAGATGTAACGGAATGATATAGGTGGATGTGCAAAAAATGGAGAAAATGTGCATTATGTGAGAAGGTCAGTGCGACAGGGTTCGTGGTTCATGGGGAGTAATTTACCTATAATTCAAATTTAATTTTAGTCTGTAAGAGGTGTATGAATGATTTTATTAACAAAGAACATATACAGTAGTTGAATGGAAGAGCTATTGTCAAGAAGTGTGTATGTAGTATTGTATAACTGAAAGTGTGAAAATTCGAGGTGAAGATATAACTGTAGAAATAGATTAAAGTATTTGGAAAAAGAAAATATCATAGAGGCCGTAGAGTGGAAGGAAAATGGATGTTTGGAGGAGCTGAAAGAGGGACGAGTAAATGTTTTATGTTTGTGGTGAAAACCGGGCGAAGGATACTTTATTAGAAATAATAAAAAATAATATTCATCCGGGAACTACAATAATAAGTGACTGTTGGAAGAGTTGTGACTGTTTAAATAATGAAGGATACGTGCATTTAAGAGTGAATCATAGTGCGTGCATTTTAAAGATCCGGAAACAGATGCTCATACCAATTCGATAGAGTACCTAGTAACGAATTTAATTTATTGATTCACAAAAAACTAACCGAGGAGAAATTTCCGAAACTGTCTTAAAAAATGCCGCAACTGCTGTTATTAAAAAAGAAAAAAGCATAAGACAAGCTACTTTGGATGCCAATATAAAAAAATTCAACTTTGTTTGATCATATAAAGGCTCTAAAACAAAATGAAAATCAAAAAGAAACTATCTTGTATAAAAAAATACATAACAAGACAAATATTAGGAAATTGCCATTCGTTATTTTAATGTGATTAACGATGAACAAGCTATTTTACACGATTTAATAGATTTGAAACAAACATGTGAAACTTCTGCAGTAATATTTAATGTAGTCAATCAACAATTGAAAATTCAGGATTACCAGTTTAAAATATTACCTCATCTGGAGCTGATAATGCACCGGTCAATTTTGGATGTCGCTTTGTACAGGATTAAAAACAATTAACAAAAATTTTATAAAAACTAGTTGTAACTGTCATATTCTCCATAATACTGCAAAATATGCATTAAAAAATCAAATATGTTGTGGAATGTTTAGTATTAAAAGTCAGAAGCAGCAAAATAAATTCGAGAGCAAAATAGAACAAATCGCGAGAGAAGGCATTTAGAGCAAATGGATGTACAAAAAATACTTGTATCCATTTTACAGCAATTCTTAAATAAAATATAGTTTTTATTGTTTTTGGTAAGATAATTTTTGTTAATTAATTAAAAAGGTACTTTTATCTATAATTTATGTTCTAATTTATTTTAGGAAATAATCATTTTTTTTAAATTATATTTCAAATGGTTCATACCAGAAAAAAATGTTTACAATAAGTCGAGTCAATGAAGCTTGAAAATGGCCAAAACTTCGGAACCCTCAGAAACAGCACCAATTTTGATGGAATTTTTTTTTTAATATTCGTTATACCTTACTATTTTAAATGAGGAAAATTCCAATAGTCGGATTTAACTCCAAATTGAGTTTGATACAAATTTAAGTGCCTATCACATCGATCTTAATAATGATGATAATGAACTAACATTTATAAGCTATTTTATTGAAACCAAAGTCTTCCTTACTTTAAACCTTTCTGCTGTTAGACCCAACAAATAAATAAATGATTTATATTTATATATTTACATATTAATATTAAATAATTTATATTTATATATTACATATTCATGAAGAATATACATTAATTTTTTTTAAATGGCATATACTAATAATATTATCTATAAGATGAACCCATTGATGGTGCCGCGTTTGTTGAACTTTCTAACGAAGATCTTAAGAAAATTAAAATTTAAAATGGGTCCGAGAAAAAAATATACAACAGCATAAAATCTGTGTGTACGTGGTATTCTAAAGTTTCGCCAAATTGCTTGGATTAATTCAAACTACTCAAAAAGAAAGTAATACAATAGAGACTTATCTAAACATCGGCCAATATTGTATAAATCTTTAAATATTATTGAAGATTGTCAGTTAAATTATATAATATATAATTATTATAAAATATATTTTTTTGTTAATTTGACTATAGGTATCGCTAGATAATTTGCGAGCTTTACTACTAGTTGTACGTTACCGCCAATTTCTAACGCTGTAAAAATAAGGAGGCGGGGGGGGTCAAGAAATAACATATTGAAGTTAATGAAGAAAATAATGTGCCATTGAAGGTTGATTTCCCCAATAAATTTCTTTTGAGATTTGTACCTGTTTGTGTTTTATATTATCTTATAATATAGAATATTTGGTTTTCTATATTTTTAGGAAGTTACTAATTTAAACCAATATGTTTAACGAACTAGATTGGAAAGCAAAACTAACGTTCAACCATATTTAGTATCAATAACAGGGTAATCGACAAAAGTCCACGTTTATTAACGAAGACGGATGGTTTATAAATGTTAATGATGAAGGGAATCTTGTAATTGGTTTCGATTTATTATTTAAAATATAATTAAAATTGTAACTATTGCTTTCATCTCTTATGCTCGCAAAGAAGAAGAAAAATTTTCAGGATGGTGAGTTGTTAAAAGATGCATTTTCTACTGGCGCCGATTGTTTATTTGAGTGATTTTCTAACAAACGTGAGATTATGCCAGCAACACAAGACATACAGTTGTCAGATAACACCGTCACAAGAAGAATACCTGATATTTCAAAGGATATGCAAATTCAGTTAAAGATTGACTTAGAAATATGTGACTGGTTCTCACTCCAATTTGATGAGTCTACAGATTTATCTGACACAGCACAGTTAGCAGTTATAGTGAGAATGGTATTTAGTAACTTCACTGTAAAAAATGTATTGAAAATAGCTGCATACACTGCAGAGTTTGTGTAAGGGCAGAAGAACTGGAACTAGAAATTTTGTATCTTCAGAACGACATTGTCCTAAAATCTAATATATCAGATGAGAACTTCTGGAATATAATTGACAAACAAATTTCTATTCTTGAAAAGGGATCACCAAAATAAAATCGTTTTTTGATTCCACATACTTGTGTGAATCATTATTTTCAACAATGAATATCATAAAATCAACGAATTTTTTTGTCTCTCTAATCGACAGAATTCTGATGCAGTAACTATTTCCTCAGCTGTTTCTTCATCAATTATCGAGTTTATTTGTTTGACTCGTTGTGACATTCCTTATAAATATATCTGTCTTTTTCTAGAAATCTGCAATCTATCTGTAGCTCTTTCTATTTCCCTCCTTTCTTCGTTCTCTCTTATGACTTGCATTGCTAATTTGTTTCGTCCTTGCTCGAGTGTTCTTCTTTCTTCATTTTCTCATATATTGTTTTGAAATCAAATTCTTTGCCCTTTCATTATTTCGTTTGTTTTCAATTAGCGTTTGCTGTTTCTTCTTCTCTATATCGCAAGCTTTCCTTGCCTCTTTTGGTTTTTGGTCAGTTGAAATAATGGAATTAACTATTTCTACATTTTTTATTATTTTTCTATGAATTTTCTGTGTAATTGCGTTTTTACTTAAAACTGACAAATATACAACCGCTTCAAAGTAATTATTTTTTAATTATTAGAAAAAGCTTTTCGTATCTACACGGGTAGAGAAAAAACTTTTTTAATCATTATTGACATTACATTTAACGTCCATAACAAATATGAATAAATGTAATGAGTTAAACGTTTAAAATATATTATTTACAAAAATAACATTTTAATAGTCGAGTTCTCAGGATGTAATCTCAAATAAAGAGAAGAATATTACAAAATTGTTTTGGCCAATTTCGTATTTCTCTTTGCAATTTTAAAGGTATTGGTTTATTTTCTTTATTGTTGCAGTATGTCTAGTTGCAATCGGTTTGTCATTTTTTTTCCTGAGCATTTCATTTTCAGTTTTTTTCTTATATGTATAAACAAATGAGGCATCTTCACTTTCAATATGCTCCAGTGACAACAAATGTCTATATTCTACACATCATAATTGTTTGTGTGATATCTCAGCAATTCAGCGTCCTACGATTTCATTACATTTAGTATTTTCAGCTACTGAATATTGATTAACCGTTAAAGTTATAGTCTCCTCAGGTGTTAATCAAGTAACAGGCACATTCTTCTTTTTTGATCGTAAAGAGTTCGCTTGTCATTGATTATACACAATGCACTCAATATCTTTTTAATTAACAGATAGTTAATTAACAGATAGTTAATTAAAAAGATATTGAGTGCATTACCTCTTGCGTAAAATGTGTTTTTTGCACTCAATCGATAATTAATCGGGGCGCCAGCCAAGATCAACAAATATTATCTCGTGTGAAAAACTGTTATTTTACACTGTAGGATATTAAAAGATATTATATAATAAATTAACAAGTGTTTGTATTTTATGTATTATCATTGCTTTTTAGTCATCTATATTTCAATTTCTTTGGGGTTTAAAATCAGTAATAGATGTTTGCTTCATGGCTTCCAGTTTTCTATTCATTGGAGTACCTAGTTGTCTTAACTGAGTTCTTTTTAAAATTATTTTTTGCTTCTTCTATTTATAAATAGTCAAATGTTTGTGGAGTGGAGGTGGTGCTAAATGTTTTTGGTGTTGCACCACGTTTCATTTTTGTCACAACTGACATTCGGCATTTGTGTCAGTCGTTCCATGTGTTATGAAAAATTTCCATACGAAAGAAGATATTTTAACTTTTTAAATTAAAATTGTAACCTATTTCTAATAAACTTTGATTGTAAATAGGGAGTTGGTACCTGTATTAAATGGAAAATATTAATATTTTTATTTTGATAAAATTAACTGCTCAGTAAAAAAAAATTGTATTGATAAAAAATATCATGAAAGTGACATAACTACTATTTGAAAATATTAACTAAAAACTTATTATTTACATTCACAATAAATAAATTTAAATCAATACAGTGAAATCGCTTTAGTACGTTTTTGGCCTTACATTAGTACGTGTTTTCCCTAAGTTCTTTCAAAAACGTCCCAACGAGGCTTCACTGTATATTGTTATTAAAATAAAATTTGAAACAAAAATCAGCTTTATGTAACATAATAATAATAATATTTTTTATTCTGTTGACAGTGTAGAACATGTCATTACATTTATTTTCTAAAGTACAAATACTTTTATCCACGACTTATATATAATACATACATTACATACGTAGTTTTTACTATATAATGCGATATATTATTCCCAGAGGGAACCATGACGAAAGAGAAATTTTCTGATTGGTGCATAATGACCATTATTGCCCTCTAAATCATTATTGCCCTCTAATGCACCAATCAGAAAATTCCTCAAATTAAATAATACCATGGAAACAAAATACACAAACTTTAAGTCTAAAAAATTTATTTACGACTGTCAAATAAAACACCTAGTGTTTGTGTATTTGTATTGAAATGGATAAAAATTCTAGTAAAGTTGTTGATAGTACAAAACTTGTTCAGTTTATTAACTGTAATATTACTAATTTTAATATTTTTGGACACCACAGAGTTTGTGTATTTTGTTTCCATGGTATAGTTTAATTTATATTAATTTGAAATTTTAACCAAAATGCTTGTGTTTGCATTTCTTGTATTCAGTTGTGTTTTATTAAAGTAATTGAAATAGTCGTAGATAAAGTACAGTATAATACTCGCAATAATGGCTATTATTACCTCGGAAATTTTTTCTCCCTCGCCGCTATGCGGCTCGGTTCGAAAATTATTCCTCGGTAATAATAGCTATCATTATTGACTCGTGGTATAATATACTATAGTTGTTTAATAAATAATTCATTTAATAAAATAATTGTAAAAACTCCAGGATGAAACTGTGACATAGAGTATCTCACGATATCATTGATTTTAAATAGAAATGATTGTTATAATAGTTTTTGTCTAGCAAGTAGAGATTTAACTGTTTTTTACTTTTTTATACATACATGAAATGTAATGTATAAATAAAGTATAGTGATCATGAAAAAAATCGAACTCGAGATTTTAACGGAATTACATGTTTTGAGCGTCCCTGAATCATATACCACCATTAACTCAATGACGTCTGTGTGTCTGTCAGTCTGTCTGTCTGTCTGTATGTGTGTGTGTGTGTGTGTCTGTGAACGCTCTACAGCCAAAACTGTAATACTTACGAACGTGAAATTTTAAACTTAAGGTTCTTTTATGCTCTAGATGTGCACCTCCTATTTTTAAAAACCATCACTAAACCGGAAACGGAAGTATAATTATTTTTCGAATTATTTTTTAATTATTTTTGAAACGGTGCACATTAGAAAAAAATGTTTTAGATCAAAGTTGTAGAGGGTATTTATCTATAATTTATATTCTATCCATTATCCCCCCCAAAAATTGTTTTTAGGAAATAATCGATTTTCTAAAAAAATTAATTTTTTCGATTTATTTTTTAAACGGTAGGTATTAGAAAAAAATGTTTGAAATACAAGTTGTAGAGAATATTATTTTCTATAATTTATGTTCAATTCTTTTTTTTTGTATCTTATGAACTAACCAAAAAAATAATAATTTTAGTTTTAATGGCTTTAATTTAAAAATGATTTGAATAATACAAAAAATCTAGTTATCTATGAAAATTTTGGCATTTATTATTAGAAGTGTCAAAATTGAAATCTAGCAAAATAAATACTTGTTAATACAATAATCACTAATCTTAATTGATTTCATTTAATATTTAATGTCAATATTAAATACAATGTATCAATTTCATTCATTGAAAATCATTTTGTAAGTAAAAAATTTTAAAATCAAATATTAAATTATAAAAGTAATCACATATTAATACTCGGTGTCATGATGTATAAACGGTGCACAAAAAAAAAAGGTTTTATATCAAAATTGTAGGGGGTATTTATCTATAATTTATGTTCTATCCATTAACCCTCCCCCCCTAAAATTTGTTTTTAGGACATAATTGATTTTCTAAAAAAATTAATTTTTTCGATTTATTTTTTAAACGGTAGGTATTAGAAAAAAATGTTTGAGATACAAGTTGTAGAGAATATTATTTTCTATAATTTATGTTCTATTTTTACTTTTTTATACATATATGAAATGTAATGTATAAATAAAGTATAGTGATCACGAAAAAATTCGAACTCGAGATTTTAACGGAATTACATGTTTTGAGGGTTCCTGAATCATATACCACCATTAACTCAATGACGTCTGTGTGTGTGTGTGTGTGTGTGTCTGTCTGTCTGTCTGTCTGTGTGTCTGTGAACACTCTACAGCCAAAACTGTAATACTTACGAACATGAAATTTTAAACTTAGGGTTCTTGTATGCTCTAGATGTGCACCTCTTATTTTTGAAAACCATCACTAAACCGGAAACGGAAATATAATTATTTTTCGAATTATTTTTGAATTATTTTTGAAACGGTGCACATTATAAAAAAATGTTTTAGATCAAAGTTGTAGAAGGTATTTTTATCTATAATTTATGTTCTTTCCATTCCCCCCTCCCCCAAATTTGTTTCTAGGAAATAATCGATTTTCTAAAAAAAAAATTTTTTTCGATTTATTTTTTAAACGGTAGGTATTAGAAAAAAATGTTTGAGATACAAGTTGTATAGAATATTATTATCTATAATTTTTATTCTAATAATTTTTTCCAAAAAAAATTTGTGGAAGGAAATAAATTGAAATAATCATTTTTTTTAATTTATATTTCAAACGGATCATATCAGAAAAAAATGTTTTTAAGAAAAGTTGTAGAGAACGTTATTTTCTTTAATTTATGTTCTATTCTTTTTTTTGTATCTTTTATGAATTGACCAAAAAAATAATAATTTTAGTTTTAATTTAAAAATAATTTTAATAATCTAGTTATCTATGACAATGGAGGAATTTATTATTATACAACTGTCAAAATTGAAGTCTCAATTTAAAACAAGTACCTATTCAATAATCAATAATCCTAATTTGTTTTGTTATTAAAATTATATATATCCATTGCATTCACCGAAAATCATTTTGTAAATAAAATATTTAAAAATCAAATGTTAAAAAATAAAATTAACAATATTATCAATACTTCGGTATCATGATGTATAAAAAAGTCTCGTGCCTGCCAAGGCAGTTTATTTTATTTATTTATGGGGAGATTTTTAAGAGAGGATGTTAATTTATTGTAGATTTGTATACATGTATTTAAAGGTCCTTGTATTATGAATAGTGGAGTTTGTACCGTTACGTAATTATTCCCTGACCTTGTATCATGCGTATGCCCAACTACTGCTCCTGAAAACATGTTGGGGTGTTTTTTTATAAATATCCCTGATTCTAATGCGAAAAGATCATAAAGTGTTAAAATTTTATATTTTTTGAAAAGCGGTTTGCATGAAGTAAAACTGCTTACTCCGGCTATGGCACGAATGCATCTTTTTTGTATAGTAAATAGGTTTTTTACATTTGTCGAACTACCCCAAAACATAATTCCATAGCGCAGCGACGATTCTACATACGCATGATAAATAACCAAGGTAACTTCCGTAGATACAATATTTTTAATTTTATTGATCTCAACATGAAGGCATATTTATTGAGTTTTCCCATGAGATACTGTATGTGACACATCCAAGTAAAAGTTTTGTCAATATAAATACCTAAAAATTTAACAGATTCATCCAACTCAATCGAACCATGATTCGAAAGATGCAGTTCCTCCTTTCCACAGATTCCATAGTTTCCAAATTTAATATATTGAATTTTTTCTATATTTAACTGTAGACTGTTTTTTAAAACCATTGTTTGATGTCTGTGAGTGAATTATTCATACAATTAATTAACGATTTGTGGTTGACATTTTTATAAATTATTGCTGTGTCATCCGCAAAGAGAACTGCATCTTTATCAGTTGTAGATACTAGATCATTATTATAAATAACTATTCTGAAATTGGTTCATCGTTCTTTGCGAGTTCATTTTCCTGATCCGAAATAAGGTACCAGATAACCTTACGGCACTCATCAGATTCAAGAGAAATAAAATACAATTTAGAGGTATCCAGTTTAAAAGAAGTATTTCGGCCGCTTTAATCAAACTTAACCAACGCAAAACTTCATGAAATTCTGACTCGTAAAACTCAAAAAATGATTTCAGCTCTTATTGTTTCTTAGTAGATTTCGAAAATTCGGCAAAAACCTTCAGCACTACATTTACGATATCAAAGGATAACTGCTTTAATGCATTTTTTGCGCTGTTTGTAAAATGTAATTATTGCAAAGAGCAGTTACAATATTATCATTTTTGAAATAATGAAAACTTCATAGAATTCTGACTCCCAAAACTCCAAAAATGATTTTAACTCTTATTGTTTCTTTGTAGATTTCGAAAATTCGGCAAAAACCTTCAGCACTACATTTACGATATCAAAGGATAACTGCTTTAATGCATTTTTTGCGCTGTTTGTAAAATGTAATTATTGCAAAGAGCAGTTACAATATTATCATTTTTGAAATAATGAAAACTTCTTAGAATTCTGACTCCCAAAACTCCAAAAATGATTTCAACTCTTATTGTTTCTTTGTAGATTTCGAAAATTCGGCAAAAACCTTCAGCACTACATTTACGATATCAACGGATAACTGCTTTAATGCATTTTTGCGCTGTTTGTAAAATGTGATTATTGCAAAGAGCAGTTTCAATATTATCATTTTTGAAATAATGAAAACTACATAGAATTCTGTCTCGCAAAACTCAAAAAATGATTTCAACTCTTATTGTTTCTTTGTAGATTTCGGATATTCGGCAAAAACCTTCAGCACTACATTTACGATATTAAAGGATAACTGCTTTAATGCATTTTTTGCGCTGTTTGTAAAATGTGATTATTGCAATGTGTAGTTAATCATAATGATAGTTATCACTTTTGAAATAATCCTCATAAAAGTACCTATAAAAATTTCACACACAGTCTTTCTTCACAAGTATAATATTGTGCAACAACGGAATATTATTTCCCTTTTTTGATGCGTCAGTAAAGAGAGAAAATGGAATTCCAGTTTTAAGGTTATTGAGAACCAACTCAATAGAAAAAGGATACAAAACTTCATTGACAATAGCTTATGATTTGGTTTTTTCACAAGACATATTTTTTTACAATTTCTGAATCATCAGAAATTTGCTTTATTAACTTAATACCGCAATCTTGAGCCAGGAAAGAAATATCCCAACCGGGGGTTCAACTCTACAACCTCTGTTGTGAGCTACCCCTGTATTCTGGTAGCGTGTAAAGTTGGTAAATATACAGGGTGGTTCACTGATTTGGGTTCATTTTAGCACGTGAGCCTAATGTTAATTGTGGCATAATACCATAACAAACTTGTTACCTAGTCAAGTTTGCATTTGATAGTATTACTCTATAGCAGTGTTGTGTAACTGCTCCTTCAGTTGGAGGAAGTTTTTCTAATTTGATGGTTGATTTGTTGGCCGCAGATTGATAATGGTGAAATCTAAGTTTATTAAATGTAATTTTATCTTCTTTACCTTTATATATTGATACAATTAACTTAGATTTATTGTTAGCAACTGTTTTTCTGTCGGCATTTTTTGATAAAAAAATCAGCCAAGCTGGATAAATTTTTGTTACCTAATAATGCCTTTATTATAGTTTTTTTCCCTTTTCCAGCAAAACCCCATAATTCTGTCCATCTGATTGATTTAAATCAATACATCGTTCTATTATTTCTATCTTTAATAAATATCAGATATAGTATAAACGAGGCTTTAGTAAAAACTATATGAATTAATATGTAAAAGACTTATTTGTAAATTTTTAATTAAATCTGTCCAATATATAGATGGATAGATAGAAAAATATTTATTCATAATATATATAGAACAAGTCAAGACAGGAAATACATATGGAAAAAATATACAAACATACACATATATACACACATTTATGCATACACATGCATATACATATATACTAGAGATGTAACGAATGTATGATTTTAAACATTCGCGAATGCGAATGCGAATGCGAATATTAACGGCCGACATTCGCGAATGCGAATATTGACTTTTTTTTTAATTAATGTATTTTTTTTAAATTAATGTTGTAGTATTCATATTTTATATATTCAGCTAGCTAGGATAATTACTTTTATGGAAAAAAATTAATTATTATTAATTATTGTTTGTTGAGTTCAAAATATTCCTAATTAATAAAATAAAATAAATAACATTAAATTGTTGGTGTGTTTAAGTTCTTTGAAAATTTGTTTAAGAAAGACAGAATCTTTGTTTCTGGCTTTTTAAAATAGAATATTATAAAAACTGTCGATCGAGTTTAATACTTTCAGAAGAGCCCTGAAAATGTTCACTGCAATATGTGACGAAACATTGACCGATAACACGACCAAACCAATGCGGCTTACACCCAGAAGCCAAGATCCATGTCGAGTTTAATAAAAATTGAATTGTTAATTAATGTTAAGTTTTTAAATCCCAATCATTAAATAAAAACAAATTACAAAACACTATTAGTCCAGTGCCAAAGCCTTTTTGGGGAAAAAAAATTCTCTACAGGCTGGCGATAGTGGGAATCGTTGCTAATAATAATAACAAAAAGAAGAAAAAAAAATGCACCCCTGTACATGAAGCGGTTTCGATGGGGGGTGGTTTTTAAGGGTTGAAAATGGTTTTTTGCGATTTCCGACGAAGTATGAATTGCTATCGAAAAATGGTCTACAGTAAGGTTGTAGATAATAAATAAATCTACAATTTTGTTTCAAACCAATTTACAACATAACCTCAAATTTTCCGAGATAATAGCGAAAAACCGTCTTTTTGAATTTTCGAGTTTTGTATGTCGAAAAAATTGTCAAAATACTTGAAATTTTCATGAAATGTATATTTTGAAGTCCTTTAATTTTACCGAGCTATCCGGAATTTCAAAGTTAAATATTTCCTGAAATATTAACGTTTTTCGAAAAAAATGAAATTTTTTCAATCGAAAAATTGATCATAGAAATTTTTGATTTTTTAACTTTTAGGGGGCTCATTTTTTTCGTCTTGAGTTGTACTTTAAGATAGATAAAAAATTAAAATACCTTTACATTTAAAAATTCTGTGAAAAATTATAAAAAACATAAATACCGATTTGTAAAAAACACAATTTTATTTTTCAATCACTCTAAAAATTTTGTACTAATCATGAAATTTTTGTACTAAAATACAAGAATAAATTATATTCAATTTTGTAAATGGATAATTTACGAAAAAAAATGTAATACAGTGTAAATTGATAGGAATAGGATGCTGTAAATAAGTAATTTTTCGGTAATAAATCGTAAAAGCATTATAAATTGAATTTTTTTTTACATATATTTAAAATTACTTTGTTCTAACAAATAAAAGAAAGTTCCATTACATAGTACTTATATTAATTTTACAAAAAATTAATATACTATTTTTTTTTTAAATAAACTTTTTTATTATTATGTTAAAAATTTTCAATTAATTAATTACAGCATTCTATTCCTATCAATTTACACTGTATTACAATTTTTTTCGTAAATTATCCATTTACAAAATTGAATATAATTTATTCTTGTATTTTAGCACAAAAATTTCATGATTAGTACAAAATTTTTAGAGTGATTGAAAAATAAAATTGCTTTTTTTACAAATCACTATTTATGTTTTTTCTAATTTTTCACAGAATTTTTAAATGTAAAGGTATTTTAATTTTTTATCTATCTTAAAGTACAACTCAAGACGAAAAAAATGAGTACCCTAAAAGTTAAAAAATCGAAAATTTCTACGATCAATTTTTCGATTGAAAAAAGTTAATATTTCAGGAAATATTTAACTTTGAAATTCCGGACAGCTCGTTAAAATTAAAGGACTTCAAAATATATATTTTATGAAAATTTCAAGTATTTTGACAATTTTTTCGACATAAAAAACTCGAAAATTCAAAAAAACGGTTTTTCGCTATTATCTCGGAAAATTTGAGGTTATGTTGTAAATTGGTTAAAAACAAAATTGTAGATTTATTTATTATCTACAACTTTACTGCAGACCATTTTTCAATAGGAAGTCATACTTCGTCGGAAATCGCAAAAAACCGTTTTCAACCCTTAAAAACCACCCCCCTTCAAAACCGCTTCATATGCAAGGGTGCATTTATTTTTCCTCTGTTTGTAATCATTTTTAGCAACGATTCCCACTATCGCCAGCCTGTAGAGAAATTTTCTGTTTTTTAGCCTTAAAAAGTCGGATTGGCACTGGACTATATAGATACCATATTATTTGTTTATTGGTACTGAAATTTATATTCATTAAGAAACTGTCAACTAGTGTCTATTAAATACAAAAAAGTACTATTCTAGAAGAAATTAACGATATAGTGAACCATACATGACTTCCATGTTCCATAGAGGTGGGGGGAGGGTGAATATTTCAAAAACCCTTAATTCGATTAGCCCCAAAATCAATAGGTTTGGAGTACTCACTAAGACAAACATCCATTTATTTCAGAACATGGAAGTAAAAATAAATATTGTCTGTTCCTAAGTTCTTAAAAATAATTATTTAATATAAGTAATAGATAAAAAAAATTTTTTTTATTATTACAAAAAAAAGTAATATTCGCAAAAATATTCGCACTTTTTTTGCGAATGCGAATGCGAATGTTTAAAAATGTGCGAATATTCGCGAATGCGAATGCGAATATTCGTTACATCGCTAATATATACTATATACATATAATACATGTTATAGTGACGTTAAAACATGCATACATATATTTATATACATATAGGTACATACTCACATAAACATCCATGTATATATTAGAAAAAACAAAAAAGAATTCTAGTTAGACAATACAATTAATAAAGAAACAATTATGCTTTACAGTAAATAACACATTATAATTAACAAAAATGAGAAAAAGAAAAATATATATACCTATATGAATTATTCCAACTTATAATTGTATATGCATTTCTTACATAAAAAATCTTTTAAACTATTTTTGAATGATTTTATATCATTTATATTTTTTAAGTAGTCTGGTAGTAAATCAGCGTTGTAAATAATGCATTATTTTGGTAATGCCATTACGAAAATAATGCGCATTATGCATTATCTCGCAATCCATAATTCGCATTGCGAGATAATGCACTACTTTTGGTAATACCATTACGAAAATAATGCATTATTTACAACGCTGTAGTAAATTGTAATAATTACTACCCTTGCATATAGGGCTATTGCTATACCTGGTTGTCCTATAAAAATCGATATAAATGTTGTCGTTCTGTCTTGTATTGTACTTGTGAATATCTGAGTGAAATTTTAAGTTGTTTAAGTTTTGTTTAATGTATATTATTAGTTCATATATATAGATACTATAGTATGTTAGAATATTATTGTCTATAAAAATTTGTTTGCAACTTTGTCTAAATTCAATATTAAATATAAGTCGTAAAATTCTTTTTTGAGCTCTGAAAATTCTGATTGCTTCAGAGGAATGTCCCCATAAGAGAACACAGTATTTAATAGTACTATATGCAAAGGCATAATATACCGAGAGTAAAGAATTTGTTTCAAATGTTTTTTTTTTCAATTGCTTAATATAATAATACACTTTATTGAGTTTTTGTACTTGCCATTTCATTTTAGAGTCTATTGCGATTCCAAGAAAATTTGTCTTTAAAACACTGTTGATCTCTTGATTCTTATGTTTCTTGTTAAATTGGGCTTATCGAATACCAGATAATTAGTCTTGTGTACATTTAAAATAATTATACTTCAGATGTGGTTGTTATATGCCATTGCATTAACAATGAATAGTTTTATGTGCACATACATATTTTGATTAATCTAATCACTATTTATTTAACTATTAACTGAAATTCGTTCCGTCATGTTAATTTTTTTTATGGGTTAAGTATCCATATTTTTTTAATTCTTATAACTATACCGAATTTTTGCTAACGTCAACCAATCTTTAATAGCTGCAGCTATTATTTGATCTAATGATTTCTCAGCAAATTGTACCCTGATAGCTTCTAAAAAAGTATTAATACTAATGAATGTTGTAATGTAAAGCTATAGGTACGCTGTTTTATCGATTTTTATAAATTTTTACATAATAAATGAACACACAAAGTGAACAAAAATAAAATATTTTTAAATCATAAATTTTATATGAAAATGTTTAATGGGCTCAAACGAGTCATTGAACAAATTGTATTGTTTAATTTCAATTGATGCGATACGCTATTACGTCTGTACTGTAAAACTTATTCCTTTTAAAAACAACATATTTTAGTGTAACCGGATTTTAATTTTTTTAAATTTTATTTTTATTTAAGAATTTATTATAACTGTAACTTTACTTTACAACATTCTTAAAAACGTATTTTGTGTGTAGCTATTGTTATCTCTTTGAACTCTAGATCCATTGCGTATAATAAAGCTTCATTTATCGCAATAGTTTCTGCTGTGAAAACTACATATTATGTTGGGCGAAAATTTGAATGTTTTATAACTTTTTTCTGTATCCAGCTTTAGCTTCCAACTCAGTCGACAGAAATGCACCTGAGACAATTTTTAACCACCAACAGAGTCAACTAATGGATATATTTGCCAAAGTTAATATGAATATGACCATCGAACAGTGTGTTGCGTAGAGAAAATGAATAAATTATTTGTCAATGTCATTGATACTTGTGAAAAAAACATTATTTTCTTACCACGAATGGTTTAACGAAAGACGGTATAGGATAACTGGAACTACCTGTTACAGTCTCTTCACTTATATCAAGAACAGAAATCTAGATTGGAATAAGAAATGTCAGTCTTTATTTTATGTATCAGATTTTAAAAGTCAATACACTGAAAATGGGAAAACATGGATAAAGAAGCTTTAGCAGTATTTATTATAAAAACAGTTCATACAGTTTTACAAACAGGTTTAATTATAAGCCAACAAAACACATGACTGGCATTTTCACCTGACGGTATAATTATCGAAAATGGAAAACCATGTACCTTACTCGAAATAAAATGTCCATTCAAAGGGAAAAATATGAACATCGATCAAGCAATACGCCAGGAGTTTGGGAAATGCTTAATATTCAGTTACGGACAAGTTTCATTGAAAAAAAAAACATAAAAATTATGGCCAGATTTAGCTGAGTATGGCAATACTAAATGTCCAAAGGAACTTACTTATTTTATTTATGCTTCAATGACCGAAGTTATATTCAATTAGAAATAAGGTTTGATGAAAATTTGTGGTTGAAATGTTGTCGAATTTAAAGATGTTATATATCACTACTGTCGTGCATCAGATATGTTGTAGCCAAAACTGAGCCTACGTATTTTGCTGGGGTGGTCGACAGCTGCCTCCGAGAGGGCGTCTTCCCGGGTTAATGGAGAAGACATGTCTTGTCCTGATCCCGAAGCCTGGAAGGCTTCCTAACTAAGTTTGTCTGAAGATGCTGCGTTGAAACAGATTGTTATCACCATATGAGTGAAGATAGGTCACTGTTGTCGTCTATCGTCAGTAAAGGTGACCCCTCCTCGTATCGTCCGCTATGCATGCTCGACAAAGCGGGGAAGATGCTAGAAAAAATCATACAGGGACGCCTTTGCGACTATTTGGAGACCGGCCTCACGGAAAATCAATATGGCTTCCGGCCAGGAAGGTCGTCGACAGATGTCGTAGAAGAGGTGAGAAGGCAACAGATGCCATTACAGGACCTCTCAAAAAAAGCTCTGCCTCATGGTTACACTGGACATAAAAAAACGCGTTCAACTCGGTCCAGTGGACCGAAATATGGAGTGCTTTCTACTGGGATTTTATAGTCCCTAGATACTTAATTAGGACCATCAGCAGCTACCTGTGTGACATAGTGCTGCTAGCGGAGACGACAGACGCGGTCAGGGTGTTTCAGATATCCGCTGGCGTCCCACAAGAGTCCGTCCTTAGCCCTGACTAATGGAACGCCCTTTACAACGGCCTGCTGAAGCTTTTCTTACCGGGGGGTTGTCGGCTGATTGCGTACGCGGACTACGTGGCGGCTCTCATAGCTGGCGCATACCATTAGTCAGTAGTAATGAATTTAACTCAATGATATTGCGAGTTAGTTCATTTCATTTGCAGAAAAACTTCTCACATTGTTTGGGACGGTTTCTTGAAGGTAGTTAACATATTTGTTGAAAATAATATCTATGGTTAATTGGTGAGAATACTCTCTCATCAAATATGAAAGACAAACAATACAACCGAGGTTTGCGAGAAAACTTGTATATGAAGTATTAAGGAGCGAGCATGCAGTTGGCATCTCCGATTAACGTCCAACTATTGAATATGTGTTTACAAGAAATGAAAAAGATAATTGTTGAAACTTTAATTGAAAAAATTAATCAATATTCGGATACTAATGATGATTTTTGGTTGTTTAACAATTTTCTGTGTAATATTAGTGATTGCAGTGAAACTTTTAAATAGTACAATAATTTCTGCGAGATGTTTGAACTTTTATTAGATTCAATCAAATCAGAAACTGTCATTATGGTAAACATCTATAAGCCACACGGAAATTGCTGCCGTTCACTTTTGCAATGAATCATAATTATTTGCAAGATATAGTTCAATTACCATTATTTGTTGTCGACATTCTTTAAAAAGGTATGCTGTCAGTTAAGAGGAAAGAATGTTTTAATTCTGTTAGTTGTATTATGGCACTTGAGCAGTCCCAGAATCGATAATCCGTTATAACTCAAAATAAAGTTGTAACTCAACGATCAATACTTCTATATTCTATATCCATTCAAAATGCTATTTCATCATATGTGAAGGTAATGCCACCGGTGACATTGGCGCTTCCTTTCATAGCGAGTGGGGTCATGTACAAATAGGGAAGGGTGAAGAAAATATACATAACTTGATTTCATCCTTAACAGATTGCACAACATACTTAATATCGATAAAAATCTCGGTCTTCGTAATATTTATACGGAATTAGACAGTTTGCAGAATATAGAAGAAATAGGAGAATCAATGATAATAGTGATCGAAATAACGATATGGAAAAAAACGTTTTCAACAAAATCACAAATTTATTTTTAACAATTTAACCCTCCGATGGGCGCATGTATCCTACAGATACATTGTGGTTTTATATTGGTTCTAACGGACACGTTTCAAAAGCTAGACCTTCTTCCTCCCATGTATCTTCATAGCTTCCGTGGTGGTTTGTAATAGTATGCCAAGTGATTACAAAGTAGTCAGTGGTTTTTATATATTGCTGTTTTGTATCTCACAGATACACGCGCCTTCTCATATAAGTTTTTTTTTAATTTAACTTTTAAATATTTTTCTCGCGTGTTCTTAGAATTTTTTATAGAATGATCATAGATGGGCAGACATTACAGAAAACTCCCAACTTTTGGCGTGGCTATGATTACGCCATGGCACGCGTAGAAGCATCGCAGTGCACGGGCAGCGAGACGCGAAACTTGGAAATTCGCCAGACTAGGCGAACTGAGAGTAGTGGTGGTAGACGTGGACGTGGCAACGGGCGCCGTAATAGACACGACGGACAGGGTGACAGACGGGGTGACGGACGTGGAGGCAGACGCGGTGGTGATCACTGGAATATTTGATCCAAAACAGTGAACGTTATGTGGAAATGTTACATATACGTGAATAGTTGAATTGGTTTTAAATAAAATACTCTGCATAGACAAATCTACAATCAACTGGTCACCGCTCCATTTTCATGAAAACTTAAACTAAATAATATTATTAATTTAAAATGGGTCACTTTTAATTCATCATCCTGTATACTTACCAATTTATATTATATTTTGTACAAATTAAGTTAAATATGCAATATAAACATATTCGTTTATATATTTAAAAAAAAAAAAATAATTGGTGACGCCACCTATATGTAATATATAAATTAATTATTATTTTACTTGTTAATACTCGCAAGATATAAAACTTGTTAACATGTATATAATAGTTTGATGTATCAGTACGGTTTTCAATGTTAAACAGTATCGTTCAAAACATATTTTAATAGCTAACCTTCTAGTTATTATATATTTAATTTTTTTTTACGTTATTAGTGTAGAATACTGTAGAATAAAAGTTATTTTTTGTCATAACCACCCGCTGTGGTATGTTCTATTATGTGTATCAATCTAGGTAGTTAAAGTGGACTTATAATTTATGTTTATATTTATGTTAAATTGTATTTCCTATTATCCAAGAATTTTCCTATCCTATAGTGCATTTAACAGTTAAGAAGGCGAGATTCCAACAACAGCAAATAGTGAGTAAAATTTTAAATATTATAAATTTAACATACCATTCCCCGCAACTTACAGCCCACTGCCCTAACACAGGTTAAGGATTACATTATTTAATCTACCTGTCCCCAACAATAATTAAAGATATTTTGTTTTATATTTTATCTACTATATATAAGTAAGTGCCCTCACTCACTCACTCACTCACCTATCAAGATTTAGAGCATTTCCACTCATCGCAGAAAGTTGAAATTTGGCATACAGACTCAAAGTGTGATTATTAGGACAACTAGTGGGCCTTTTTTGGATAGGTTCAAAAATGGGGTAGATAGGCCCCCCCAATTTTTCAAATAAAACGTCAGATTTTTTTTATTATTTTTTTTGTATTCTTTGGGTGATACAATGTACAAATCAAATGTTTGCCTTTTTTTAAAAGGGCCTTTAAGGGGGGCCCCAACTTTTGAGATGAATTACTATTAGAAGGAAAATCGATATTAGATTTATTTATTTTTTATCAAATGCTTCGTTTAATTGACAACCATAAACCAGTGTTTGATTTTTGAAAAAGATCCATTAACGGGGGCATAATAATAATAATAATAATAATAATAATAATCTTTATTTATTAAACATAAGTTATAAAACAGGTCAGTATAATAGAATATATAATAATTATTATGGTGAATAAAATTTCAATAAAAGATATAATCTACTTAATAAAATCACTTACACTATAATAGCACTTTTCCACGAGATAAGTTTTTAAATTAGAGTTAAAATTGTGCGACAAAGATTTAAGGTTACTGGGTAGAGAATTATATAGTTTAATTGCTTGATTTATTGTACCTTTAAAAGCAATACTCGTTTGTTCAAATGGCACGTATAGATCATTTTTGTTCCTAGTATTGTAATCGTGTGTGGTTAGGTGGTTTTGAAAAAATGACCAGTTGCTCTTTACAAAGCAGCATGTCTCGTATATATAAAGAGATGGTAGCGTTAGTAAATTAAGATTTATAAAGAACTGTCTACATGACTCTCTAGGTTGGGCGTTCATAACGATTCGAATGCTTTTTTTTTGAAAGCGAAACAATTCGATTGAGTTTGCGGCATTTCCCCAGAAAATAATACCATATTTAAGATTGGAGTATATTAGAGAATAGTATGCGGTGATAGTTGTTTTCCTGTTAGCAACTATTGTAAGTCTTCTTAGGAGATACATATACTTTGATAATTTGCTCTTCAAGAATGAGACATGTTCTTTCCAGTTAAGTTTTGAATCAATAAAAATACCCAGAAACTTAACTGGTTTGTCACTAGTACTAATGGAGAATTCACCGCAGCCATAGGCTGTGTTGTTTGCTGGCGAGTGACCGAATACTACAGCCTGAGATTTGCTGAGATTAAGTTTTAGACCATTTTCATTATACCATTTGTTCATAGATTTTAATAGAGTAGATATATCACTGTCAATTGTGGTATTTTTAATATTTTTATATATAATAGTGGTATCATCAGCGAACAACACAGTTTTCTGATTGATAATTTGAGGGAAGTCATTTATGTACACCAAGAATAGAAGTGGTCCCAAGACTGATCCCTGGGGTATACCCTTACTAATGATCAATGAATCAGAGAGCACATTGTTGATGCGAACTTTTTGTGACCGGTTACTCAAGTATGATAAAATCCAATCCAAGGCATTACCACGAACGCCATAATTATAAAGTTTTTTTATTAGTATTGTGTGATCAACACAATCAAATGCCTTAGTCAAGTCAAAGAACAACCCAACCGTAGTCATGCTATTTGAAATACCATTTATAATTTCGTTAATAGTATGTAGAATTGCCATGTTTATAGATTTATTTTTTGTAAAGCCATTTTGTTGTTCGCAGATAACAGAATGCTTTTCAAAGAATGGAAGAAGTTTTTTAGTCATGCATTTTTCGAAAATTTTTGAAACGTTAGATAGCAGAGTAATAGGTCTATAGTTATCAATTTTTTGGTGGTCGCCTTTTTTAAATATAGGTTTGACGATTGCATTCTTTAACAGGTTCGGAAAAGCACCATTATCAAATGAAAGGTTGATAAGATATAGAAGAGGTTTACATAATACATCGAAATTAATTTTAAGAAACTCCGAGCTAAGGTCGTCCCATCCCGTAGTTTTAGTTGTTTTTAGGCTAGAAATTATGTTAAATAGTTCGTGCTCGTTAATGGGCTCCAGAAATATAGAATTAGTAACAATTTTTGTGTTGATATTATTGTTTTGAGGTATACTTATATTTAAAGAATCAGTTATATTTATAAAAAAGGAATTAAAAGTATTTACAATGTTGTCAATATTATTAATAGTATTGTTGTTTATTTTTAATTGGAATTCATTATCATTATTTTCAGTTTTTACATGATTATTAATTATGTTCCAAATAGTTTTGGAGCGATTGTTAGATCCCTCTATGATTTTTGTGAAGGCAGTTTGTTTGGTTTCCTTAATTAAGTCACTTATATACGAGCAATACCGCTTATAAAGTAAAGAGCAACTATCGCTATTTATATTTTTAGTTAGTATGTATAAAAAGCGTTTCAGATCACATTTTTTTTTAATTTCTTCTGTTACCCAGGTCTTAGTTATAGGTTTCTGATTGTACGTCTTTTTGATGGGAAAAGCGATATTAAAGTAGTAAGATATGGTTTCATAAAATGCACCATAAGCTAAATTGACATTACTTTCACAATAAACATCGTTCCAATTTTCTTTTGATATTAAAAATTTAAAATAGTTGTAGTTTTCCGTATTAAAAATTCTTCGATAACAATAATTACTAATTTTATAGTTACAATTATTTAAATTACTTAAATTTGTTTTCATAATAATACTACAGTGATCTGATAGTCCCAAATCAGATACATTTGATGTGGTGTTATGTAATGGGATATTGGTAATAAAATTATCTAGGCAGGTACCAGAGTTTGAAGTGATCCTAGTAGGCTCACGTACTGTTAAGTACATTCCATAGGATGCACAGAAGTTGATAAATGAGGCTGTCATATTGTTATCACATAAAATATTAATGTTAAAATCACCACTGATTATTAGTTTATTTTTATTGTTTATATAATGATTTAATAGCAGAGACATTTGTTCGTAGAATATATCCAAATCTCCCTCTGGAGATCTGTATACAGTAACTACGATACAGTTGTAATTGTTAAGTTCAATACCAGTGATTTCGAAATGTTTTTCAATGGCGAGCGAGTCAATAAAAGAAATATTTTTAAAATTTATATGCTTTTTTACATATAGCACAACACCACCATGTATCATAACCTTACGGCACTGATTTGCGGCAATTTTATAGTTTTCTATACAAAAAGTATGGATTTCATCACTTTTTAGCCAATGTTCACATATGCACAGTATATCAATATTATTTATAGTTTGTAGAAACACTTCCAAATGGGGTATTTTGTGACGAAGACACTGGATGTTCTGATGAAATACAATCAAATTATCCATTTGAGACTCGACTTTGTTTTTATTATTTTCTTTTCTCTCGACATTCATAGACGTTTTCACGTAAATATCTGTCAATTTGTTTAGGCTGGAATCAGAACTACAGGTTTTTTCCGAAAATTTCTTTCTCTGTAGAAATTATATGGACTGATTGTTACATTTACTGGCCAAATATCTGGATTTAATACTTTTTCGTACGTAGATTCTTGCACACCAATTTTAAAGGCTGATATTTCTTCTGACCTTATGGTTAGTTTTTCGCATATAGTGTTATTTATATTGTTGGTACGAAGATATTCTATAATATCCTTATCTGTTGTTGTAGGATCTAGACGAGATACAAATATATATTTCTTTTTTTCTATAGTGTTCAGTTGTGTGTCTGTTTTTGTCCCTTTAAGAACATTTCGTTGTCTTCGTGTAACTTTGGTGAATTCTTTTTCTGAAATTGGTGTACTTTCCAAATTAATATTTTTTGCTTCACTATTTAGGCTTTCTGTTTGCTGTTGTGTAATCTTCACTGGTGTATTTTCATTTTCTTTGATATTATGGTTTCCTGTTTCATATGAATTTTTTATAGATGTTTTCCCAGAATCTTCTTTTTTTTTAATGGACAATGTTTCTTTGTTCGATTTCGTAACATTTGCGTAACTTAAGGTTTTTTCTTTATTTGGCTGGTTTAATTTAGCAATTGTATTGCTTAATTTAATTATTTCTTCTTTTAAATTTTTAATAGTGATATCTTTGTTTTTGTTTTCATTGTGTAATGATTCGATGGATTTTTTCATATCTAATATGTAGTCACACATTTTTTCTTGATTATTTAATATTAATTGTAGTTTCATGTTAAAGTCGGTTTCAGTGTAATTAAATTCGTTATAAGCATGTACATGGACATTACCTTCTTGCATGCAGTTACTACATTTCCATTGAGATGTTATTTTTCCTATTTTCGTATCGGTGTTTTCTTCGACTCGTATCCCAACACAAGATATGTGATACACGCCTTGACATGTTAAAAACTTTATATAAATAATTATAACCTCAAAGATTCTAAAGGGACTTTGGGTCGTTCTAAGATAAAATATATTTTCTCTGCGCTCGTGCTTGTGTGCGTTACTGCGCATGTGCAAGTCTTATCGTTGCCGTGGCAACGTGCTGCTTAACGTAATAGATCTTACGTATTCTTGTTGACTAACCGGTCAACAATTTGCTTCCGGTAGTCGCCGGAGTTATCACCTGCCGAGTGATACACTCGGTCGTGATATCGTAGAGGTAGATTTCGCCTACTATTCCGGTTCTCTATGTATACGGCGGGAGGTGGATGTGCTTCACTGAACGCTAACGCGCTCCAGGGACTTACAGACTTCCAGTCTGGTTCGTCGGGAATGCAGGTCTTCCACTGGTAGAGGCCGTATGCCTCTGCCACGCCAGCCATTACGGCTGTTTCTTCCGTCATGGATCGCATGACGACATAAGTCGTCGCTGCCATCGTATCTTCGTCCAACTCTTGAGGTGTTGGAACGGAAGATATTGTCTGGGCCACAATTCCTGTTTCAGGTAATGTGAGCAAGTTGACGTCGTACAGACGAAAAGTTTCCGTCTGTCCGAGGTACTCGGAGGTCCAGTTAAGAACGTTAAAACTCATCCCGGAATTAGATACCGTCGGGAGGTTTTCGCCCTCTTGAATTCCCAGGTCGTTTAGAGTCGATATAGCCTCTTGGCGGCATATACCTAAGTTGTTATAGCCTTGCAAGTTGCGACTTGCAGTAGTATTCGGTGGCGCGAACGCCGAAGCGTACACTCGTGCACGCGTCGGGTGCTCACCTGTTACTCTTTGCACCATGTTCTCTATGGTGGGGCCGATAACTGGTAACTCCTCGTAAACGTTGTGGTTATCATTCGTAACCACACCTAGGCTACCGGGGTACGGTTGTCGTACGTGCGGTAGATTCGGAAATGTTGCCATCAGGCGATCTCCGGTCTTAGTCGTCGTTGACCCCAGAGCTTTGAGGGCTAGGTAAATTGGTTCAGGCACGTTCAATTTCTTTCCTTCGAAGGCGTGATCTACACGCATCTCCGCGTCTGTTAGTGCTTCACCAATTGTCTTTTTAATACCAATTGCCCTCAGCCAGAATAGGCATGAGTTATAGTAACGAAATAGTTCCGGGGGGAACTCTTTCGAGACTTGTTTCCGTCTTTCAGTCTTTAGCAGACTGTATGTGTCATTCACTAGTGCAGTGAATCCCGTAGCGCTGGGTGAGAATTTAATCTCACGCGTCGCGGGCTTCAGCGTCCGTTCATTTGAGAAAATTGATTCGTGGAACAAGGATTCTTCTTTTGTAGATACCTGTCCCTGTCGAGCCTTATTTTCTACGAGCCGAGTGGGCTTTGGGAGTGTCTTTGATACTGCCCCTTTTGGTTGAATGGGCGCCGTAGGCGCACTCGCATTCGGTGTGGGGGGAGGTCTTCGCCTCGATCCGCCTCTACCTTGGCCTCTGTTTCCTCCTCTGCTGCCAAAGGCTGCACGAGTTGGAGCGGCTGGTGCCGGTGCTGGTTGTGGAGCGGGTTGCGCGTCCATCTTTATATGTATATTCTTCTTCAGTAGGTCTCGAAAATATCGGGATGTAGATTTCCAAAATCCTGAGAAAATGAAATACTGGTGGTAACCTGTGTACTACTGTACGCTTTTACCTTCGCAAAATTTTCCAAACTATTTAGAGAACGGGTTCCGAATCCGTTTACTGTAAATAAATAAATAAACACCCGATGTTTACATAAAATCCGTTTAATTCGTCTATTTAATTAATTTCATATTTTGTTACCATGGAAACATAACTCTTATTGATTTTTATTGAAAAAAATTTGGCAGGTCGCCATTTTAATTGTTAATAAGATGTCTCAATACAGTATGTAAATATTATTTTCTTTTAAAATTTGAAAATATATAATTTTTATTTGTTGCAAAATTAAGTCATTGTTAATTTTTGTATAGGTACATATATAGCCAATTTAACAGCTGTCAGTACTTTAGAATGCTTCACAAGAAATATACATGTGTACTATGTACATATAGTTAAACTGAAAAACCAATAAATTAAACTTACCAAGAATGATTTATTGCAAATTCATGAACTGATAATGTTAAGTATGACGTCTCTTTTTTTAATATGATACTAATTTTACTAATATAATTATTTAATGTCATTAATTTTACAGATAATATAAATGTATTATTTTTGTTCATACATAATAATACCTATATGTAAGATTCATCTCTAGGATTTTATGTTTGTCTTATGTTTTAACTCCAATGTCAGACTCTTTTTAATATAAAATTACAGGTATGTGTAATATATTAATTTGAAATATTTTTAATTCTATATACAGTTATGTCATTAAAGTCATAAAATAATTTTTGTCATTGTCGTATCAGATACAAATATCTTATAAGGTTATATTCAGAATATCGAGCCGGTTTCGCTCCAACAATATATAAATAAACAATGAAATCATTTACAATAAAGGTATTGCTCAGGGCTCAGGTATCGATGCAATCTCTCTCCGATAAAGCATAGTACAAAGAATATTTTAGGTAAAATTTTTGTACTACGCTGTATTGGAACGAGATTGGACCGAAACCTGTGCGATTCCTATACAGGCAGTGTGAATGATTTCAATGTTTATTGTTTATTTACATTTGATTAGAGAGAGACCAGCTCGATGGTCTGGATTGACTCTAAGTATGCAGTATATATACTACATGTCGTATAATTATGCAACGGGCATTATCAGTTTAAGCGCAAAAAAGTTCCAAATTAATATTCAGTGGTTTTAAATGCTGCGATATGTTCAAATATGTTTGAAAATCATTCGCTGATTTAAATTTACTAATTAATTTTATATATTTACAAAATAATCAAGGTGTTCCATTTAAAATTTCAGGATTTGTGAATTGTTCTGTCGTAGGACAAGTTTGGGAAACACTGTTCTACATCATACTGTAATATCAATCAAATTGACATTGACCCATGTCCCATAAGATTTACTTAACTATTTCGATCTATTCGTGAAGTCTAAGAATCTAGCGTCATGAAATTGGTAAAAAGTTTCAATTACTATTACAATTTATATTCCAATACAAAATTAATTTAGTTGAAAAAATATTAGGCAGTTTCTATTTTACAAATAAAATTTATAAACCCGGGTCTAAAGTGCTATACATTATATTAAAACTTTTATAAATTACATCAAAATAGTTATATAGGAGAGGGAAAATTAGTTTCATATACATCCCTATGTCAACGACTAGAGCGCAGATAAAATTTAGTTTAATATCTAAGTCAACGACTAGAGCGCAGATAAAATTTAGTTTCATATCTAAGTCAACGACTAGAGCGCAGATAAAATTTAGTTTTATATATAAGTCAACGACTAGAGCGCAGATAAAATTTAGTTTCATATCTAAGTCAACGACTAGAGCGCAGATATTCATGAATTATAAAATTTTGCTATTTTTGTCACCGATTAACTTGCAAGTTACTCCTAAGACCTGGAAATCGTTATATTCCAAAATATATCTTGATAGTAAAGGATTAAATGTCTGCATTATTGTAAAAAAGTCATTTTCTTCTGTAGCTTTTTTATGAACTTGATCTCCGGGCTGTTTTTTGTTCTGACGTATCTACCACGTGGGAGTCTTTTTTAGAAGTGTTTCAAAACAGCTATTAATAAGTATATAATGATGGAATAAATCAGAATTATGGATATTTGATTATATTTATGAAGTATCTACATAATATGTATTTGTTTATCTCGATATGCTATCATATGGTATGTATTATTTTTTTTATGATAATCTCAGTGTTTAATTGTCCATACGATAAATTGTTTTACGATAAATTGTTGTTACGGTAAATTCTCCATACGATTAATTGTTTTACGATAAATTGTTGTTACAATACATTCTCCATACGATTAATTGTTTTACGATAAATTGTTGTTACGGTAAATTCTCCATACGATTAATTGTTTTACGATGCATTGTTGTTACAGTAAATTCTCCATACGATTAATTGTTTTACGATACATTGTTGTTACTATAAATTCTCCATACGATTAATTGTTTTACGATTAACTGTTTACGATAAATTGACCGGATCTCGTGCTGATATCCAAGGTTGTGACGTATGAAAAATAGATTATAATTTTTTTCAAAATAGTCATAGGGGATGGAAATTTTGCTTCACATATAACTTTGTATAAGTCAACGACTCTAGCAATAATTAATGACGTTTTTAACTTTTATACAAAATCTTAAGCACAGATACTTATTAATGAATTTTTTAAATTTAGCTACTTTTATCACCTATTTTATTGTCTTGCAAATTACTCATAATCCCGGGTTAGACCAGGTATTTGCGCTGTACATTATACCAAAACCGTTATAATTTTCATCAAAATAGTCATAGGGGAGGGAAATTTAGCTTCATATAAGTCAACGACTCTAACAATAATTTGTGACATTTATAACTTCTATACAAAATCTCAAGCATAGATATTGATGAATTTTAAATTTAGCTACTTCTGTCACTGATTGTCTTTCAAGTTATTTCTAAAACCTATAAAATATTATTTTCGAATATAGAAATAATTTAAATAAAAAAAATATTATAGCATGGTTGTATGTTAAATATAGTTTAATTTAATATCCCCGGGTAACACCGGGTCATATGGCTAGTATGTAATAAACATATTAGTTTATATATATATTTTTTTTCTGTTTCAGTAGGAGTGGCCAAACAGATTTATAGAATGGAGACAATGACAACAACAGAGACGAAAGACCTTATTATTCGATGGCTCGGGTTGAAGTTGTACGTGGACGTATGTAGCGAGACCCGAGTCATCCGAGGACTCTCGGAGAGCAAGCGCGAAGGCGAACGCGCAGGAAGACAAGAAGGATGCGGAAATGGTGACCGCAAGGGTGACCATTCCCGCGACTGATCTCGCCACGGCGGAGGCCACCATTACATCGCAATTTATTTATTAAAGTACTTAGACAAGGATGAGATTGCGCTACGAACTGCTGACTTACTTCATATGAGGGCCTCTTTAAACGCTGAATTGAACAGTCGTTTCAACTCCATACGAGAAGATTCGAATTACCTTATTGCAACTTATTAAGACAAACTAATTAAGTGCTATTAAAACTGAAAGAGCACGACAGAAAATCTTTTTAGAGTATTATAAAAATTATTTGCGACGAGTCTTGTAGTTGTAATTCATCGGCTTCTCCAACGCCTGCGTAAAGGTATAATAGAGGAAATTAACCTGATTCAAATTTTAATGAAGTGGCGATCGAAAACAACAGTCAGTTGAAAGATTATCTCAAGAGCGTGGTATTGTTAATGACTGTATTTTAAAATGGATAACATCCACGCCAGCATGTATGTACATTCGTAATTACAGCTATGGTAAGTTTCACAGGACGCTTAACATCAACTTCTAAACAACATATTGAACTTCGAGATAGCAGAAAGACAAAGAATAACCTGGACAAAATAAAATTTGCAAAATGGCTTCAACAACATAACCCATTTCGTAATTGGGCAGGTGACCTAGTAAGTTTGTCTACAAAGCTTGTTGCTGAATCGTACATCACTTGTGATAGTGCTCTAGAAAAACGCGAATACTTGATGCAAAACACATTTGAAAATGTTTACTCCAGAAAACACAAGGTTATTCCTATAGCAGTTCAAATGCATGATGTCAAAATCAATAGTGAAACTTTTGTGATAAATTCCCTGCAGCTCTTACATCGAATTATCTGTGTTGTAAAAAATCGACAGGAGCTTAAATCTTATTTTAATGAAGGTTCTCTACGTAAACGAACGAATCAAATTCAAAATATGTCATAGATGGTGGTAATTTATTATACTCAGTTGTATGGCCAAAACCAGCGACATATGGCCAAATTCTGGAAATGTATGGAAGTATGTTTTAAAACAATATGATGGTAATTCTGTTGTGGTATTTGATAACTATCTGGTCTACGCCACTACAAAAGGAGAAGAGCAGAAAATGAGAGCGATTTCAAAAGTATCATTAAACAATGTAATAGAAAATAATATGACCTGTTTTACATCACAGGCAGAATTTCTGGGTAATGCCTTTAATAAGTTCAACATAATTAAACACTTAAAGCAACATTAAACGATTTAAACATAACCACCCACCAGGCTGAGGCTGTGTACATGTGCAGTACATTTACACCAGAGACCAGATCGTCGACGCACAGTATGGCAGAGCTGGACAAATGCATTTTTAAAAGTATTTTTCTGACTATTTTGACTTATGAATTCTTTCTAAGACTAGTTCAAATAATCTGGAGCAACTAAAAAAAATCCTCTGAGAAAATATCCGCCCCATAGGTGAAAATATAAGTATTCGGATATTTTTTCACTTTTCAACTAGTAAATGTGTTTGTTTATATATTTATCAAGAACATGTATAATATTAAAAAAAATGTTAAAGCAGTTTTGACTTTATTTATTGACTTAAAACTAACTGTTGAAAAGTATGAAAAGTTGAGAAAATATGTACAGAAGTTCGGCCAATGAGATATTTCCATCGTATAAAAAATTGCAACAGAAAAGGGAGAGATGCTACCTCAAAATATTATTGTTTTAAAAAAGGGTGCTAGTGTTAAACTGCAATCTCTTTTGGATCATACAGTAACTAAAATTCTTTCTACGAAATCAATAAATGAACTTCAACAATATGAAAGAAAGGAATTAGTTCTACATAGCAAATGGGCCATGGATGGATCTTGGCAAAGCCAATATAAACAGAAGTTTACAGATAATGGTACATATGCTCACGGGGGTTCAACTCTTGGTTAAAATATTTTGACAAGCTACTTGTGCTGCCGTCTAGTAGCTATCTAAAGAAACTCTAATATTCGAAGCGCGAAATTTAAATATATTTTCATTTCAAATATATATTTAATATAATTTAACAGTTTAGATGTAAAATATTGCAACTTCAATAAAATATATCACCACACAAGATATAATTTATTGAAATTACAATATTTTGCATCTAAACTGCAAATCTGTAATGAAAATAATTAAAATAAAACAACATATTTTTACAAGTATTTATTAAATATCTTTAGAATTAGCATGCAAACATATAATTTATTGTTTTAGCGATAATATTACAGTTTCCTAATTTGTTATTAATATTAAATCGATTTATCAATAGATGTAGCCACATGATATAAAATGCATCATTGGTAATTAAAATATTCGTGTTCAAACTTATAATTGTAATAATTTGCGAGTTGCAATATATTTTTGAATTTTGAGAGATAGTATCGTAACACTCCGTATTCAAACCGTACCGCATTGTATGTTAATTAATTTAGCGACCAAATAAACTACCAAGTGTATATGTTACCCTCAAATTGTTATATTGTGTTAAGTGATAATTATATATATATTTTTTTACTGTGAAATTGTCTGGACTAACAATAATAGATTTTAGTGAAAACGTGGCGATCCTAAGTTCCTTTTTCCATATCTTAACCGTCACGCTGAAGCTGGAGTCTGTTGCACCTGTCCTTGTCGCTGTCATCCGACTGATAAAAGGTAGGTGTGATTTTGAGTTAGAACAGACTAATTTTCAGATACCATACAGTCTGCTTAAACGGCCTATTCGGCCACACCATTTTGGACCATTCGAGCCGTATATTGATATTTGTGAACCATTTGTTAATGTGGACCGCGGATATAACATTTGAGGTAACACACATACTATATTTTATATATTACCAAATTAACAAATTACAAAAATTACGTAATTTATTGTTAAAATTATATATTGCCATTATAAGTTTGAAAATTTATTGTGGTGAAATCCACCATTTTGAATATATCTGCTTATCTATCATTGTGTATTAGATACACAGGACCGTATTAAGGGCATATTTAATAAAATTAATTTTAATTTATGGTTATTCTTCATTCAAAATTAGTATTTAGTTAGATCAGGGACGTTCTTAGGTTATATTTTTTTGAATTTTCTTATAATTAGTTTTATTTATTTATAATCAACCTGTCATATTTACCATGGCGGAATCACAGTCTGAGTTAAGATTAGATAGGTTAATAGCGAAACGTGAAAACCTTTTTAGGAGAGTTCAGTTGTGTTTAGTAGCCGGGCAGGAGTTGGATTTAGATAGAGATAGTCCCGTAAAACTGAAAAATTTTCAAGTTCGTTATAGTAGAATGGCTGGTACTATCAGGGATCACCAACAGGTAGTTCAAGATATAGTTACCCTGAACCAAGAGCTAAAACCGGATGAAGCACCGAATTTTGACTTTGCTAACTCATTTGAGGATTTATGCGATAATATTGAGTTTATGGCTACAGAACTTGTTAGAAATAGAACCCCAGTTAATGTTAATACTAATAACACTATGTCAAATAATAAACCGAGAATCCATCTACCGAAAATAGAATTAGTAAAATTTGACGGCGTAGATTTAACATTATTTTATGAAAATTTCCAACAATTCGTACATAACCAACCTGATTTCTCAAATGCGGAAAGATTGCAGTATTTACTCGGCAGCCTTACCAATAAAGCTTTAAAAACTTGCAATTCAGTAGAAGCAGTACCGACGAATTACCCTATTATTTGGAAATTGTTGCAAGATACCTACCACGATAAAAGACTTTTATCGAATTTATATTTAGATCGCTTGTTAAATTTCCGTAATTTATCTGACAATAATCCGAACCAGTTACAAATATTTTTAGAAAATTTTGACACCAACGTAACCGCGTTAAAACGTTTGAAGATAAAAGATTTAGACGATTGCATTTTAACCCATATAGCCATGTCTAAATTACCCCAAGATACTATCAACGCTTTTGAATTAATTCGATCCACCGAAGAATTACCAAATTATAAGGAATTAGTTCAATTTGTCCGCCGACAAAGTAAAATAATAGTTAAATCCGACAAACCACGCGTCAGTAACGTTAAGAATAATTATAGTAAAAATACTAACCAACCAAAATTCTCAAAATCATTTGTAGCCAATACCGACCAACTTGACAGACCAAAGTGTGTAGCATGTCTTAAGGATGTTCACTTATTAAAAGAATGTCAACAATTTCGAAAATTATCACCAGAAAGCCGATTTAATATTATAAAAGATAATCATTTATGTGTAAACTGCTTTTCTGATAAGCATAGCGTAAAATATTGTCCATCCAAATTTAGTTGTCAAATTTGTCAAAGTAAACATCATTCATTATTACACCGTAATACGAATAACTTGACTCCAAACCAACCATTAGATAATACCAATACGCCCACTACTTCTGTAACTAATGTGCAAAGTTTATGTGCGACCAATTCTCCAAAGAATGCATCGAGCACCATCGTTTTACTGTCTACAGCCATTGTTAAGGTTGTTGACAGGTGGGGAAAAGAACAACAATTGCGTTTTCTGATAGATACCGGTTCAATGTCAAATATTATTACTAGTAACTGTTGTAAACATTTAGGTTTATATTCTTCTAAAGCTTATACAAGTCTAAAAGGATTAGGCGGTGCTAGTAAACCAGTTAAAGGTAAAACCAATTTAACTATACAATCGATGTTGAATCCCCATTTAAAATTTTCATTTGACGTTCTAATTGTTGATTCCATAACTAATATGTTACCAGACGTTGAAATAAACACAGCGTCATTCGAGAATTTGAAATTCTTACCATTAGCCGATCCGACCTATCACCTCCCGGGTGAAATACAAGGAATTTTGAGCGCATCGATGTTTACAGAAATATTAGGAACCCACAAAGTTACCGGACCACCTAACACGCCTATCGCACTCCAAACCGCGTTAGGGTACCTCGTTTTAGGACCAGCCGCCACCTTTCAACACTCCGAGGAAAGTACCTCTTGTTCTGTGTTTTTAAATCTAGAACAAGCAGTGGAAAAATTCTGGGAGCTAGAAAATATAACTACCTCGACACCAACCACCGAAGATGATATTTGCGAACAAATTTATACGAACTCTGTCGAACGCGACTCTAGTGGTCGTTATTCAGTCGCATTACCTTTTAAAATTGACCCCGTACAGTTAGGAAACTCTTACGATTTAGCTTTTAAACGATTTTTGTCCTTAGAAAACAAATTAAATAAAAATCCTGAACTAAAATTAACGTATAGTTCCATAATAAAAGATTACCTTGACCAAGGTCATATGTCATTAGTTGAGAATGATCAAAGCGAAGTTCCGTATTCATATTACGTACCCCACCATTGTATTTTTAAAACATCATCCATAAGCACCCCGTGCCGTGTTGTTTTTGATGGTAGTATGAAAACCGAAAAGGGAATATCGTTAAACGACATTCTATTTACCGGACCGAAATTACAAAATAACGTAATTTCCATTTTATTAAATTTTCGTTTAGAACCGATTGCGATGACAGCTGACGTGAAACAGATGTATAGACAAATTCAAATTAACGAGGCCCACCGGTCCTTTCAAAGAATCTTATGGCGATTCAATTCAAATGAATCTGTCTCAACATATCAAGTCAATACTGTACTTTTCGGTCTAAAACCATCCCCATTTTTAAGTTTACGTACAATAAAGCAATTAGTGCAAAATGAATCGCAAACTTATCCTTTAGCCGCAGTGCATGTAGATAGGGACCTTTATATGGACGATCTTATATGCAGTGTAACCGACGTAGAATATGCTTTAACCGCCCATACTGAATTAGTTCAATTATTTGAATCCGGAGGTTTTCAAATGATGAAATGGGTTTCAAATTCATCCGAAGTAATGTCGAGAATACCCGATAATCTTAAACATCCACAGATAATACAATTTGATAAGGACCATATGAAAGTTTTAGGGCTGCAGTGGAACCCCGTGACCGACCAATTTAGCTTCAATCTAAATTTCACATATACCCATTGCACGAAACGAAATATGTTGTCCTTAGTCGCCCGTATATTTGATCCTTGCGGTTTCGTAGCACCCGTTACATTGTACATAAAAATGTTAATTAAAAACCTCTGGGAGTTACAGTTGGATTGGGATCAACCGGCCCCAAAAGAAATTGACAATGCATGGAGTAATTTCCAGAAAGATTTCGAATTATTAAATAATATTGAAATCCCCAGACACCTATTAAACTTTACCGATACATCATTTGAAATTGTGGGTTTCGCAGATGCCAGCACCGTTGGCTATGCTGCGGTAATATATGCCCGATGTATAGAACCTTCCGGACAGGTAAATGTGACATTTTTATGCGCGCAATCCAAAGCCGCGCCCATGTCACAAATAACTTTGCCCCGTTTGGAGCTTTGTGCGGCAATGTTGCTAGCGAAGCTCATTGCACACATACGAAATACATATGAGCCCAGAAAAAACATCAGCAACATATTTGCGTTCTCGGACTCTATGATCACTCTAAGTTGGATTCATTCTTCACCCCAAAAGTGGCAAACTTTCATATCCAACCGAGTGTCAAAGATTCATAATTTTTTAGAACCGTCGCACTGGTATTTCGTAGCCGGTAAACAGAATGTAGCCGATTGTGCGTCTCGTGGACTTACACCCTCGGGTCTGCTTAGTCATAATTCTTGGTTTTCCGGACCCACCTGGCTAACCTTACCTCAATCAAAGTGGCCTATACAATCAATTACAAAAGACAACCTTGAAATGGAAGAACAGGAGAAACACATTTTAGTAGTTGTGAATGATACCGTTTCCCCGTTATATGTTCTGATAAATTATTTCTCGTTATGGTCTAAGTTATTGAATGCCACTGTTTTTGCTTTAAAATTTATGAAGATCGTATCTCGTGTCGAATCAATAAATACGAGTACATTGCGAATGGCCGAAAAATATTTAATTCGCGCAGTTCAAGCTAAACATTTTAAAACCGATTTAAAATTGTTAACTGAACGCAGTTATGCGTCACCTCGCTTGAAAAATTTATACCCTTTTATAGAAGATGGGATAATCCGAGTTGGTGGTAGACTGACTAACTCAAATGCTCGCTATGATCAAAAACATCCTATTTTGTTACCAAAAACCGATCCGTTTGTAGTTTTGTTGATTGACTACTACCATAAATTGTATAACCACGCAGGACCAAACTTATTACACTCATTACTACGACAAAATTATTGGATTTTATCTGCTCGAGATATCATTCGTCAAAGAGTATGGAAGTGTAATTTTTGTTTTCGACTTAAGCCTAAACCAACGCTACCGCTTATGTCAAACTTACCGACACCACGTGTCACCCAATCCAAAGCTTTTACGCATACCGGAGTAGATTATACGGGAGCTTTCACGATATCCCTCTCGCGACGGCGTGGAGGCAAGACTCAGAAAGCATACGTATGTCTTTTCATTTGTCTCGCAACCAAAGCTGTGCACCTCGAATTAGCGTCCGATTTATCCACAGACACCTTTATCGCGGCGTTTAAACGATTTATATCACGCAGGGGACCATGTTCCTATATCTATTCTGACCGAGGAACCAATTTTATAGGAGCCAGAACCAAATTCGACGAAATATACCACCTCCAAAATACCATCACCTATAAGGAAGCCTTTCAGAAGGAACTTAATTTGAACCATATTGAATGGAAATTTAATCCACCCTCATCCCCTCATTTTGGAGGTATTTGGGAGGCGAATATAAAAAGCGTCAAAACCAATTTAACAAAAATCATAGGTACACAAATTTTAACTTATGAAGAATTTAATACGGTGCTCACTCAAGTTGAAGCGATATTAAATTCACGCCCTTTGTGTCCTCTTAGTAATGATCCGTCTGAACCTACCGCGTTAACTCCGGCACATTTTCTGTGTACCACTCCACTAAATGACCTACCGTCAGAAAATGTAGCTTCAGACTCCAAAGCGAACCTTCTAGGTCGTTATAAATTGTTGGATAGTATGGTACAGGTATTTTGGAAAAGATGGCATTTGGAGTACCTACATACTATGCAAACCCGCCAAAAATGGCAACATCCAAGCACGCCAATTAATGTGGGTACAGTTGTCATAATAATGCAAGACAATATCCCTCCATTACAGTGGCCATTAGCCATCATCGAAAAAGTATATCCGGGAAAAGATGGGGTTACTCGGGTAGCTTTAGTAAAGACCAAACATAGTAACTACATACGACCCGTAGTCAAACTATGTCCCCTACCTACCCAATAGAATAGTTATAGCCTAGTTTTAGTTTAGTTTTAGTTAGGTTAGACCATTTAGCATCCGCTAAAGAATACCATTTTGTTTTGTTTAATGTACCTTTTTCGCATGCTTCGCATCTTGCGCCGCGCAGGATGTTTTAGCGATAATATTACAGTTTCCTAATTTGTTATTAATATTAAATCGATTTATCAATAGATGTAGCCACATGATATAAAATGCATCATTGGTAATTAAAATATTCGTGTTCAAACTTATAATTGTAATAATTTGCGAGTTGCAATATATTTTTGAATTTTGAGAGATAGTATCGTAACACTCCGTATTCAAACCGTACCGCATTGTATGTTAATTAATTTAGCGACCAAATAAACTACCAAGTGTATATGTTACCCTCAAATTGTTATATTGTGTTAAGTGATAATTATATATATATTTTTTTACTGTGAAATTGTCTGGACTAACAATAATAGATTTTAGTGAAAACGTGGCGATCCTAAGTTCCTTTTTCCATATCTTAACCGTCACGCTGAAGCTGGAGTCTGTTGCACCTGTCCTTGTCGCTGTCATCCGACTGATAAAAGGTAGGTGTGATTTTGAGTTAGAACAGACTAATTTTCAGATACCATACAGTCTGCTTAAACGGCCTATTCGGCCACACCATTTTGGACCATTCGAGCCGTATATTGATATTTGTGAACCATTTGTTAATGTGGACCGCGGATATAACATTTGAGGTAACACACATACTATATTTTATATATTACCAAATTAACAAATTACAAAAATTACGTAATTTATTGTTAAAATTATATATTGCCATTATAAGTTTGAAAATTTATTGTGGTGAAATCCACCATTTTGAATATATCTGCTTATCTATCATTGTGTATTAGATACACAGGACCGTATTAAGGGCATATTTAATAAAATTAATTTTAATTTATGGTTATTCTTCATTCAAAATTAGTATTTAGTTAGATCAGGGACGTTCTTAGGTTATATTTTTTTGAATTTTCTTATAATTAGTTTTATTTATTTATAATCAACCTGTCATATTTACCATGGCGGAATCACAGTCTGAGTTAAGATTAGATAGGTTAATAGCGAAACGTGAAAACCTTTTTAGGAGAGTTCAGTTGTGTTTAGTAGCCGGGCAGGAGTTGGATTTAGATAGAGATAGTCCCGTAAAACTGAAAAATTTTCAAGTTCGTTATAGTAGAATGGCTGGTACTATCAGGGATCACCAACAGGTAGTTCAAGATATAGTTACCCTGAACCAAGAGCTAAAACCGGATGAAGCACCGAATTTTGACTTTGCTAACTCATTTGAGGATTTATGCGATAATATTGAGTTTATGGCTACAGAACTTGTTAGAAATAGAACCCCAGTTAATGTTAATACTAATAACACTATGTCAAATAATAAACCGAGAATCCATCTACCGAAAATAGAATTAGTAAAATTTGACGGCGTAGATTTAACATTATTTTATGAAAATTTCCAACAATTCGTACATAACCAACCTGATTTCTCAAATGCGGAAAGATTGCAGTATTTACTCGGCAGCCTTACCAATAAAGCTTTAAAAACTTGCAATTCAGTAGAAGCAGTACCGACGAATTACCCTATTATTTGGAAATTGTTGCAAGATACCTACCACGATAAAAGACTTTTATCGAATTTATATTTAGATCGCTTGTTAAATTTCCGTAATTTATCTGACAATAATCCGAACCAGTTACAAATATTTTTAGAAAATTTTGACACCAACGTAACCGCGTTAAAACGTTTGAAGATAAAAGATTTAGACGATTGCATTTTAACCCATATAGCCATGTCTAAATTACCCCAAGATACTATCAACGCTTTTGAATTAATTCGATCCACCGAAGAATTACCAAATTATAAGGAATTAGTTCAATTTGTCCGCCGACAAAGTAAAATAATAGTTAAATCCGACAAACCACGCGTCAGTAACGTTAAGAATAATTATAGTAAAAATACTAACCAACCAAAATTCTCAAAATCATTTGTAGCCAATACCGACCAACTTGACAGACCAAAGTGTGTAGCATGTCTTAAGGATGTTCACTTATTAAAAGAATGTCAACAATTTCGAAAATTATCACCAGAAAGCCGATTTAATATTATAAAAGATAATCATTTATGTGTAAACTGCTTTTCTGATAAGCATAGCGTAAAATATTGTCCATCCAAATTTAGTTGTCAAATTTGTCAAAGTAAACATCATTCATTATTACACCGTAATACGAATAACTTGACTCCAAACCAACCATTAGATAATACCAATACGCCCACTACTTCTGTAACTAATGTGCAAAGTTTATGTGCGACCAATTCTCCAAAGAATGCATCGAGCACCATCGTTTTACTGTCTACAGCCATTGTTAAGGTTGTTGACAGGTGGGGAAAAGAACAACAATTGCGTTTTCTGATAGATACCGGTTCAATGTCAAATATTATTACTAGTAACTGTTGTAAACATTTAGGTTTATATTCTTCTAAAGCTTATACAAGTCTAAAAGGATTAGGCGGTGCTAGTAAACCAGTTAAAGGTAAAACCAATTTAACTATACAATCGATGTTGAATCCCCATTTAAAATTTTCATTTGACGTTCTAATTGTTGATTCCATAACTAATATGTTACCAGACGTTGAAATAAACACAGCGTCATTCGAGAATTTGAAATTCTTACCATTAGCCGATCCGACCTATCACCTCCCGGGTGAAATACAAGGAATTTTGAGCGCATCGATGTTTACAGAAATATTAGGAACCCACAAAGTTACCGGACCACCTAACACGCCTATCGCACTCCAAACCGCGTTAGGGTACCTCGTTTTAGGACCAGCCGCCACCTTTCAACACTCCGAGGAAAGTACCTCTTGTTCTGTGTTTTTAAATCTAGAACAAGCAGTGGAAAAATTCTGGGAGCTAGAAAATATAACTACCTCGACACCAACCACCGAAGATGATATTTGCGAACAAATTTATACGAACTCTGTCGAACGCGACTCTAGTGGTCGTTATTCAGTCGCATTACCTTTTAAAATTGACCCCGTACAGTTAGGAAACTCTTACGATTTAGCTTTTAAACGATTTTTGTCCTTAGAAAACAAATTAAATAAAAATCCTGAACTAAAATTAACGTATAGTTCCATAATAAAAGATTACCTTGACCAAGGTCATATGTCATTAGTTGAGAATGATCAAAGCGAAGTTCCGTATTCATATTACGTACCCCACCATTGTATTTTTAAAACATCATCCATAAGCACCCCGTGCCGTGTTGTTTTTGATGGTAGTATGAAAACCGAAAAGGGAATATCGTTAAACGACATTCTATTTACCGGACCGAAATTACAAAATAACGTAATTTCCATTTTATTAAATTTTCGTTTAGAACCGATTGCGATGACAGCTGACGTGAAACAGATGTATAGACAAATTCAAATTAACGAGGCCCACCGGTCCTTTCAAAGAATCTTATGGCGATTCAATTCAAATGAATCTGTCTCAACATATCAAGTCAATACTGTACTTTTCGGTCTAAAACCATCCCCATTTTTAAGTTTACGTACAATAAAGCAATTAGTGCAAAATGAATCGCAAACTTATCCTTTAGCCGCAGTGCATGTAGATAGGGACCTTTATATGGACGATCTTATATGCAGTGTAACCGACGTAGAATATGCTTTAACCGCCCATACTGAATTAGTTCAATTATTTGAATCCGGAGGTTTTCAAATGATGAAATGGGTTTCAAATTCATCCGAAGTAATGTCGAGAATACCCGATAATCTTAAACATCCACAGATAATACAATTTGATAAGGACCATATGAAAGTTTTAGGGCTGCAGTGGAACCCCGTGACCGACCAATTTAGCTTCAATCTAAATTTCACATATACCCATTGCACGAAACGAAATATGTTGTCCTTAGTCGCCCGTATATTTGATCCTTGCGGTTTCGTAGCACCCGTTACATTGTACATAAAAATGTTAATTAAAAACCTCTGGGAGTTACAGTTGGATTGGGATCAACCGGCCCCAAAAGAAATTGACAATGCATGGAGTAATTTCCAGAAAGATTTCGAATTATTAAATAATATTGAAATCCCCAGACACCTATTAAACTTTACCGATACATCATTTGAAATTGTGGGTTTCGCAGATGCCAGCACCGTTGGCTATGCTGCGGTAATATATGCCCGATGTATAGAACCTTCCGGACAGGTAAATGTGACATTTTTATGCGCGCAATCCAAAGCCGCGCCCATGTCACAAATAACTTTGCCCCGTTTGGAGCTTTGTGCGGCAATGTTGCTAGCGAAGCTCATTGCACACATACGAAATACATATGAGCCCAGAAAAAACATCAGCAACATATTTGCGTTCTCGGACTCTATGATCACTCTAAGTTGGATTCATTCTTCACCCCAAAAGTGGCAAACTTTCATATCCAACCGAGTGTCAAAGATTCATAATTTTTTAGAACCGTCGCACTGGTATTTCGTAGCCGGTAAACAGAATGTAGCCGATTGTGCGTCTCGTGGACTTACACCCTCGGGTCTGCTTAGTCATAATTCTTGGTTTTCCGGACCCACCTGGCTAACCTTACCTCAATCAAAGTGGCCTATACAATCAATTACAAAAGACAACCTTGAAATGGAAGAACAGGAGAAACACATTTTAGTAGTTGTGAATGATACCGTTTCCCCGTTATATGTTCTGATAAATTATTTCTCGTTATGGTCTAAGTTATTGAATGCCACTGTTTTTGCTTTAAAATTTATGAAGATCGTATCTCGTGTCGAATCAATAAATACGAGTACATTGCGAATGGCCGAAAAATATTTAATTCGCGCAGTTCAAGCTAAACATTTTAAAACCGATTTAAAATTGTTAACTGAACGCAGTTATGCGTCACCTCGCTTGAAAAATTTATACCCTTTTATAGAAGATGGGATAATCCGAGTTGGTGGTAGACTGACTAACTCAAATGCTCGCTATGATCAAAAACATCCTATTTTGTTACCAAAAACCGATCCGTTTGTAGTTTTGTTGATTGACTACTACCATAAATTGTATAACCACGCAGGACCAAACTTATTACACTCATTACTACGACAAAATTATTGGATTTTATCTGCTCGAGATATCATTCGTCAAAGAGTATGGAAGTGTAATTTTTGTTTTCGACTTAAGCCTAAACCAACGCTACCGCTTATGTCAAACTTACCGACACCACGTGTCACCCAATCCAAAGCTTTTACGCATACCGGAGTAGATTATACGGGAGCTTTCACGATATCCCTCTCGCGACGGCGTGGAGGCAAGACTCAGAAAGCATACGTATGTCTTTTCATTTGTCTCGCAACCAAAGCTGTGCACCTCGAATTAGCGTCCGATTTATCCACAGACACCTTTATCGCGGCGTTTAAACGATTTATATCACGCAGGGGACCATGTTCCTATATCTATTCTGACCGAGGAACCAATTTTATAGGAGCCAGAACCAAATTCGACGAAATATACCACCTCCAAAATACCATCACCTATAAGGAAGCCTTTCAGAAGGAACTTAATTTGAACCATATTGAATGGAAATTTAATCCACCCTCATCCCCTCATTTTGGAGGTATTTGGGAGGCGAATATAAAAAGCGTCAAAACCAATTTAACAAAAATCATAGGTACACAAATTTTAACTTATGAAGAATTTAATACGGTGCTCACTCAAGTTGAAGCGATATTAAATTCACGCCCTTTGTGTCCTCTTAGTAATGATCCGTCTGAACCTACCGCGTTAACTCCGGCACATTTTCTGTGTACCACTCCACTAAATGACCTACCGTCAGAAAATGTAGCTTCAGACTCCAAAGCGAACCTTCTAGGTCGTTATAAATTGTTGGATAGTATGGTACAGGTATTTTGGAAAAGATGGCATTTGGAGTACCTACATACTATGCAAACCCGCCAAAAATGGCAACATCCAAGCACGCCAATTAATGTGGGTACAGTTGTCATAATAATGCAAGACAATATCCCTCCATTACAGTGGCCATTAGCCATCATCGAAAAAGTATATCCGGGAAAAGATGGGGTTACTCGGGTAGCTTTAGTAAAGACCAAACATAGTAACTACATACGACCCGTAGTCAAACTATGTCCCCTACCTACCCAATAGAATAGTTATAGCCTAGTTTTAGTTTAGTTTTAGTTAGGTTAGACCATTTAGCATCCGCTAAAGAATACCATTTTGTTTTGTTTAATGTACCTTTTTCGCATGCTTCGCATCTTGCGCCGCGCAGGATGTTTTAGCGATAATATTACAGTTTCCTAATTTGTTATTAATATTAAATCGATTTATCAATAGATGTAGCCACATGATATAAAATGCATCATTGGTAATTAAAATATTCGTGTTCAAACTTATAATTGTAATAATTTGCGAGTTGCAATATATTTTTGAATTTTGAGAGATAGTATCGTAACACTCCGTATTCAAACCGTACCGCATTGTATGTTAATTAATTTAGCGACCAAATAAACTACCAAGTGTATATGTTACCCTCAAATTGTTATATTGTGTTAAGTGATAATTATATATATATTTTTTTACTGTGAAATTGTCTGGACTAACAATAATAGATTTTAGTGAAAACGTGGCGATCCTAAGTTCCTTTTTCCATATCTTAACCGTCACGCTGAAGCTGGAGTCTGTTGCACCTGTCCTTGTCGCTGTCATCCGACTGATAAAAGGTAGGTGTGATTTTGAGTTAGAACAGACTAATTTTCAGATACCATACAGTCTGCTTAAACGGCCTATTCGGCCACACCATTTATAAAAATAGAATATTTGAAAAAAATAATTTTTTATTGCAAGATTTACTATATAAAATACCAATTGTATAGTTGTTTATTAGGTATTTAATTTAATAACTCATTAAACTTATTTTAAAATAATCATTTAAGTAGGTATATCATTATCACCATGCCAAAGTCACGAATTTGCATTTTCAGTTTTGAAAAATTGATTTTAAAGTTGTGATACGCTGGGAAAAATCGTATTATGACCGAGATGTTTGTTATAAACTGACTTCGATTTTTGGATTTTTCAGGAAACATAAAACAGTGGACAATACATTTCATACTTTTCTAACAATAACAATGCAGAATGATTTAGTAAAGTCAGTTAGGCGCATGCGACAGCATTCAGAAATAAATGTATCACTTGGCATAAAAATTCAAAATAAAAAAAATGCAGATTCCGAGCTTGGCTAGTGCAGCGAACGATATTGTTATCAAATTACTATTGTGTTGCATAACCTATGATCACACTCAGTGCCGGATTTAGACTATGTGATGCCCTAAGCACTAATTATCTCAAGTCCCTTATCTTTTATCAATAATTTCTCTTTTTATTCAGATGACCTTTTTTTGGTCATTTACCCATTATTTTTTTATTAAATTTATTAGTCAGTCTGATGGTGCCCTTTGGGATCAGATGCCCTAAGCAATTGCTTACTTTGCTTATTGGTAAATCCGGCACTGATCACACTGCTCGTAAATACAGTATTATGCTACTTAAAGAATACTCCTCTAATGAGCAGGTGTGACCGCAGCTGATATCTCAAGTTTTTGTGGTACAAGATTTTTGTTGCTTGTTACATTGACAAGCACGTTTTAATTTTCTTATGAAAACTATAATGTTCAAACTTCCTATGAAAACTGGAACGTTTTAAATTTGCAGCTAATTATCATAAGTATTAGTTTTTGCATTGAAAAATAAAATATGTTACTTTTTGTGAGAAAAAAAATGAGAAACAAAAATATGCTATTCTTTATAACAAGCGTCAATATATGTGCACTGTGCATATAATAGGTCTTGCTTTTGGAGTTTTCTCAGAATTCTTGTTGTCCGATATAGTATTCTGTTAAATTCCAAAGTTGATGGCTGTTCTGCAATAAAAAACATAAGTGCATCGTTAAAATTGTGATATTATACATTTTATAAGAATATGTGTATATATGAGATATTGTTATAATAATTACCTATGTTTTGATTTTAATTTTGATTGCACATAATCCTTACTCATTTGCTTTACATCTCTATATGTGTGACCAACAGACACAAATCTTAGCAAAACGAGTGACAATAATTAGTCAATTAGATACAACATTTGTCTCTTTGAAGATTTTCCCCTGCTGCTTAAATCTGCCGAACTAGTATCTACTTCAGATTGTACAATGAACATCACAGTTAACATCCACTAAAGTTTGGATCACAGAATAATAGGTTTGGATCTAGATGTTTTTCTTGATGTAAATTGTAATAATATCCTCAAAAGTAACTGCTTGATTCACCGTGACTTAAAGTTGTAACCAGCAGGCTTTAAAAAAAGAAATCGAAGGTAAACATATAATATCCACAGAATATACATTAGGGTGTCCGTTATTTACCAATTTAATTTTTGACTTTGCAGCGCCCCTAAAATTTTTAGTTCGTGACCAAAAAAAAATATCAGACCCATATAAGCCCTTAATATTGATATTAAACCGTGCCACAAAGACGATACATTTCCCATTCAAATAACATGGGGTTTTGGCACGATTTACAATTAAATTTTTTGTTCCTATGCTAGTTCATATATGGCAATGGCAAACAAATATTTTTGTAGGAAATTGAACGCTCTACAAAAACTTACTCTTAACTTTTTTCGGTAAATTTACTTGTTCAAAAGTTATTTAAGCTCAAAGTTAAACTAAAAATAATTTCTTCGTTTTTTTTTTTATTTTGACTGAAAAATTGTCATGATTTATGTAAAAATTAATTGTTTACTGTAAAAAATATTCTATTTCAAGTGTATTATACGTAAAAGTAGTGTTGCATATTCCGATAACCAATAATTTTGATTTACAATCTGAGTTTCCTTTAAAATTTTACAATTTATTTGAAAAAATGTAAGTAACAGGATTTATAAATTTTTGACATATTAATGAACACAATTCATTTTATTAAACATTTCTTAGTGACATTTGGAAATTTTTTTTTATATTCACTTACAATTTGAAGAACATACTGCTTTTGATCTTCGTGCTTAGTTAGAGTGTTGATATATTCTTCAGTCAATTTGACAGCTCGCTCTGCGGAATCATTGACTACTTGTAGATGTTTAACAATTTCCGAACCTTTCAAATAATCTGGATGGTCTGACCATACACTATCATCTAGTAGAAGAAAGTTTGTGTCGATACAAAATCTTTCGAAAAATTTGACGGAATTCGAACTTATAAAATAATCAACATTTTTATTGAGGAACCAATTAAAATCCTCAGAGTTAAAAATAAAGCGTTTAGGATAGTCAAACTGATCCTCATCGCTTGATGTCAAAGCCGCCACCATTTTTTGCTTTACGTCAGAAGAGATATTTTTATCAAAAAATGATAAAGCTGCTGTTTCAGGACTTAAATACCATAAATGGTTTTTAAATTTTGCTAAAACTGTTTCTGATAATTTTTTATCAATCGCCCGATACTTATAGACTGCTTTAAGGAATTCAAGATCTTGATTCGGAGCAGCTGCAGCTAAAGGAGCCGTATACCAAAATGGAATGTAAATAAACACAATAAATAATGAAATTTCTTTTAAACTCTTTTCATCTTTCTTTGTTAAATTAAAACAGTCTCGAAAAATATAAATTTTTAAACAATAAATTGCTTTAGACATCCATCGAGCGTGGTGAAATGCTCCAGGTTTATAAAATTTTATGCTATTAGAGTCCATTGTGCCTAGGAAGATTTTACTCAATTCTAAAAGTTCTCGATAGTCATCACGCGGCAAAAGAGTATTTAAAAACTCATCAATTTTTGCAGTCACTTCCGGTATTTGATCTCGGAGTATCTTCTTTAATTTATTTTTCTGTACAGGCTTATATTTTGTGCTATCGATAGAACTCCATTCACTTTGAAATTTTTTAAATAACTGTACATTTGGTCCGGTTGTATCTGGCATTTTTGTAGAGTGTACGCAGGATAATACCAATTCATAAATGTGGTGTCTACAGGGGAGGTATAATAAATCTCTTCCAAGTTTACGTTCTAAAATCGCTGCAGCTCCGTTCCTACAACCAAGGTTAGAAGCAGTTGTATCACAACAAAGTGCTTTAATGGAATGGTTTAATCCCCACTCACAAATGATGTTGTAAATTTCTTCTGCTTGAGTAGAACCACATCCATCAGGTATTGCAGGTACACCAAGGAGTTTTTCTTGTCCACTACAAGTAATCAAAATAGGCAGTCGTTCAATACGTCCAGAAGTCATACTATCTGGGATCAGTTTACCGTCCCAGTGTATAACTGCAGCATCAACATCAGATTGGTTGAACAGTAGTTTGATCCTTTCAGCCATTTTTTTTCGTGAATTAGTCCGTATCTCATGGAAAGAAGACTTATTTAATACGAGATCACGTGGGTCAACTCCCATAACTGGTGCCAAAGCTGAGATCAGACGAACTGATTCTCTGTAAGAAATATTACAGCTGTCAAATGCTGCAACTACATCTTCTGTGAAAAGGTTAATAGTTCCTCTGAGATGTTTTGATTCATAATATCGTCCAACTGCTTCAAATTCAGACACAGAGGTTGATTGCGAATCACCCAAAGTTTCTCTGCTATATTTTATTTCACTAACTGTTGCTGAAGTGCTTGGTGTATCGGTATCTGTTAAACAGTACAAATAATTAAAAATAATAATATAAGAATAACTTCAAAGATCTAATGAAATAAAAGCACTCAATGTTACCAAAGTTTTTTTCCGGACTCGTCACAACGTGATATATTACTTCAAATGATTGAGTTGAAGATACATTTTTGGGAGACTCGTCGTTTTGCAATTGATTCTCAGAATGATTTTCAGAAGATAAAATTAGTACTTCTGTAATTCAATTTAGTATTTAAATAAATATAAATGAGATATTTAGTTTTACTTAATATTTAGTTTTATTTAATATTTTCAAATTACCTGATTCCGGCGACAATTCGATGTCTGTTGTGACAAAATCCAAATGCAAAATTCTTTGAGTTCGCTGATCAATCAAAAACTTTTGTGTCTCATTATCGATCACTTCGAAAACCTTACTATGAGCAATATCAAATAATTTGTCGAGAATAATGGATAATTCTTGCTCTTTTATTTTTGCTTTATCGTCCCGGCTAGTATTTTTTTGCAAGGATCTGTAGTCCATATAAAGCTTATTTAATTTTGCTATACATCGTGAATTATCTTGAGTTGGGATTTCCGCTTTGTTCCAAATTTTTTTTATTTCAGATATCACGATTGAACAACTGCTTCTTATTGATTGTTTTAGATCTCGTGTGTGGTGAAATAACAGCTGCAAAGCTTCTTTATTTGTTGGTAATTTTTTATCATTCATAGTATTTATTGTTTTTCCAATTAAAAATATATGTTGTCTTAAATCCATAGATTGAATGTCACTCATTGTGAGTAACAATTTAATTAAGATTTTGGGTTATGAATGGTTACAAAATCGTAATTATAATCCTTGATTCTCTAAATAGGTTTTATTTACCTATGTGAAGTTAGCCCCCCAATATGTGCGAAAAAATGTTTAATGAATGCCATTGATTGCTCGGCGTTTGCTCGTGATTGCCATTTAAAAATTTTCGTTTGCCCCTTTTAAGTTTAGAAATTAGGAATTTTTCAAATTTGGGGGGGCCAACTTCCACCACAAAATGATAATTTCGGATTTTTTTCGTACAAAACTTGTAGCATTTCGTTTGCCCTTTAATGCCCCATACTTAGTTTTCGAGTAAAAAAATTATCAAATTAGGGGGGGGCAACCTCCACCCCCAAACATGAAAATTTTTGATTTTTTTCAATACCAAACTTGAAGCATTTCGTTTGCCTTTTAATGTCCTATATTTAGTTTTCGAGTTAAAAATTTATCAAATTCGGGGGGCCAACCTCCACTCCCCAAAATGGACATTTTTGATTTTTTTAATACAAAACTTGTAGCATTTTGTTTGCCTTTTAATGCCCTATATTTTGTTTTCGAGTTAAAAATTTATCAAATTCGGGGGGCCAACCTCCACTCCCCAAAATGAAAATTTTTTATTTTTTTAAATACAAAACTTGTAGCATTTTGTTTGCCTTTTAATGCCCTATATTTAGTTTTCGAGTTAAAAATTTATCAAATTCGGGGGGCCAACCTCCACTCCCCAAAATGAAAATTTTTGAGGAAAGACAGGGTTGATCAGATACACCTAAGAATATTTATCTCCTAATTAACAAAAAAAAAATTAAATTGCGGCGGATATGATGTATTTTGGTTGTGTACAAAGGCATGTGGCACGTCAAAATTTATAATCGAACCAGTGAAATTTGTCTCCCCTTCTTGCTCGGTAACTATTGACTCAAAAAATCTTAACATTTTTTGGTAATGAGGTTTTAATGAGACTACCAACGACAAATACTAAAGTCAACAATATCATTTCAAATTTTTTAGAAATTTTATTTTTATATCAAGGCATATGGGGTGTCAAAATGCAGATCTCAATTAGTGAAATATAACGCTATTTTTATTTATTTTTTTCAAAAATGCATCTATGGTACCAAAAAGTCTACGTAGTATGTAGTTCGGAACCATTGTGGCATATACCCGTGTATATCTTGATCAAATTATTAGTGTAGATTTTGTTTGAGAGATGAAATATTTTGGAATATGAATATGTACCTATATTTAAAAAAATATTTGTAAATGGTGATTGTTGTTTTTAAATTCCAACAATTAAGTTTCATGTAGTGGCGTCAGACTGGCGCCGAATAGTATTATATGATACAAGATACAATTGAATCTCTATAAGACGTATAAATAATGCAATTTTGAGCAACTTCTCCTCTATTTTGTTGAGCTAAGCTATTTTGTTTTGTAGAAGTAAATTATTATCACCATAACAGCCTTTAACTTCGCAGGTAGTGAAGGTACATTTTTTCATTATTATGAAAAAATAAAACACAAAAATATCTGTTGATATAAATTTTAAAATTAAAAATTAAAATAAACAGATTTGTGCTAAGAAAACATGTGAAACAATAAATTTTTAACTCCAAAACTAAGTATAGGGCATTAAAAGGTAAACGAAATGCTACAAGTTTTGTATTGAAAAAAATCAAAAATTTTCATTTTGGGGAGTGGAGGTTGGCCCCCCGAATTTGATAAATATTTAACTCAAAAACTATTTAGTGACTGGTGTACGGGACAAACGATATTAATAAACTTAAAACACTTTGTAGTTTTGTATGTATATTTATTTATTGTTGAAAGTACAATGATGATTGTTGTAAGTTGATGTGATGTTTGGTAATGTAGCGAGTGCGAGAGTACTGCAGCGAGATGTTTACTGTCTTAAGAGCGAAGACCAAGTATTTTGTTTTGCAAAAATGAAATATCCTGTCACAGGATCGTTAGACAAGGATAGCGAGAGATATTTAGAGAAGGGGAAAAATAGAAAGTGGTTTGCTTGGGGAAATCCAAAAGGCGGCATCTACTTTGACCCTAGCACTACTGAGCTTAGGATAAATTAGACGTTAGCCGACCGGAAATACCCAAGCGTACGTGTTACTAATAAACTACAGAGGATTAAGAAAGATTAAAGAATTTGCTGAAAAATGTAAAAGTCTAGACACGTTGTAAAAGTATACAATATTGGCGGCAAACTTAAATGAAATAATTGTTATACATTAAAAATAGTACGAAATATTAAAAATAAAATTTAAGAAATTTGAACGTGTGAGATGTCGCGAATGTCGCTACAGTACCCCCCTGCCAGTGATTTAATTCACGAAAAACCTATCTGTAGACGGTCCGTGAAGCGGGCGCGCCTACTTGACTGTGTTCGTCGTCCTCCGTCTGGCTGAATTTCGGGCCGGTGGGCGGGAAAGACTGGAGCTCTTGATGCGTCGTCTGTTTCTTTATTGCGTTCTTCGTCGTTGTTGTATTTGTTCGTTCGATAATTTGAGTGCTTGTTGGTTTGTTTGTTGGTCGATTGTCCAGGTGTAGTGATGATGACTGAGGGAGCCAAAGCGAGATAGTACGGCGTATGCGTTATGAATTGAGTCACGATGAGCTTGTTCGCAAAAGCCTGGGTTGCGTGTACGACGGTGGTTGCGTCGTAGTCGTGGGTCACGATTCGAGTGACTGCAACAACCTCGGCGGCGTGTGCGGCGACGGATGCATCGTAGTCGTGGGTCACGATTCGGGTGACTGCAACAACCTCGGCGGAGTGTGCGGCGACGGATGCATCGTAGTCGTGGGTCACGAATCGGGTGACTGCAACAACCTCGGCGGCGTGTGCGGCGACGGATGCATCGTAGTCGTGTGTCACGAATCGGGTGACTGCAACAACCTCGGCGGCGTGTGCGGCGACGGATGCATCGTAGTCGTGGGTCACGAATTGGGTAACTGCAACAACCTCTGCGGCGCGTGCAGCGATGGATGCATCGTAGTCGTGGGTAATCAAAGAATGGTGTACCTGGTTGTTTTGTGAACTGCGTTTGGTGTATCGTCTGGTCGTGTTGCTTGGAAGCCTGGGAAGTACCTCGATATGTGGCGATGAACCAGAGGCGACCGTGACTGTTAGGACTTGAGACTCAGTCATCTCCAATTGAGAGGTGATATGGGTGAGTAGGTCCAGGAGTCGGTGATTCCGCTTGTCCAATTGTGATAACCAGAGATGTTTTTGAACTCTTGAGACTTGAAACTCAGTCACCTGTCCGTGCGAGGTGATATGGGTAGGTAAGTCCGTGAGTCGTTGTTTTCGCGTGTTCACTGGAATTACTTCTTGGTAGTCGTGTTCGTGATGATGGTGTGGCGCGATGTCGAAGGGCAGGTGTTTGTCGCCATTACGACTGCCCGTAGTAGTGCCACTTATGAGTCATGGCCGTAAAAGTTTTGTATCGAACTTGTTGTTAAGCACTTTGTTGCCGTTTCCGCGAGAGCACTCACTGTTGTTTCTGATGCCATATCTTTGTTCATCTCGATTGTCACTTGGTCGATGGCACGAAACACCGTTTAAAAAAAAAAATTGTCAGTTGTACTATAGTTTGAGTTTGTTGAATGCACAAGTCACTTTTTTTATTGTCACTGTCACTATGTAGGTATAACTTCGGTTGCGAAAAAATTACATAGGGCGCGGACAAATCACGTCGGTTGCGATCAAATCACGTCGGTTGCGATCAAATCACGTCGGTTGCGATCAAATCACGTCGGGGTCACCACTTTAGTGACTGGTGTACGGGACAAACGATATTAATAAACTTAAAACACTTTGTAGTTTTGTATGTATATTTATTTATTGTTGAAAGTACAATGATGATTGTTGTAAGTTGATGTGATGTTTGGTAATGTAGCGAGTGCGAGAGTACTGCAGCGAGATGTTTACTGTCTTAAGAGCGAAGACCAAGTATTTTGTTTTGCAAAAATGAAATATCCTGTCACAGGATCGTTAGACAAGGATAGCGAGAGATATTTAGAGAAGGGGAAAAATAGAAAGTGGTTTGCTTGGGGAAATCCAAAAGGCGGCATCTACTTTGACCCTAGCACTACTGAGCTTAGGATAAATTAGACGTTAGCCGACCGGAAATACCCAAGCGTACGTGTTACTAATAAACTACAGAGGATTAAGAAAGATTAAAGAATTTGCTGAAAAATGTAAAAGTCTAGACACGTTGTAAAAGTATACAATATTGGCGGCAAACTTAAATGAAATAATTGTTATACATTAAAAATAGTACGAAATATTAAAAATAAAATTTAAGAAATTTGAACGTGTGAGATGTCGCGAATGTCGCTACAACTAAATATAGGACATTAAAAGGCAAACGAAATGCTTCAAGTTTTGTATTGAAAAAAATCAAAAATTTTCATTTTGGGGAGTGGAGGTTGGCCCCCCGACTTTGATAATTTTTTAGCTCGAAAACTAAATATAGGGCATTAAAAGGCAAACGAAATGCTACACGTTTTGTATTGAAAAAAATCAAAAATTTTCATTTCGGGGAGTTAAGGTTGGCCCCCCGAATTTGATAAATATTTAACTCAAAAACTAAATATAGGACATTAAAAGGCAAACGAAATGCTTCAAGTTTTGTATTGAAAAAAATCAAAAATTTTCATTTTGGGGAGTGGAGGTTGGCCCCCCGACTTTGATAATTTTTTAGCTCGAAAACTAAATATAGGGCATTAAAAGGCAAACGAAATGCTACACGTTTTGTATTGAAAAAAATCAAAAATTTTCATTTCGGGGAGTTAAGGTTGGCCCCCCGAATTTGATAAATTTTTAACTCGAAAACTAAATATAGGGCAATAAAAGGCAAACGAAATGCTACACGTTTTGTATTGAAAAAAAATAAAAATTTTTCATTTTGGGGAGTGGAGGTTGGCCCCCCGAATTTGATAAATTTTTAACTCGAAAACTAAATATAGGGCATTAAAAGGCAAACAAAATGCTACAAGTTTTGTATTGAAAAAAATCAAAAATTTTCATTTTGGGGAGTGGAGGTTGGCCCCCCGAATTTGATAAATTTTTAACTCGAAAACTAAATATAGGGCAATAAAAGGCAAACGAAATGCTACACGTTTTGTATTGAAAAAAATAAAAAATTTTCATTTTGGGGAGTGGAGGTTGGCCCCTCGAATTTGATAAATTTTTAACTCGAAAACTAAATATACGGCATTAAAAGGCAAACAAAATGCTATAAGTTTTGTATTGAAAAAAATCAAAAATTTTCATTTTGGGGAGTGGAGTTGGCCCCCCGAATTTGATAAATTTTTAACTCGAAAACTAAATATAGGACATTAAAAGGCAAACGAAATGCTTCAAGTTTTGTATTGAAAAAAATCAAAAATTTTCATGTTTGGGGGTGGAGGTTGGCCCCCCCTAATTTGATAATTTTTTTACTCGAAAACTAAGTATGGGGCATTAAAGGGCAAACGAAATGCTACAAGTTTTGTACGAAAAAAATCCGAAATTATCATTTTGTGGTGGAAGTTGGCCCCCCCAAATTTGAAAAAGTCCTAATTTCTAAACTTAAAAGGGGCAAACGAAAATTTTTAAATGGCAATCACGAGCAAACGCCGAGCAATCAATGGCATTCATTAAAAAAAAATTCGCACATATTGGGGGGCTAACTTCACATAGGTGTTTTATTTATACGTTTATATTTAAAAAATGTCACTAATAATGAATTTATACTCCACTCGTTCCAGATAATATTATAAATCACATAGAATAATAATGTAATAATGAAAATAACATCTACAATACAATGATTGATAGGCTGAGCCGACTAGTCAAAAAACTAAATCATTTATATCAAAATGGATGAAATGAAAACAAGTGTGAAGTTAACTGAAGGTCGAATTATAGCGAAAAAATGGTTCCCGATTCCTTATTGGATAAACAATTAAGGCGCGAGCAGCGCGCAGTTCAAATTCCTAGTTACTCTCTGAAACGCATGCGTAACGGCGGATTCATTTTTTCATAAAAATAACTGTGAAAAGCAATTCAACGTCATTATTTGTACCAAAGAAAAACTTTTTAAAAAATAAAATTTTTTAACATCGTATGAAATTTTGTGTAATTTTACAAAAATTAATATGTTAAGGAAAAAAAATTAATCATACTAGAAATAAGTGAAACTAGTACCAAATTAGTTCAATATTGTACGAAAATTTACATCGGAATGCCTTTTTAATTATTTTTCCTTATATTTTTTACAATAAACAATTAATTTTTACATAAATCATGACAATTTTTCAGTCAAAATAAAAAAAAAACGAAGAAATTATTTTTAGTTTAACTTTGAGCTTAAATAACTTTTGAACAAGTAAATTTACCGAAAAAAGTTAAGAGTAAGTTTTTGTAGAGCGTTCAATTTCCTACAAAAATATTTGTTTGCCATTGCCATATATGAACTAGCATAGGAACAAAAAATTTAATTGTAAATCGTGTCAAAACCCCATGTTATTTGAATGGGAAATGTATCGTCTTTGTGGCACGGTTTAATATCAATATTAAGGGCTTATATGGGTCTGATATTTTTTTTTTGGTCACGAACTAAAAATTTTAGGGGCGCTGCAAAGTCAAAAATTAAATTGGTAAATAACGGACACCCTAATATACATATTTAAAAATTGTAAGTATGTATATGTAAATTTATATTTTTTATTAAATAACATTAATATTGTTGTATATTTTACGTCAATACTATAATATAGATTCATTAGGTATATATATAATATTTGTGTATGTACATATGTATACTCTAATTCTTTTTAACGCATTCTAATTAATTATCATATCTCTCTTCTTCTCAGAAAAGTTCTTTTTGATTTAAATTTGTCGCTTTTTTCACATTATTATGTACATTCATAATAAAATAGCGATTAATTTTCAATAAAACTAATAACTTAATAAATAAATTCAATATTCATACTTACATTTTAGATTATAGATCCATATTTTTAAGAACAAAGGCATACATTTAAAATGTATAACATTTCGTTCTTGACGAGATTTCATACTTTTAGCACTTTATTTATAATTATACTATATGTACAATGACTTACATTATCAGACATTTTAAAGTAATACCCAAACTCGAAATCAAAATGTGAATTTAACTTTTTTTTAACTTTCTTGTCAACGTTTGTCACAGAAGCCATTTCGGCCATTTTTTCAACAAATACATACTAATCGTAAATTTTCGGAACGTTCCGGACGATTACGAACACTGGTGCTGCCACCTCTTAGCTATCTAAAGAATTAAATGTGACATTTACATTAGGAAAAATTTCTTCATTCTCAGTCGATAAGAGTTGGACACCCGTGCATATGCCAGCCTTTTATAGTAGCTATGGTTCCTTTAAACATTTCTTCAGGTACATCTGTACTATGGGTCATTCCATGCCAAATAGGCCGGCGTCTGTACCTCACCATCTCCGATTTCGATTAATTTTTCAGTGTTCGGTTAACCCCCAAAATAAACTGGGCAAAATAGTTTCGCGAAACAATTTTTTTAAATAAAATATAGAAGATCTTTGCGGTCAGTTAGTTGCTCGACTACGTACTTCGAAATTCGCTATACAAGTAGATGAGGCAACTGATGTAGCTAAAGATGCTCATTTAATTGCATATGTTCGATATGTTGCAGAATATAATATGTATAATAGTTAGAAGATATATTATTTTACTCTACTCCTGAAAAGTCCACATCCGTTTAAATTTTTAATATAATTTACAATTTTTTTGATGAGAACGACATAAAGAGGAATAATTCATTGTACTCTACTATTTCTCAGTTAACGTGCAGGCTGTGTGTGACAGTAATTTAAAATTTAGAGGCGTTATAGCTCGTTATAGCCTGGATCAGTGCATGATAGCACAATTTTCAACTCGTCACCATTGAAAACAAGACTAGAGAATGAAGAATTCTCAAATAGCTATTTACTAGGCGACAGCGGATATGCTTGTAAAAAGTATCTCTTGACGCCACTTTTAAATCCCCGAACTGGATCAGAACTAAAGCCTTTATAGCGACAAGAAACACAATAGAAAGAGCATTTGGTGTTGTAAAAAAAAGATTTGCGTGTCTATTTCAAGGAATGAGAATAAATATTGAAAAAGTCTTTGTGACAGTTGCCACATTTGTCCTTCACAATATAGCAATAGATCTAAATGAAAATATATAATTTGAAAATGAAGTAGCAATAGAAGCGGTGGAACCAACCCAATCTGCCGATAACATGAACGCTGACAAAATTGTCCGAACAATGTTAATAAACACTACATTTCTAGGTAAATATATCTTAATATATAAAACTCTTGGTGCATATGTACCACTGATCATCAGACCTAAACCACTGGACGCATCGAAGCCAATGGAAAAATGAATTTATCGAAAATATTTTATTGCAAACAATGAACTTTTTTGAATAGACGATTCAGGCGCTTTCATAATATAACATTGATTGGTTCTGCGTAACTTTAATTGTTGACGAATATTTAGAATTTAAACTGACGAATCCCGATCTTCATTTATTATAACGACGCTAAAACTAAAATTACAGCCCATTTGTCTTCAAAATGTCGAACGAGTAAGTTTCATTTTTATTCGCTTTTACAATTAATATAAATTAATAATATTGTTAATTGAATAAATAATTGTTTTATTTTATTGAAATTCTGAATGCAATGCCGAATGCCATTATGAAATGGAAGAGGATAGAACATCGTAAGTACACGTAGTTTGTTTATTATTTATTTTATTTTTTTAAATGTGATAAATTTTTAACATGTTTAATTTTTGTTTCATTTCAAGTAGTTTTTATATTAGAATTAATATTACAATCAAGAAAAAAGGATTTGTAAAGTACAATTTGTAAGAATAATGTTAATCACTATGATCAATTATCGTTCAAAAAATGTTGTATAATTGTAAAGGTATCGTTCAAAAATATCATTTATTACTGTTTCATTACGAGTAGCCAAACAAATAATGAGTACGTATCCTTTAATTTTTACTTTATTAATCACTTTGCTTACATTAAATCATTTTTTTATAGGATGATCATACAAGGGCAGGAACAAGGTCAGGCATTACACGAAACGCCTGATTTTGGCGTGGTTATAGATGCGTGATGGCATGAATTGAAGCTTTGGGCAGCGAGACCAGACGAACTCGAACGAGTCCAGGTAGAGGTGGTGACGGACGTGTTCGTGGCGACGGACGTGGTCGTGGCAACGGACGGGGAGACAGACGGAAAGACAGACGGGGAGACAGACGCGGTGGTCGCGGAAATGGCAACCGATCTCACCACCGCGGAGGCCATCGCTTTATCAATATTTTTTAAATTTAAAAAAAAAAAAAATAATTTTGTGTAATAATAATTAATATTTATAATAGATTTGTAAAGACATAATATAATATAATTATAAAGACAATAAATATAACTTATTACTATAGTGTTGAAATTTGAATTGTTATTTCACCATTATAATGTTGCATTCTTCTAGGGTCTCAGGAGGTACGTGGAGAAGATAAAAGATGTTAACCCCTGCTGTAATGTTATAGTCTCGATTATATATATAAAACATGAAAACTTTGCGAACAAATGACATAATAACCTGAAACTATTGTTTTAAATAATTTAATCATTTGTTTGCATATTATTAAATCTGCATAGCACATTATTTTTTACAAGCTTTTACTTAACTTCACATGTATGGAACTAACTATGTATGTATGTCTCGGAATGCAAATCTTGCGACAAATTTTTAACGTCGTACGATTTTCGTCAAATTTTCAAATATGGTGTATTCTCCGTGACAATGCACTTTTTTTATCATTTTTTAGCTACGTTATTTTATTATAAGGTCTTTTTTGATGTATCTAATATAATAAAATAACATGGTTACTAGATGATTATGTATACATATACTCCATAAACAAAATTATTTCGTAACCATGGTTTGCTTCGACAATATCATTAAATTATGTTTTGTCAAAATATTTTGCAATGACTCAATACAAATAATTTATAATAATAGAAATGATAATTATTATTGAAGATTATAAATTATAAATTGAAGAAAATTATTGAAAAATTATCAAATTTTATATAAATATCAGGTATGTATTATAAATTTTATTTGTAGTGATTATATTGACATATAGAAAAGTTTTAGCCGTTTTAGCTTTATTTCTTCATTTAAATGTATGTATACATAAATATGTATTATAGTATCTCATTTTATTATTATTATATCATCCTATATGCATACATGTAGGTATATGTATTATATTGTTATGGCATTATTGAAAAATATTAAATATAAATTAATTTATGTTAGTGTAATTTTGTAGATCTAAATAGGTATCGTTTTTCTAAGAGACGCGAGTCTAAATTTACAATAGGGGAGGGGGTCATGGTCTGTGAAATAGACAAAAAAAGTTACTTTAGTATATTTAATAAGCATTTTTCTATTTAATTTGCTTTACTTTTTAGGTTTGTGTGGGGTGTCATTTTATGGAAAGGGGGCCCAAAAAAATTTTTTTTGTCAAAAATCTTATCATTTCTGTTTTTGGGTCATTAATCTACGACCGTATACCAAATTTCATCTTATTATCTCAAAATTTTTGAAGACGGACGGACATGGAGAAACTATAAGGGTTCCTAGTTTTCTACGGAACCCTAATTATACATATGTGTATGATTTGTAATTATAATAATGTTTATAAAATATTATATGTATGGATATTATTCATACAATCATACAATTTGGTCTCATCTCATCAATATCCACGCACAGCTTTTGTAATGCAGAATAAAAATATTGTAGAATCTTCATTTGATATTTACAATAAATTAGTTCGGCGTATTATTTTAAAAACACCGTGTTTTTTTCGGTTAAATTACAATATCCAAAATAAGTAATAAATGCCTATATGCGTTAGTACGTAGTGTATGTACTTATGAATTTTTATATTAATATTAGATTTATGCGAAGAAATGTAATATTTAATATAAACATTATTTAATAAAATGCATATATACTTATTACTATCTAGTTGGTAAAATTTGAATTCCTTTGTCGGCATTTGTACTCCGCGCCTAAATGCATGGCAACAAATTTGAACAAATCATTATAGTTTCGTCTTTCGTCTGCCGATGCATTCGTTTGTACTTATGTCCAAAGTTTTCTCATTCAATTCAAGAGCTGATTATCTATATTATATGTTAATATAAAATCGTTGTTAAAATCGTGGCATTTGGAACACTTAATTCCATCATTTGAAGGTAATTATTTATCATTAATTATTAATTATACATTATTGCAATCAGTGATTAAGCATTCATGTAATCCGAATGAGAGAGACACGTCTAATATTGATTTCGCATGCTCTAGAGAGAGGCAGCACACAACTATACTTGTTCATACTTGCAAACAGTTATATGCTTCTTATTTGTTGAAAAAATATGATAATTGTCGCTTTGTTTTGTATTAATAATTAAAACACAAATAATATAACCCATGTTTTATTATTTGTATCGTTTTATTAATAATTAAATACTTTTTTTAGTAATTGAAAAGCATGAACATTTATAAAGTATATTCTGTATATTACAAAATTAGTAATATACAGAATATACTTTATAAATGTTCATGCGTTATTATAATGTTACTATATTTTTCTGTAATAGTAGGAAAATATTAATAAGTGATTTTATATAATGTATTTTGTTTTTCATATTTGACAAAAAAATTATTTTTCTATACTGCAATTTGTCTAATTTAATTTTGTAAAATATCACGCTTCACCACTGATTAATATTGTTAATACATTATATTTCTTTTTGTGTTTGGAAATGTAGACACAAGTTGAAACGAAAGTGTATTTTGTTGATCAAATAATTTTTTTATATCAAATATTATTTAGAAATTTAGTACTTACATTTTATTAATTTAATAATACATAAAACTATAGTTAATTTTGTAGGTACTTAGTTTTTTTTTCTTTTGCATTATTATTGTTCTATTATTTTTTTTATTTATACAGGGGTACCTTCATGTGACTTCATTGATGATTACGAAGTGCAGAATATTATTACAGACGATGTAGACCTAAAATTGTTTCGTTTTTATTTAAGGTAGTGGCTCGTAAATAAGGAAAATAATAACGATGAGGTACTTACTCGCAATGTTTTTTTATTTTATTTTGATGGTATCTTCGCTCACAGACGGTAAATCATTCTTTAACAACCTAAAATGACCGATCCCCTCGATTTGTTGTTATAACCGGTTTCTATTATAGTTAATTAATTTGAAGCAGGACAATTTGACTACCATGATTGTGACTAACACAAAACCTGTTACAAAGTTGTGAATTTCACCAGAGTATATCGTTGTGCGTGCAAAATTTGCTGTCAAAAAAGTATAATTTTTCAGATGACTATAAAAACTTAACATTAGTACATGACTATTATTACCGACTGTTATAAAGCATTTTTTTTTAACATTTGGCCCGATAAAGCTTTCTACCGAAAATATCACTGAATTTATAGCTCTTCATCTGTGCTATATTAAAGTATATTATTATTTTTATATATTTTTCAATCTTTTCAGTATTTTGATCTGAAAAAGGCAATATAGTTTTTGTTATTCTTTTTATTATATTATATTAAATTAAATTTTTCTTTTATTAAACTTGTCCTATAACAATTTTATATTGTTTTTTATTTTTTTATTTTTTTTTAATAAAAATTCACAATATTTTATTTAAACACGCTGTATATATTATATTTTATGATTATATCTTTATATACAAGCAGTAAAATAACAAAAAGTGCAGTCATCTTGTTTCAAAACCAGAATTATAAAGTTACTATTTGTATTTTATGATAATATAACACATATTCAACTTTTTTTTTTCACAGAATGGACACTACTCCCAGATGTATATTTACAACAATGCGCCAGAGTATTGGCGCGGTTTTTACCAGGCAAAAGCAATATACTCTTCTGCAACCGTCGCTTCTGCCGCCACTACCTCTTCTGCCACCACTCCTACTGCCACCACTCCTACTACTCAGAATAAAAAAAAAAATTAAAGAACATTTTTTTAAAAAGGCAAAAGTCATGGTTATAAACCAATTATTATTAACAATCGTTAAGATTATTATCTAGTATTCAAATTTAAAATTGTTATATATTTATTAATTAAGAATTCAATATGAAATTTCATTTTTTAAAATATCTGATTTTCCGAATTTTATCATCATCTGGAAATTGTCACACAGTCTTCAACCGATACTGCACGCTCAACTCTAAGAGGTAACATTTCAAGATTACAGACACGAAGGTACGATGAAAGTGAACAAGAGGATTCGGAAGAAACTGTCTATAGTTTGCCAAGTACGCGACCACATTTATGTAATTTAATATTAGTATTTCAGTATGTTGCCCGTGCAATGAAGAAAGATTACATACTTACATTTTGTCATAAATGTAGATTGATAATATATAGGAATACACAACCTACAGTATCTACTAACAATAATGTTGAAGATAAAAATAACAACACTGATTTGGAAGATCCAAACATTAAGTAAATATGCGGAGGTATTTAGTGAAAGGCCAGGGAAGATATAGTGGTATGAGTGTATCTGAATGTAAAGACAAATCACGCAGTATTTAGACGAACTTATCCTGTACCTTATTCTAAAAGAGCAGCGGTGGAAAAATAAATAGAGAGGATATTGGGATTGGGGGTAATCAAGACCTCATGTTTACCTCATTCCAGTCCATTAGTGGTGGTAGTAAAATCAAGACAAAACTGTTAGATTGTGTCTTGATGCACGGAAGCTAAACGAGATATTGATACTGGACCGTGAGTCACCGATAGGAGTCGAGGAGATGCTCTACCAATTCGAGGGTGTTAAACATATGACGTCAATGGGCTTAACCACCGGATATTGGCAGATACAACTGCATAGAAAATCGCGTAAATACACTGCATTTTTGTTCAACGGGAGGAATTATCAATTTAAAGTATTACCTTTCGGTTTAAATGTAAGTGTAGCTCAATTTAATAAATGCATGAATGTCATATTGAATAAAGAGATTAGAAAGTTTGCATTGGTATATGTGGATGATATGTAAATCACGTCGAGGTGTATGAAAGAACATTTAGGACAAGTGGGATCGATAATAAATTTAGATAAGACACAATTAAAAAAAATATAGTATTTTAAGGACATAAAATATCAACTGAAGGAATTCGGTTAAATTCAAATGAGGTAGATGCGATGATAAATTTTCCTGAACCTGTAAATAAGCACAACGTGCAGGCATTTTTGGGTTTATGTAATTTTTATACAAAATTTATAGACGGATTTTCACAAAGAATCATACCTATTTTGAAAATGTTGAAGGGAGGAACAAGGAAAGTTTGGGATTGGGGGAAGAACAAACTAAGAGTTTTAAATGGGTGAAGAAAAATTCGCTGAGGCAATAATACTATCTCATTCTAATTTCAAGGAACCTTTCTTTATAGAAAGCAAGAGCTCTGACTATGCTTTGGGCGCCCATTTATATCAGATATGAGAAGGGAGAGAGAAAAGAACGATCGGTTTTGCTAGTAGATCACTTGTGCCAGCAGAAACGCACTATGGAGTTACACAGTTAGAGTTATTGGCTGTAATATTCGCATGCAAGAAATTTAGAAGTTATATATGAGGGCATAAGGTAGTACGATCAGACCACCGAGCTTTACAATTTTTAAATAATAGTAAGAATCTGCAGGGTCCGCTATTATGTTGGGATTTGTATCTCAGCGAATTTAATGTAACCATTGAATATATTAAAGAGCAGGAAAATAATATAGCAGATATTTTATCGCGGTACTCCGGCGACAAGAAACAAAAAGAAAGTGAGAGGCTATCGACAAATAAATGTTATATAAATAATAGTATAGCAAAATTTGAAGGAGAATTAAAGAAAAAGTTAATAAACATAGAAACAATGCAGAGGTAAGATTTAGGATGGGGAGAAGTGATGAAAATTTTAAAGACACAAGGGGCGAATATTGATAAAGTCAATAAATATTATATGTTATTTAAAGGTATATTATTCACAAAGAAGAGAGAGAATTCAGATGAAAAAAGATTATGTATTCCAGAAAAATTAATAGGATTGATATTAGACGATTATCATGATAGATATGGGCATGTAGGACCGAACAAATGTTATAAAATGATTTTAATGATATGAAAAGATATTAATTTAAATACATATAATTATGAACCAGCATAAAAACGCTAATCTGTATTTGAAGAATTGTAGCTAAATTGTCAGTGCTTTTGTAGAAGGAACTGGGTACTTGGTTTGCGCAAAAAACAAAAATTCCCCAAAAGCTAGTTTCAATTTTAGAGTATGATCCATCAACAAGTTAACCAACTAGTTGTCATAATATAACGAAAATTCATAATTCAACATAAAACTACAGCAAAAGGATTTTAAATCCAATCGTAATTTTCTGTATTTACAGAAGAAAAATAATGTACAATATTTTCTTCTATTACATAATTGTTTTGAGAAACAAGTGCAACAAGATTGAACAGGATATGCTAATCAAATAGAGTTCCTTAAATTAATTATAATATTAGTTGTAATTGATAGGGACGGTAATCCAGCTCGGTGAATTGTTTTTTTATTATTTAGCGGAGCACTTGTAACATGTTTCACAGAATACAAGTGCTTCCTCCGTGAAACACCGGCTAAAAACCACAGCTGTAAACAGTAGTTTCGTATTCATTCAATTTTTTTAACATTGTTCTACTGCTTTGTCATTTAATTTCATTTTATATCGTTGATTTTACTTTACTGAATCATAATGAAACGAATATTAGTTAGACGAATATGTTTAATTACATTTTAGACCAAAATAATTATATAGATGACAATGGCTCGCCATATTATACCCTTCCGCCGGTCTAGGGAAGTCTCTCATCACTTACCCAGATTGTATCGTACCTGTACCTCAAGACTAATCACATTTGGTTCATTGAACGTGTATATAAATTCTATTTCAAGGGTTTGTGGTTATTGGAATACGTATTTGATTTGTTCCCTAATCCCTTTTCAAATAGAATATCCTAACGTACAGCAAGCAACCTAACTTACAGTTAGTTGATTGTCTTGTAAACAACTACGTACTTCTGTCTAATCTGCTGTGACAAATTACAGTGCAGAGCGTTCATTCTCCGTGCTATGACGAATATATCTATATTTTATTAGTTAGAATTGATATATTCAGATAAAAGTATAGAGTGTGATATTAATCTAAACTAATTCTATCTAATATATTGTAAAAATATATATACTTTTTTTTTGTAAATTACATAATTGTACATAAACATTTTTAATGGCAATTGAATTATTTACCATAAATGGAGTGCCAACACCACATCAAGTAGTAGAAATGCCCGGAGATGAATCATGTATGTTTTACCCTCTGTCTTATTTGATCCATGGAAATATTCTTCAAGCTTACGATATCCGATCGTCTATTGTATTCCACGTCAACAATAATTGTAAACGGTTCAAAATGTATAGATGATGGAAGTGGTAATTATTATGTTATGAAAGAGCATTACAGTGATGACATGCTTAAAATCGCTACATATGGAACATCAAGTGAGTTACTATAATTTATAGTTTACTATAATTTTTGAGAAGAAAGCAATCCAGTAAATAACTTTGGTTCAGTGTTGGATTCCGTCGACTAATACAAGCGGCATTGCCTCGCTATCATTTAAGAGGTCGACAATAGTATACTGATTTGATATGTGATGATTTGTATAATAATATGAAAACAAAAATACAAGGGCTCTTGAAAACATTTGATAAAATATCATTTACTGTCGATGTTCGGTCGGAGCCGAGTACAAATGTGTCGTTACTTAGCTTAACTGCTCATGTCGTCACAAAGGAATTTGAAAGAGTAACCATAATACTTAAGTGTGAAGATAGAAGGACGTCATACTGGCGATGTAATTGCAAATAAATTACACACGAAAGAATGAAGACTGAGGCTTGGGTACAGAGTCCGATCATTGTATTTTATGTGACAGAGGATCAAATATGATAAAAAGCTATGAATTTGTCAAATTATAACAATGCTGATTGTACAATCCACCAAATTCAATTGTGCATTTGGTCAGGCTTAGAAAGTTAAAAGTTTCTCTCATAATTGATTTCAAAGTGTAAAAAAATTGCAACCCATTTCATCCATTCAAACAGAGATACTTAACAACTTTTTCTAACAAAAAATAAAAATTATCTCATTTGAGAAATCACAAAAAAGTCAATTGTTTATTTAAACATAAAAAAATGGAAAATAAAAGAATCAATTTTTTTATAAATTATTATTTGAAAATTTGATCTTTACTTTACATGTCTCTAAGATTTAATTAAGTTTTGGTGAATAGTTTTCATACAATAATGACGAATTTTTAGTACAAAAAAAAAATTATACCAAAAAAATATGGTTAAAATAGAAATTTTTGAAAATCATTTTAGAGAATGTTTACTAATAAACTATCAAACTACATTTTTACAAAGTTTTATATTTTTTTTTAAACAATTGAAAGTATGAACATTTTTGTTTCACGAAACATTCTTATTTTTTTATGATCTTTACAAATATGTACCTTTTGATATACCATTCCATTTGATTTTGCTGAGAAACGGGCATTTACCCCTCAAATTACCTTTCAGGGGGCGGTTTTAGGGGGTTGAAAAAAAATTTCCTGATATTCTTTAGGGTCGATATATACATAAATTTTGTATCCTAAAACTCTTCTTCAATAGCTTAACTCACACAATGGGAGGTGTAACGTTTTTGGCTGCAGGGGACTTTCGACAGACATTGCCGGTCATTCAACGAGGGACACGTGCTGATGAAGTTGAAGCTTGCTTAAAGAGATCATATTTATGGACAGAGATTGAGAAGCTTTCGCTTTCTATAAATATACGTGCTTAGTTATTTGGAGATAACAACATGAATCAATTTTCAACTATTTTACTCTAACTTGGAAACGGAGCCATCCCAAAAACCAATGGAGAAATATCGATCGACACTATTAACTTATGCACAAATATGAATACTCTGCAGGATTTAATCGACAAAATTTACCCCGATGTTCAAAATTTCACAACTAGGCCTCTGACATGGTTCCAAGAGCTTGCTATTTTAACTTCAAAAAATGAAAGAGTTGAAAACATAAATAAAACGATCCTGAACATGATTAAATCACCCTCCCGAACATACACGTCTGTGGATACTGTTGTTGAAGAGGAAGAAGCAGTGCACTATCCGACTGAATTCTTGAATTCCCTTAATCCATCCGGTTTGCCTGTTCACGCTCTTACTGTTAAAATTGGCGCACCAATCATGCTATTACGAAACATAAACCCTCCAAAATTGTGCAATGGTACTCGCCTACAAATAAAGTGTTTGAGTGATTATGTTATTGAGGCTACTATTATGAGTGGTACCGGTACGGGTGAAAAAGTCTTAATACCCAGAATACCAATGATCCCAACAGATTAACCATTACAATTTAAGCGTCTCCAATTTCCAATAAGGGTTTGTTATCCAATGACTATAAATAAGTTTCAAGGTCAAACCTTGAAAGTTGCTGGAGTTGACCTCCGGCAGCCATGCTTTTCTTATGGACAATTATATGTCGCATGTTCTCGTGTCAGTTGTAGTAGCAATTTGTATGTACTTGCGCCCAACAAAAAGACGAGAAATATTGTTTACAAAGAGGCACTGCGATAAATATTTGTCTTTAGATAGAAAAAGAGAAAAGTACAGTAAATAACATCATGCAAAGTATATTTTAATTCAAGTATTTGTCTAATGATTATTTATCTCATAATTAGCACTAAATATTCAACTATATTTATCAAAAATCCTAAATAATAATTCCGTAGTCCACGCGAGCACAGCCGCGGACACAGCTAGTTTTATTATAAATATAAAATAATATTATTTATATACAAAGCATAATATCGATTATATGTAGCACGTAAACAAATCTCATATAATAATTAAATACATACATAAATATCGGTTCTAGGTAAGTTGTTACAAAGTAATTTTTTTTTGTTCTAAGGAACTTTGTTCGGAGATAATTTGATCGAAGGAACATTGTTCGAAGGAATTTTCTTCGAATGGAATTTTGTTGAAACAACATTTGATCGAACGAAAATTTGTTTGAATTTTTTTAAATAATTTAAAAAATATAAGTGACAAAATGTAGACTAGGTAAATCTTATATATTTGACACGTGTAAATTAAAAATCTTGACCGAGCAACAATCGCGGTAAGCGAATTTTATTTGATAAAAAAAAAATAAAAAATAGTCGAATGTGTAAAAAAAGTAGGCTCTGATATAAAAAAATAAAGTTTTATTGATTTTTAACTTTTTTGTCTACATAATAAAAAAACAGTTCCGCATCGATATTCGAACTCGGGATCCTTAGTTTACAATCTCTACTATAATTTTTTTGTTTTTAAAATATCAACCAATCGTCATCACCAACATTCATAATTTTGTATTATCACATTTCATCTAACTGAGCTTATGTAACCCAGAGATGATAAGTCAATTATTGTTATAGTACCGAAGAGTGTCACATTAGAGAAGAAAATTTAAATAATTATTCTGTACTCATTGTAGAATAATTTGAGATGCTAAAACGATAATTAACCCAGATTTGTTTGTTGTAACTGTGTGAATAATATCTCTTAATAAATAATATAATCAAATAACCCATCAAAATGGACAGCTGGTAAAAACAAGATCATTGAAGCGAAAAATAGATTAGTCTGAAAATATTTTGTATTATTGTGCTGAATATTTATCGTTTGGATTTTCGTATATCTGCATTAAAGATTTGGAAAAACCTATATGTGTTATATGTCACAAGTGTTTATCAAATGAATGTATGAAATCGACAAAACTCCGTCATCATTTGAAAACAAAACATAGTTAGTACTCGTAAGTTCATCGATTTTTTTTATTTAAAACAACTAAAACTTGCTTCCACTCAGAAAGTAATGCAAAACATGACAACTGCGGCCATAAATAAAAAAAATAGTAAAAGCATAATTTCAAGTATCTCTACTAGTAAGAAAAGCTGGAAAATCCCACCCATTGCAGAACAACTGATTCTATCAGCTGCTAAAATAATGAGATAAAAAGTCCAAAGATTTAAATTTAATTTCATTATCAATTGATTATGTCAAACATAGAATTGAAGAAATGGTAATTAATATAAAAGAGCAGTTTGATAGACAATTTGATCATTTTCTTGGAGAAAAGGGTTCACTTACAATGCATGAAAAATGTACTTATCATTCTATAACTCTAGAATTGGGAACTAACTATAACTATAAGAATCCAAATAGACAAATTATAAATCAAATTTCCAGTCAAAGAATGGCTCGAGTGAAGGACAACTGTGAAAGATTGCGACCGATAGAGGAAACAATTATAGTGGCCATCGTGATAGTGGTGCTATTTGTAATAACTTGGAAAGTATTACCGCAAATAACAGCATACTCCGTAATATGTTACGATTCCGAATAGCATCAGGTGATTCGATTCTTCAGAATCATTTAAAGACCATGTCCTCAAAGGCTACATACATTAGTAGTGTGACACAAAATGAAATTATAAAATGTTGTGCTGAAGAAATGCAAAATACTATTTTGGGCAGAATAACGAAGGCTGATGTATGCTGTAAGACGGCATATAAGTAGACCCCTTATAATTAAATTTAAATACAAATAAGAAACACATAAGACATAAAATGGCAAAATTGTAATACCGCTGGAATTATTTGCGTTTACAACATGCCACAGAAAACAGACAGAGTACTATAGTAGGGATGGGCTAATAAGGGGTGTCAAGGGAGAGGAGTGAAGTTAGTTAGCTTAGCAACAGGAGATTGAGTCAGTAGGAAGAGAGGAGTCAGTAGGAAGGGAGTAGCGATTAGTAGCGTCAGGTTGAAAAAAGTATTATTGTAGAGACAAGTTTGGAAGAGGTTTTTTTTGTTTAAAAAGTAGTGTGGTGAAAAGTAATAAGTTGTGAAGTTTAATATAAGTGGTTAAAACCAAGTGGTGAAAGAAGAATTATTAAATAAATATAGTAGAAATAAAAGAATCTATAATAGAGTTTAAAAAGTAGTGTGAGTTTGGAGTTCAGTTAAATAATTAGAGTTAAAGGAAGTATTAAATAAATTTAAATAAAGTAAATAAGTATTAAAAGGAAGAAATCTTCGATAATATATTAATAGATAAATACGTAAAATTTAAATAATAAACAATTACAATAAAGGAGCAGATACACGAAATAAACGGAGAAGGAAGATATATAAGTTAAATAGAGTGTGAAAGAGATAGACAATATAAAAATTACAACGACATGTTAATACTGCGACAATAGAGAAAATACATAAACTAAGTAAAGTGTAAAAGAGATAGACAATATAAAATTAATAACGACGTATTAACCCGGCGACAATATATATTATTTAAACACATAAATTATGTAAAAGGAAAAAGTGAATTAAATTAAACAAATATAAAGAAAAAAAAACATTAATCAACAATAATAAGAATATAAAAACATTGAAGTAAATAAGTTAACAACAGTTAAAACCAGTAACAGAAATATATATATGGGAATCAGATAAAGAAAGAAGAAACATTTACAAAAATAAATGAGAAAGGGAAGAAAATATATATAAAGTAAAACGATACGTGTAAATATTGTGTAAATTAAAAACTATACAAAACATAGAAAGAAAAAATATAACTATAGTGACAAATTGAGAGACAGTAGATGGGAAAGACAGTTGACAATAAAAGACAGATATAGCAGCATAGGTAAAATATTACTTGAACAGAATTGAGAGGAACAAAGTTTGGAGCGGTTAAGAGGATAAGCACGCCATCGGCTTCAAGAGAAGAACATAGTATTGATCGAGATAAGTTTTAAATATTAGCATATAAGATTTTTTTTTTAGATTTAGGAGAAAGAAAAATTTAATTATCAAAGATATAGATTTAAGATAAAGAAAAAATTAATTATTGAAAATATAAAGTAAGAAACGAATATAGTTTTAAAATTTGAAAATATAGAAAGGAAAATAATATTTTTTAGATTTGGTGAAATATAAAGAAAAGGAATTCCTTATAGATTTTAAATATTAGAAAAAATAGTTTGTTTAGTTTAATAATGAAGTAAATTTATAATTTTTTATGTTAAATAAAAAAAAATTTTGACAATGATAAGATTAGCAATAAATTCAGTTCATTTAAATTGATCCACTTTTTTTTATTTCATAATCCTGAAAAACTTGAATCATACATTTTTTTTTTCATTATAATTTTATTTTTATAACAGGTACGTATTTAGACGTATTTGAGCCAATAATAGTTTTAAAATATCATACCCATTTAATGAAGAGTACGACTGTTATAATGCGCATTAATTTTTGATGAAACCACCGATGCTTATCATATCGAACAATTGTCTCTTTCCTTTCGCTATTTGCACAATGGAAACATTCGAGAAAACTTTATCACTTTCGCTAACGCTTACGATAGTATTCGGCCAGAAGATATTCATACTCAAGAAGATGGAGAAGAACGTCGTCTTACGGGAGTTGCTTTAGCCCATATTGTCGAAAATATTCTTCATAAATTTAGTGTGGATATAAATATACCGCAGTGGGTACTGTTAGCTGATCTGTAATGTCCTCTGATGTATTAGACGCTGTTCAGGAAATATTAAAAAAGCTATATATGCTGAAAGGTGTCCATGTGCTAATCACTTGTTAAATAATTCATTATCAAAAACGGCAAATATTGCACATTATAGAAACACAACAGGAACCATGAAAAAAATAATTGCATTTGTAAATGCGTCAGCTAAACGGTATGATGGTAGGAGGTAAACGCTCAAAAGATTGTGAGAGACTAGATGGGCAGAGAACCACGATGAATATTTACAATTTCGTGCGAGACTTCCGAAAATTAAAAATAGCCTTCTCATTATTTCTCAATGGAAGGATACTCAAACAGCGTCTGATGCATTTTGCTTGGTTCAGGCAATTACTTCATCAGAATTCATTGTAGGCTCTGTGATGTTTTAGGTAAGTTACAAACATAAATTGTTTCACATCAACTTCACTGGAATAATTAAGCACGAACCACAATATTTTTGCAGTTTTAAACTATACATGTATTAATTGTATGTAAAAGTTTGTTTTAATTTTTTTTACAAGTCAATTTATTATTAATTGCCTCACAAATATTTTTTTCTTGCAATTTTCAATTAAAAATTGTAATTTTGAAATACCCGGTATCCGATCGGATAATGCGTTACTATCCGGTATTAAGCAGGATAACAAAATAAGGCCGGATGGACCGGATACCGAATAGTTACTGGATATCCGATTCATCTCTAGTTAAAATAGATGGCATAAAGCGAAAAAAAATTATAAGATATTATTCCTAACTGGAAAATTCATATTGAATCTATGATTAAACAATTATCCAAGTATAGTTACCTGCTAAGAAGTATGCAAAATTATGCTCCTCTAAATGTAGTTTTAACCACATATAATTCTTTTGTCGCATCCCATTTGAGGTATGGAATAGTTCTGTGTGGAAATGCAAATAATATTGATTCTCTATTTAAAATGCAAAAAAGGTGTGTACGAATTATAGATGGTAAAGGGCCAAGAGAACCCTGTCGTCCATTATTTAAAAAACTAAAAATTTTAACGTTAGCTGGAATCTATATCTATGAGGCTGCTAATTTTGTTAAAAAATACTCTAATCTATATTACAATAACACTTTACAACATACATATAGCACACGAAATAAAAACAACTACACATTAACACTCACAAACCTAACAACTATATATAAAGGTCCACTAAATTCAACCATACAAATTTATAACAATTTACCGACAAATATCAAAAACCTACCTATAGAAAAATTCAATAATATGCTAAAGAAATTCTTGTTGGATCGCTGTTTTTACACGGTCAGTGAATATCTTAAATACAGCTCAAATCAAACATAGAAAATAAAATTAATAAATAAAAAACTAAAAACAAAATAAAACATTCTTGATCATTTACATTACTAAAATTAATATTTACTTTTTTGTTGTTATGTCATTCGAATTTTCTTTATTTTATTCATATATATATATATATATATATATATATATATATATATATATATATATATATATATATATATATATATATATATATATATATATATATATATATATATATATATATATATATATATATTAAGTGTCATCCATTGTATTTTTTTCTTTTTTGTGACTTATTCAATACTTTTTGTAAAGTTAAACTGAATAAAGTTTATTATTATTATTATTATTATTATTATTGGAGCAGAATGTGATACTTTCCGGGTACCATTTAATTGGCAACAATTTTGTTTTTATGCATGACAACAATCCAAAACACACGTCGTTGTTGTGTAAAAGTTACCTGAGGGAAGTAAAAGACGACGAAACATTAAAAATTATGTCATGACCACCCCAGGGGGCTTATTACAGTTCTCGAGTGAATTTACTCACTTCTCACATTTTCATTTCACGTGAATTTAGTCACCCGATTACGGACCTCTCGAGTGAAAATGTCAAGTAACTAGGCACTTTCGGTAAAGGAATCTCACATTTTTATGAAAGTTGATGCCATTTTTATTTTCTTTGGTTATTGGGAAAAGAATATTGTTAATGAAAATCAATAAAATGAACGTGACGGAAGTAAAAAAAATACTACTGAATTATATGAAAGAAAATTAAGATTTTGCACACGGAAGATTGCGATATAATGGTGGAAATAAATAAAATTGGTGAGTACTACATTCACACATTATATTTTATATTAGTATATATCAAAATAATAACCTGCAATGTATTCCAATTGTACTTAATAAACAAGTAATCAGTGGCGTAGTAAGAAAATATTTTACGAAAACAATAAAATTCATAAAAAATACAAAAATCAATATTTAATAAAAATAAACAAATAAAAATATATGTAACCCCGATCCCTACTGAACCCACAACCATAAATCCTATCATCTAGGCCACCCTTTTTGTCTACATCCAGCTATGATCGGCCCATCAGCAACCTCCCAATCCTTCTTGTGTCCCTGTGAACCCAATCCCAACACAAAACAAATACACCTAAATTAACACAACACGAAAAGCTGTCGTAAAAGGCCTAGCACCAATTGATATTTTATGTTATGAATTAAAAAAAATGAAAATATTTCGGGGAGGGGTAAAACTTTTCGGGTGGGGGGATTATATATACATATATGTTAAATTTTGGAAGGTATTTTGAACTGAATGACGTAGTAAAATACTTGAAAGTATTTTACTACGCCACTGCAAACAATATATTAACGATATTTATTTATGCAGGATGGTATGTGGTTATTAATTTCAACATCACTGAATAGTGTTGAGTATGGACCGCAAAAAGGACCAAAAGAATGGCAAAAGGTATATAAAATACAGATTAGCGGGAAAAGGTTCAAAAAGATTATGATAAACAGGTTCGGGGGGAACAAGGTAGTAAAGAGTTAGACAAGACAGTAAGGCCATCCGCACACGGGTCGACTGTTTTGCAACGAGAATCTCAAACCAGTTGCGCAAGCGACCGTTTGGTGACTTTGCACGTGTAGTGTAATGGCCCACCGCACACGGCGCAACTGAAACAAAACTGTTTTGAAATCAGTTTCCAACTGGTTTCATGCGACTGTGCTTGCAGGTCGAATTTCAGTTTCAGTTGCGTGGTTGCATACTGTTTAAATTTTCATTATTGTAAAAATAAAGTTTATTAACAATTAAAATTATTATTATTCATTGTTGTCACTTATTTACTTCATTCAAAATAAATGAACAGCTAGTGAACATGTGGTGAACATTAAATTCGTCGAGAAGGTGGAGAATCGTGCAGTTTTATATAATTACAACCTATCTGGATATTCGAGAAAAGACAAAACAGAGAAAGCATAGCACGAGGTAGCAGCCCAAATAAACATGAGAGATGAGAGGTATATTGTTCCTAGATATAAACTTTATATATTTATTATGTAATATAACATGTTTGATTTTATTTATAATTATAATTACATTATTACATACATAATAGTATTAAAATATTAAGATTCAGTCGCGCTCGTGTGCGGTGCGAGGAAATAAATCGATTGCAAACGAGTTACAAAATAGTCGCTACGCAACTGATTTGAGATTCTCGTTGCGAAACAGTCGACTCGTGTGCGGAGGGCCTAAGTCGGGAAGAGTGAGCAGTCTGGCATGAACGATTGCATAGTGATTTTCGCACTGCACTAGGTTTTATAATATTATTGTATTTTTACTTTATTTACTTTCAATAAAATAATCTAAAATCAATGTAATATTTATTCGGCTACCCTCCTGCATACATATAGGCTATGTAAGGAATTTAGATAGTATATTCAATTACGGGGATAGAAAATATTCAGTCAATGTTTAGATGATTGAAAAATTGTATATTTTACATAAATTAAGACATGGCGTAACTGGAAGTCAAGTGTTCTAAAGAAATGCACAAGTAATCTAAGCTACGCAAGTGGTGCCGGTGGTGGACCACTAAAACTTCTACAGCTAACAGAACTGGAAGATGATTTATTGGCAACAATAGATGCATAATCGGCAGGTCTGTCAGATATACCTGAGGGAGAGAGTTTCAATCGGGTGATGCAGAAAGGTTGCATGCCGCCGGAGATTCAAAAAAGAGTACTTGAAGAAAATATACCATCATGCCAAAGTACACCATTCAATAGAGGATGTAGTGCAAAAAACAAAAAGGAAATGATAGACTCATCTTACCAGAGATCATCTTACCTTCTGGGAGTGGGAGTTGGGATGATTCTTACTCTCAGGCACAAGTAAACTTTTTTCGTTCTTATTAGTGAATCGAATAAGCACATATTCTTTATAAAGATATGACATCAAATATTTACAGGAGCTGGAAGAAAAAAATCATGAAATGGAAGATATAACGATAAGAAATACACCGGATGCAGATAATTTGATACGTCAAGGACAAGGCAATAATCTATATAATTTTTAAATGTAGATATATAATATAATTTAGAAATAATTTCACAATTCTGTTTTCTTTTCTTCAGGAAAGAACACGGTCAAAAAAGGGAAAGAAACTAATGCCAGTACTGCTGTAGAGCTGATGCATGAGCAACTAAAAATTAAGCAAAAAAAGTTGGAACTATTTAAAGAAAAAATCTCGATAAAAAAAGAAAAATTATTTTTTAATTATTATTTATGAACACCTTGACCAACATCAATGATAATTTAACTCGTATTTGAGAATTTATTTATTTATTTTGTTATTATACAGTAAAGATATAATTTTGTAGTCGCTTAGATGTTCACCATCTTGTATTACACTACTCTGACATTGGCTTCATTTAGCTTGTATCACTGTTCCAGTGCATACCAAACAACTATCATAAATAAATAATAAACAATTTGTATATTTACAATTGGTCTTTCTACAATGCTAAACTTATTTTTAAATTAAGCGTTAATGATTCGTTGGCGAACTTCATTCCCACTTTGAAATGGCTGATATTCATTTATTTGTGGCAGTTCTTCATCAATTTCGTCATAAAAGTACTCCGGTTCTGGAAGTCTCCATAATTGTCAGCACTTGTTTCGAAGATATTTATTACAAAATGTATTTACAGTAGCTCTAAATGAAACTGAGGGAGTAAATGACAATAATGAACCAATAGATAAAAAATCGAATAGTAACTCACGATGTTACATTAATTGAGAATGTTGATATCGAAGAACATTCTGATATTGCAGAAGAAACAGTGATTGCAAGGGATAAAAATGAATAAGACTATTGTGTTATACAGTTTTCGATACATCTAGTTTTAATGAAATAAAACGTGTGTATTAAACTTGTTTAGATAAAGCAAAAAATATTGCAAATTTCGGTGATCACGACAATATGAGGATTTATAATCACTTACCCAGTTATTTGAAAACACTGGAATTGAAAAAATTCAAAATATTATTAAAAATATTACTTATGGAAAAATGCTACTACAGTATTAATGAATATTATAACTCGTAATAATTTATTATAAATTTAAATTAAAAAAAGGAAAATTATGCTTAAGGATATAATGTTTATTTATTCATTTTCTTGTATATTAGGCAGAATGCTACATTAATTAATATCTTATATATTTCTTTTGTTACCACCTTTAATGTATTTTGTATATTTCTTTGACTTGTTTAATAACTTTTGTTTCTATATTATTATTATGCAGTATAACCTAGATATTGCAAACAAAAATCTGAGGTTAATTCTATGCTGGTCAGCTAAAAATTGCATTGTGCATGTAATAAGAATGAGTGAAGCATTTATCGACAATTATGTCAGCAGTGAGTAACATACATACACATATAGTATACTCTTTAGAGTTCAATCTGTACTGCAGAAACATACTAGAAAAACCCACAATCAATAGTATCGAAACGATGAAACGCACAGTTTATTATTTATGAATCACAATTTCGTTGTTTATATGACAATATACAAAAAAATGATGTATGCTTTCCCAAGACTGGATGTTAACGTAACACAATCAGATATCCATTTTGTTATTGTTTTCTCGCATAGAAGACTAATTTATTAATTGTTACAAATCCATGTGTGTTTTAAAACAATTGAATATAATTTTTATATAATTAATTTTTTTCCCTTATTTCAGAAATATCAGAAATGTGTCGTAAGTATGTATCAACTTAATAGTATAAATTGGTTTGCTAATATTAAAATTCTTTTTTTACAGAATGAATGTTAACACCATATTTACGAACGCGCCGGAATTTCGGATAGGCTACTATCATCGGGTGGCCGAAGAACTGAATGGAATTCCGGCTAAAGGCAGCGGTATGCCAGGACCACTAGCTGGTACGCCAGCACCGCCAGCCAACCCAGCATCAGAGGCTGGTAAGCCGCTGCAAAGGCAACGTAATAAAACCCGTAAATTTAGAGGCAAACATGGATGACGTGCTCAATCAGGTAAGAATGTGAAACGTCACCTTAATGAAAATAAAGATTTTTTACAAGCATTGGATGAGGTAACTGTGCACGATGTATGCAGTAAAAGATACATCTCTCAACGTAATGTTGTAGCATATATTCGTTGTGGAGGTGATTCAACTCCTCAACCATCTTCCACAACCATCAACAGGTTCCATGGATCTGCAGAGCATTTGTTTACTGTGTGGAGACAATACAACAGAGGATTTTATGAAGCTCCAAACAAAATTGCCTCAATTGCGAAGGAATAATGTACACAAAGTTGAATCAATGAGTTTAAGGTAAACAGTTCTTGAACATGCAAATTGTCGACGTGATTAATGGGGACAGCAGATTATACATCGTGTTTCACCTGTTAATGAGGTACCACTTACTATGTTACAAAAAGTTGTACAGTATGTCAACAAGTATTAGACAAAAAGAGACCATTCAGAACCAAAGAATGCCTCAGACCTTTTGGATCAGATCAAAGGCGATTATTAGCCAGATATCCGAACTATCAAAACTCACTTCATGGAACGTTACGTCGATAACATTTCTATTACAAACGTTGTCCGCGACCGCAGTCATCACACAATCCTTTGTTTCACAAATATCGGAAATAAAATCCTTCACAACTGGTACCATGAAAAAAAGAGTAGTTGAGGGTGGTGAAATCAGCAGCCGAGATAATTTTACAAGATATTCGCTCTACTCTTTATGACATCACGAGGCAATTCAACATCTGGCGTTAATAAACTTTAAGATAAGTTATAAGGATATATTGAATTTTATTTTTATTTTTATATTCACCATTTTTGTATGTATACAGGGTCCTCCAATAGTGCGTCCGGCATTGTTTTACGTCCAAACTATTGAAGATAGAGTTTTAGGATAAAAATTTTATTATATATATTGACCCTAAAGAATTTCAGGAAAATATTTTCAACCCCCTAAAACTGCTCCTTGGGGGGTAGTTTGAGGGGTACATGCCCGTTTCTCAGTAAAATCAAATGGAATGGTATATCAAAAAGTACATATTTGTAAAGATAATGAAAAAATAAGAAACTTTTGTAAAACAAAAATTTCCATACTTTCAATTGTTTAAAAAATATGGCGACTTGTTATCAAATTTTAGAGTTTTACTCAAAGTGCTCTAATTTCCTTAAATGTTTATGGAATTTTATTATTATTTTAAATTTAGAAAGTAGAAATAATGAACTTTGTAAAGATGTATGATTATTTGAGATTTTAATAGTTTAAAGTGTCATACTCAACATACCAAAAATTGAAAAGTTTAATTAGGGATAATTCAAAATTTTTAAATACAATGGTATGTCAATTAGTACTTTTTCTTAAAGAAGATATGTAAATAAACAGTTTTTGATAAAAAAAAATTAAAATTAAAAATTTTAATTTTCAGTTTTCAATTTTAAAATTATAATTTTAAATTTTAAATTTTCTTAACAAAAGTTGTTTATTTACATAGCCTTTTTAAGAAAAAGTACTCATTGATATACCGTTGTATTTGAAAATTTCGAATTATCCCTAGTTGAACTTTTGAATTTTTGATATATTGCGTATGACACTTTAAACTATCAAAATCACAAATAGTCATACATCTTAACAAAGTTCATTATTTCTACTTTCTAAATTTGAAAAAATAATAAAATTCCATTAATTTTTAACGAAATTAGAGCACTTTTAGTGAAACCCTAAAATTTGAGAACAAGTCGCCATATTTTTTAAACAATTGAAAGTATGAAAATTTTTGTTTTACGAAAGTTTCTTATTTTTTTATAATCTTTACAAATATGTACTTTTTGATATACCATTCCATTTGATTTAACTGAGAAACGGGTATGTACCCCTCAAACTACTCCCCAAGGAGCAGTTTTAGGGGGTTGAAAATATTTTCCTGAAATTCTTTAGGGTCAATATATATAGTAAATTTTGTTCCTAAAACTCTATCTTCAATAGTTTGGGCGTAAAACAATGCCGGACACACTATTGGAGGACCCTGTATAATATTTAAATATATGTTTGCTGTTTTGAACGAATACAGTGTCTCTTAGTACAACCATTCCTAAGATAATTTCGTGATTTAATTGTTCGTTTATTTTTTTATATGTATATATAAGGTAGTTTGGAATCACGTGGTGCCCAAAAAATGATATTATTGATTAATTTTATTTATATTTCACCCCGCCCACCTCCACTAGAGCTAGGGCAAACTATCTTTTGTCACCTTCATAATTAGGTACGTAAAAGTGTTTAAATAAAAACAATTATATTTTTTGGAAAAATTAAAATATTATTAAAAATAAAGATAGCATGGAAAATTTTATATGGTTTAATAAAATAACCTTCACGGGCACAGCAAGAATATATCCCTTACGGGAAATGGCCGGCTGGACTACCAATTTTCCTGACCCTTAATCGTTTCTTGGTCTGTCCTACTAAGCATTGTATTGTTGCTATCTGTTGTGTTGTGTTTCCTTGTACCAGACGTATCTATTTGACTCTTGGTCTCTGCTTGTCCCGTTCCTCGACAAGTTAGCGCCAGAAATCAAGAGTGCACGCAAGGTCGTTGCAATTAAATTTTGTGATAAGAAATACTTATGTTTATAGATACATGTACAAAATTGCAACGATTATAAATTGTATAAAATTGAAGAATATTATTTAAAATGAAGAATTTAAAACCCCCCAAAAAATATACATTAGAAATTTAAATGGTGGAAATAACTTGAACTTTTTTAAGAATGATTTGTTTGTTTTATTAGAAAATGTAGATCTGAATACTAGGAATCAGTTGTGGTTTCATCAATATGGTGCACTTGCTCACAGGTCAATCATTGTGTTGAGTACCTCTAAAATATTTACTATCATTTTTAATTTATTAATTTTAAGTTGGCTTTGCCAATATAAAAAATTATTTTATTGAGTTTTTTGTTTTATAAATAAAGAGTTGGAAAAATTATGTAAGAAATTGTGTGTTTAAAAGATATGTAACATTTTTAAATTGAAATACATATATTTAGTTTGTGATTCAGTAGCGAAGTATTTAGTCATTAAATCACTAAAAGTTAACTAAGTTCAGTTTATTTATATATTTTTTTTTAATAATAACCGCTAATCCATCAAAGGAAATTTATTTAAATTCAATTGTGTTCACAGATAACTGGTCCTAAGCGAGTATAATAACAACACGCATAGGTATTTGATCTCTTCGGCAAGGACACCGTACACATTGTAAGAAACTACCTCCGAAATCAGCTTAGAAATCGATGAATTGAAATGGGTAGTCAAACACATGAATGGCCCCCTAGGTCTCCTGAATTAACACCGCTTGATTTTTTTCTCTGTGGGTATGTAAAAGAAAAAGTTTACTCAACTGAACTAACAACCAAGGAAAATATGAAAGATTGAATTCGGGAAGCATGCAGCAGCATAATACCAGATACTCTAGAAAAAGTTAATCGAAGTTTTGCCAGAGATTTAATCTATGTATTCGACAAAATGAACAAGCATTTGAACATATTGTTTAATTTAAAATGAAATTCTTCTTACACGTTATTTGTTCTATTTTTTTTAACAAATAACTGCAATTGCAATAATGATCTGACTCCATAATAAGGTTTAAAATTTCATGTTCTTTCGATTGACCATGTCAAAAATAGATGTTCCTTTTTAATTTTTGTAACATTTTTGTGGTGGAAAACTGGACGAAGGATAATATTCATCCGGGAACTACAATAATAAGTGACTGTTGGAAGAGTTATGACTGTTTAAATAATGAAGGATACGTGCATACGTGCATTTAAGACTGAAACATAGTATGCATTTTAAAGATCCGGAGACAAGTGCTCATACCAATTCGATAGAGGGTACCTGGAGTGCTGTTAACAGATCTTTGTCTACAAGTCATTTGGCGGAAAACAAAGAAAAATGATAACATATTTGGGCAGTTCTTAAACACCTTAATACATAATTATCACGTTGGAAATGTTTTTCTAAACTCCATCCTAAAGTAAACTAATTTTATCTATACGCAATGGCATTGCTAACAAAGCAAACTATTTTTATTGAATTCGTAGATTAGTTGTCTTATCTCTTAACGAAGACGTTGGAAAAGACGATCAGGGGTTAGAAGTTCCTGCACAAAGGGCCCGTACGGTAATAACTGGAAAGATTAAAAGAATTCGCGATGTAGATAATACGTAGTATAGAAATATCGGAAGATGAAAAAGATTGTAACGAACAGGACATTACTTTGGACGATTGCAACGTTGTAATTTGGGCACACAACATCGTTGATGAATGCCACAGGACTGTGAAATCCTCGGAAGCTGGTGATGAAATTAACCCGTATTACGTACCCGAGTTAGGTGGTAAACTAAAAAATTTAATATACTATTTTCCATTATTCACTGGAGTCATGATACCTATTTTCGGGTATGGAAGCGTTAATATTAGCTCAGCAGCTGTTGAATCCGAAATGAAAGACGTGAAACACGTATTGTTGAAGAATGATGCTCGACCAATGTGGGTAGATAAATTCGTTGCCGCGCATCTGCGTTCTTTTTCAGATCGTGCTGAATTGGCCTTATCATCCTAAGAAAGGGCAGTAGGAGAAAATTCAGAATTGGACTTATCCCGTTCAACTATGACTTCTCCAAAAACTTTGATTAATGACAATACCGGAAATGAATCTGTCGTAATTCTAAATGTAATAAAAAGTTTATCCTTAAAGTTCGAAAACGACGAACAGGCTAACAACGAAGTAATTATACCCCAAATAGCGAAAAGTCTTGCTATTATTTATAAAAATCTCGAGATGTTCTAGTTTTACAGTAATAAACCAATTGTAATAAATATTAATGTTGAAAATCATGATATTAGAATGCAAGTTGATACAGGCTCACCAATATCTGTTGTCTCTTATTTATTTTATAACACATATTTTAAACATTTATCATTATATCCATGTAAATTAAATTTAACGACATATACTAATGAGCCGGTGATACCGGAAGGGTTTATCAAAGTAAAGGTGAATCACAAAGAAGGTTTAGCGATTTGCACTATATATTTATTTATTATATATTTTATATTACAGTAGGTTTTACAGAGTTTAATATGTAACCATAAAATATAATTTCATATGTCAAAAAGTAAAAATATCCTGTCTATTGTTTTTTAATATTTTCTAACACAGCTGACTATCCTCTCTAATAAAATAGTCAGCTGTGATACGCGATCACTACATAACCCCCCTTCCAAGATGTTGACTACGTATCTTCGAAATGGACACGTCGGCGGGACTTTATAATCGCTGTTTTCAACTGTACGGGCTGTGAAGTAGTGATCGCTTGTAGTATCGTTGTAGCTTCGTCGTCTCGCAAAATATAGGCCGGTTTAACTCTGTCGATTGTTACACAGTCTTCTCGGCCGTGGATCTTGATCGTAATCGTTTTCTCGTTTCGACGAACTACCGGATAGGGACCAGTGTATGGAGGCTGCAAAGCGCCCCTGACAGTGTCGTCGCGGAGAAGTACATGTTTTGTCGTAGCCAGATCTTTAAAAACAAACGTTTTTATATTTGCGTGCCTGGAAGCTGGTGTAGGCCTAATTTTCTCAATGACATGTTGAAGATGTTTTATAAAGTCTGGTCTAGGTTCTGTTGGAGTCGCGGACGTAATCAATTCACCGGGCAAACGTACAGGCTCGCCGTAAACGAGTTCGGCTGAAGTAGCTCCCAGATCGTCTTTCCACGCTGCACGGATTCCCAATAAGATTAAAGGCAGCGCGTCGGTCCAACGATCATGTGCGTGACACATTATAGCTGACTTTAACTGCCGATGAAAACGCTCGACGATACCGTTGGCGCTTGGGTGATATGCTGTCGTATGGATCTGCTGGAAACCAACAAAACGAGACAAACATTTAAACAAATTTGCTTCGAACTGGCGTCCGCGGTCTGTGGTAACGCGATGTGGAGAACCAAAACGTGATACCCACATGGAAATGAAAGTTGTAGCGACATTTTCTGCAGTTATATTCTCCATGGGAACTGCTTCCGGCCAACGGGTAAATCGGTCTACTGCAGTTAGACAATATCGGTATCCAGCTGATGATGGAAGTGGACCGATAATGTCAATGTGTACATGAGCAAATCGTGCTGTTGGGAGCGCGAAGTTTCCTAGTGGAGCGTGAACATGTCTTGTTATTTTAGAACGTTGGCATGATATACAACTACGCGTCCATTCACGGCAGTCTCCTCGTAACCGAGGCCATACAAAACGTTCAGAAATGAGCTTTGTTGTAGCTTTGGCGCCTGGGTGGCTCAATTCGTGCATGCTACAGAAAAGTTGTCGTCGGAACTTGTTTGTGATGAATGGTCTTGGTCGACCAGTAGATATGTCACAGTACAAGCTGACATCCGCTCCAGGAAGTGGAACTAATTTTAAATCCAGTGCAGACTCGTTATGTAGCAGGGCCTGCAGCTCTTCATCATGCTGCTGGGATTCTGCTAGACTTACGAAATCGACTGGTGTTGTTACAGCTTCGGTTCTGGACAAAGCATCTGCAACCACATTTTCTTTGCCGCTAACGTGTTGGATGTTTGTCGAAAATTGACCAATAAGATCCAACCATTTAAGACGGCGTGGAGATGCAGAATCTTTAGATTGTTGAAACACGTATATTAATGGTTTGTGGTCGGTATAGATCGTAAATGGACGGCCCTCCAAAAGAAAACGGAAATACTTTACTCCTTGATATACTGCATAAAGTTCGCGATCGTATGGCGCCCAGAATTTCTTCTTTTCGTCGAGTTTTCGTGAAAAGAACGCAAGAGGTTGCCAAGTGTTATTTACGCGTTGTTGGACAACTCCACCGATCTGGTGATCTGAGGCATCAGTGAATAGAGCTAGAGGTGCTGACGGTTCTGGATGCGCTAACAGTGCTATGTTGGAGAGGGCAGCTTTACATTCCTCGAAAGCTTTGCACCGTTCTGGGGTCATGCTGATTGGCTGAGAACCTTTTAGCTTGGGACCAGATATGGCGGCGTCCAGCGGGGTTTGGAGGTACGCTGCATTTGGGATAAAAGGTCTGTAAAAATTGAACATACCCAAGAAGCGGCGAAGCTGTTTGGCTGTTTGCGGTACAGGGAAGTCTTGAATAGCGGCGACTTTCTCGGCTAGTGGCTTCGTACCTTCAGCGGAAACTGTGTGTCCCAGAAAAGTAAGTTCAGTTTGCCCTAGGATACATTTGGCTGTGTTAATTAAAATGCCGTATTCACTAAAACGCTTCCAAAGTTGACGTAAATGTTCTTCGTGTTCTTGCGTAGTGCGAGAGTATACGAGGACATCATCGATGTGACAAACGCAGAAGTTTAGTCCGCGCAACACTTCATCCATAAAGCGCTGGAAGGTCTGTGCTGCATTTCGTAGACCGTATGGCATATATAAATATTCAAACAGGCCAAATGGTGTCGTAATTGCCGTTTTTAGTATATCATCTTCAAACATCGGAATTTGTGTGTACGCCTGGACGAGGTCAATTACAGAAAATATTTTACAACCAGCCAAGTCGCAGGAAAAATCCCTTAAATTTTTTACAGGATAACGATCTGGAATGGTTCTGTTGTTTAGGGCGCGGTAATCTCCACATGGTCGCCACCCAGTCTTTTTCGGCACTAAATGTAAAGGAGAACTCCAACAACTTTCGGAACGTCGGATTGTACCTGCACGTACCAAATCTTCAAATTCAGATTTAGCGATGCGTAATCGGTCTGGAGCAAGTCGTCGTGTCCGGCAAGCCACTGGCGGTCCCGGAGTGGTGCGAATATGGTGCACAGTTGAATGTTTTAAAACACGTGGTAGGCCGATTGGGCGAGTAATATCTGGAAATTCGGCAAGTAAAGTATTGTATGTTGAGTTACCGTTTATCGTCTTTATGCTCACGTACGGCGCATGTTTAACTACGCCAAAGACTGATAATGACGTAGTACCGTCCAGTAGTTTTCTATTTCGTAAATCTGGTAGAAGATTAAAATGCTGTAGCAGATCGGCCCCAATGATAGGCGTAGGTACGTCTGCTACGATAAATCGCCACGTGAAATCTCTTCTTAAACTGAAATCCAATTTAAGTAATATCCAACCGTACGTTGAAATAATTGACTCATTGGCGGCGTGTAAATTATAATCCGTCTTCACTCTGCGGTCCTGGATGAATTTCCGGGGATATACGCAAAGATCAGAGCCAGTGTCAATTAAATATTTTATCTTGGTACGGCGGTCAGTTACGAAAAGGCGGTGTGAAAATAGAGTTTGTTGACAGCTACTCGTTTCCACTAGCGAGGGCTGTCGGAGTCGTTTCCCTGGTTGCAAGGCTTCTGGCACTTGTGTGCTTTGTTACCCCACCGGCGATGGTACCAGCAAAGTCCATCGTTCTCTTCACTTTGCGAACGACTGCGTGACTTGTAGGTATTATAGGATCGACTTCTTGAACGCTCACGAGAGTGTTTGTTGAGTACGAGAGCGGCTACTTGACGTGACAGGTCGTCGATTCGTTTCGTAAGTGTTTCTATTTCTGAAGGGACTGTAACGGCGTTAACAGTGGTTTGTGGTGTTACCTCGTTAATTTTATCTGCCAACTGTGATACAGTATCTAGTGAGATGTCAGGCTGTGATGCTATAATAGCCTGTACATGAGTTGGTAAACGATTTGCCCACAAAGTACGTAAAAATGCGTCTGACAGTTCATTTGTACCGGCGAGGTTTCTTAAATGGCGTAAGAATTGTGAAGGCTTTCGGTCGCCCATTTCTTCTTGATTTAATAGTTGCCTAAGTCGTTTTTCTCTTGAATCAGATACACGGCGTATCAATTCTTCTTTTAAACAATCGTAACGACCTTCTGCAGGCGGATTAGTAATAATGTCTTCCACTTCCGCTGCGTATTTATGGTCGAGTTGTGACACAGCGTGGTTAAATCGTGTAGCATCTTGTGTTATACCACTTAAAGCAAATTGTGTTTCAATTTGAGCAAACCACAATGCTGGTTTCTCAGGCCAAAACTGTGGTAGCCGGAGAGCTACTCTATATACTGCAGGTTGTTGCTGCTGTTCAATTTCACGTTGTAATGCTTGAATTCGTACCTGTTGTTCATTTAGCAGGGTCTGCTGTTGCTGTAAAATATCTTGTTCAGCCATTTATACTTGTAAAAAAAATCTTTGGTATATGCAAACTTCGATTCTTCAGACGTCGGGGTCACCAATTTAGCGATTTGCACTATATATTTATTTATTATATATTTTATATTACAGTAGGTTTTACAGAGTTTAATATGTAACCATAAAATATAATTTCATATGTCAAAAAGTAAAAATATCCTGTCTATTGTTTTTTAATATTTTCTAACACAGCTGACTATCCTCTCTAATAAAATAGTCAGCTGTGATACGCGATCACTACAAAGGCATTAAATTATTGAATTTATTCATTGTAAAAAATGGTGGACCTCCTTTACTAGGTAGAGAATGGATAAAAGAGTTAAATTTAAAATGGCAACAAGTAAATAACATGTATTTAAATAATACTGAAATAATAATTGATAAATTAAAAAATGAATTTTTCATATCACATGTAATGAAACAACGAGTTTTGATCTCTGTTTTGCCAGTCGAAATAAGACAATTTCAGACCAATGCGACTGTGTCAGTCAGAAACAACGTTGTTTCTGCCCGGCACATTCATTTATTTATTATTTATGTCTTTATATCAAGTCTGTCAGAATCGCATTTGTAATAAACAAAAGCGAATAAAATCATAATCGTCTGACAGTTGTCGTCAAATCGTTGTCAAAGATTTTAATAAATTACAAATAAAATGAGTACCCCAAAACATCTTACCGAAAAAGCCCTGGTAGCTTCCCTTGATTTATTGCCCACAAAATCTAAGGAAAAATATTTATCTTGTTACGATAAATTTGTGAAATGGAAAGAAGCAGAAAAAGCTACATCGTGGTCAGAGGATGTGTTGTTGAGTTATTTTGCGGAGGAATCATCAAAATACGCACCTACAACTATGTGGTCTATTTATTCAATGTTGAAAACAACGATAGGTTTGAAACACAATGTAGATATAAGTAAATATTGTCGTTTACAAGCTTTTTTAAAGAAGAAAAGAGTTGGATTTGTGAGCAAAAAATCAAAAGTTTGACAACTTTGTGAGCTTCTCTACAAAAACTGAAGAATTTAATTTATCAACGACAGAGACAGTAACATCAAAACAAACCGTATATAATTTTCAAAATTGCACTATCAATACAATTAATTTTTAAAGGCTATAGGGGGATAAGAATGGGTAAAGTGCCCCCGCGCCGATTTTGGCTGTTATATTTTTTTATAGTTACTACTAACACAGGTAACAATTTGACAAAATTTTAACCCTCAAAAATTTACCCCCAAGGGGTGAGAATTAATTTTGAAAATTCCGTAAAAAATTAATAACTTTTGAAAGAGTCAACCGATCTGAATAAAATTTTAATATGTTATAGATGTCACTAAGGTGCATTATAGAAAAAATCGGTAAACCTGAAAACTTAACATAACCTCAAAAAAAAGTGTTTTATTTTTTTCAAAATTTTTTTTTGCTCACTTTTAATTTTGGTACAATCACCAAAATATTTGTGTGACTTTCTAGCATAGTTTTTTATAACATATATTTTTTTCAGATTTATTTTCCAGCTGCGTGACACCTAAAAAAAATTTTATATTTTTCTAAAAATTTTTTCACTCACTTTCAATTTTGGTACAGTCACCAAAATTTTTTTGTGACTTTCTGGAATACTTTTTTATAATATATATTTTTTTCAGAATTTTTTTCCAAGTGCGGGACACAAAAATTTTTTTTTTATTTTTTCAAAATTTTTTTCGTTCATTTTTAATTTTGGTACAATCACCAAATTTTTTCAGTAACTGTCTGGCATAGGTTTTTATAATATATGTTTTTTTCAGATTTTTATTCCAGCTGCGTGATACCTAAAAAAAATAAAAAGTATTTTTTTTTTTTTTTGAGGTTATGTTTGCCGTATAATCACAAAATATATTTTGTATCAATTTCTATCATAATTTTTTTAATAAGTATTTATATTTTTTAGATTTTTTTCCTGTTGCGAGACACAATTTTTTTTTTTTTAATTATTTTTTCGCTCACTTTCAATGTTTGTACTGTCGACACATTTTTTCAGTGATTTTTCAGGCGTACACAATATACATAATACAATGTAATACATACATTGATTTTTATAGGACAACTAGATATAGCAATAGCCCTTTATGAAAAGGCAATAAATATTAGATTTCACTGCCAGACAGACTACCTGAAGAATATTGACGATATTAAATCTTTCAAAAATAGATTAAAAGATTTTTCATACAAGAAATGTATATATAATAGGTACATTTAATAATTACGAGAGGGAATAACTTTTTTATTTTCATTCTTTATTTAGTTCTCATTTTTTTTTTCATTTTCAATTTGTTATGTGTATTGAATATCAGAAACGTTTCTTTATATTGTATGTAATGATTAACTACAATTTTGTTTAATTTACTTTGTACATACCCATACATAAGTAGGTATATTTTTGCTTTTTGACATGTTCGATAGTTTTTTAACGAATAAAACATCTATTATATGAGTAATAATCATATACGACGTATACGACGGATAACTGTATAAGAAAACACAAAATTACCGATTTCTCCAAAAGTTTGAAATCATGTTAAATCGTAATTTGATATCATTAGGTAAATTGTAAATACTAGACTATATTCATTAATGAAAGATAATAAAAAAATAATTTTTGAATAGGTACAGTTGTCCATTATGCCCCCAAAATAAAATTTTAAGGGGGTTCCACATGTATTCTATACTATTCACAAACCATAATTCCAAGTGGTTTACGGGCTATTTACAATTTTACCCTCACTACCTTTGCAGAAAATTAAAGCAAATACCTACATATTTTCTTAAGTAGACTATATTGAGCGAAAAAATAATTTGAAAAAAAAAAAAAAAATTGTGTCTCGCAACAGGAAAAAAATCTAAAAAATATAAATACTTATTAAAAAAATTATGATAGAAATTGATACAAAATATATTTTGTGATTGTACGGCAAACATAACCTCAAACAAAAAATAAAAAATACTTTTTATTTTTTTAGGTATCACGCAGCTGGAATAAAAATCTGAAAAAAACATATATTATAAAAACCTATGCCAGACAGTTACTGAAAAAATTTGGTGATTGTACCAAAATTAAAAATGAACGAAAAAAATTTTGAAAAAATAAAAAAAAAAATTTTGTGTCCCGCACTTGGAAAAAAATTCTGAAAAAAATATATATTATAAAAAAGTATTCCAGAAAGTCACAAAAATTTTTTGGTGACTGTACCAAAATTGAAAGTGAGTGAAAAAATTTTTAGAAAAATATAAAATTTTTTTTAGGTGTCACGCAGCTGGAAAATAAATCTGAAAAAAATATATGTTATAAAAAACTATGCTAGAAAGTCACACAAATATTTTGGTGATTGTACCAAAATTAAAAGTGAGCAAAAAAAAATTTTGAAAAAAATAAAACACTTTTTTTTGAGGTTATGTTAAGTTTTCAGGTTTACCGATTTTTTCTATAATGCACCTTAGTGACATCTATAACATATTAAAATTTTATTCAAATCGGTTGACTCTTTCAAAAGTTATTAATTTTTTACGAAATTTTCAAAATTAATTCTCACCCCTTGGGGGTAAATTTTTGAGGGTTAAAATTTTGTCAAATTGTTACCTGTGTTAGTAGTTACTATAAAAAAATATAACAGCCAAAATCGGCGCGGGGGCACTTTACCCATTCTTATCCCCCTATAGCCTTTACTTTATAAAACAATGGTTTATTTTCACAAACTGTTAAACTGTTAAAATGGTAAATTAACTATATTATAAGGTTCTTTTATTATCTGATTTCTGAATTATTCTATTATTAAAATAGTATAAGATATTACTGCGCTATTTGTCTGAAATAGTCTTACTTCGACTGGCTACAGAAATCAAAACTCGTTGTTTCATTACATGTGATATGAAAAATATAGTGTGTGGCACGGGATGAAACAAAGACGATTTCAGACGAGGGCGATGACAATATACTATTATGATGTATAATGAATTAGGGACATTAAAAAATTATGATTTAGCGTTAAATATAAAAGCAATATTATCTGAATTACATACAGGTCATTTAGGTATAGTGAAAATGAAAGGTATAGCACGGTCCGGAATAGATTTAGCTATAGACAATTTGTGTAAAAGTTGCGACGCTTGTTTAAGTGTACGCGCATCTCCTCCTAAAACAGTGTTCAATGTATGGCAGTGGCCCAGACAGCCGTGGCAAAGAGTACACGCGGATTTTTTGGGTCCGTTTGATGGCAAAATGTATTTAATAATAATTGATGCACATTCAAATTGGATGGAAGTTTTTGATATAAATCAAACGAATGCTATCAATATTATTAATATATTTAGAAGTCTCTTTAGTAGATGGAGATTACCCTATCAATTGGTAACAGACAATGGTCCCCAATTTACCTCTAAAGAGTTTGATATATTTTTACAGAAAAATGCAGTAAAGCATACTTTTACTGCGCCGTTCCATCCAACTTCAAATGGAGCTGCGGAAAATATTGTTAAAGTAATTTAAATGTATTAAAGAAATCAAAAGTTGAAAAAAGTGATAAAAATTTTCCAATAAATACATTTTTGTTATCATATAGAAATGCTATTCGTTCCACTATCGGAAAATTCCCTGCTGAATTAATGTTAAAAAGGCGTCTGCGCACGCATTTAGATTTAATAAGGTCAGAAACAGCTGATATTATAAATACACAGCAGGAGAAACAAATAAAATATAGGGGAGGACAGGAGAGATATGTCAAATTTAATGATGACGTTATAATAAAAAATTATAAAACTAAGGGAAATTGTACTACTGACCTACGTCCGTTGATGCCTAATTGCCAGTGCCGCACTTGTACTACCATATCAAGGTGCGGAATACATCGCGTGGTTATAAACCAAGTATCACTCGGTACATCATGATCCACATTATGTTTCACTACACCGAGTTCTTTAAGAAGAGCAGTGCGTCTTCCTTGATATGATTACTGAACTGAGAGATTGGATCAAGATTCAGTTCGATGGTTACATTGCATGTAGGGTAGGTTACGTAGAAGATACGCGATAAGTAAAAGACCAACACATAATAAATAATTTGTGGACTCTTAATTTATATTATTTTTCATTTCTGGTCTAATTTCGATGAGGAAATAGATATATCCCTCATGCAGCATTTAACGGTGGAGATGGCGATATGTAATTATTTTAAGTTACTCTAGTCGTGAGATCATTCACCGACTAGAAATAATTAAATATAACATTGTTATAAGTTAAGCATTGTGTGCAAGTAATATTTTCCATTTCTGTATTTTCTTTAAATAAATATAAGTATAGTCATTTAATAACATATTAGGCCAGTATTACGTAAGGTAAATCAGTATTTTAGTATTTTATTACATAAAGTAAGCCAGTATCTGTGCCTGAACCAAAATTGGTTGGTTCACCCTATTTATGTTTATATCTCTAGTCTTTACAATGTCTAGGAAAACTAGCTGTCGGATCCAATTTTACCCGGGGATATAAAATTAAACTATATAACGTATAATGCTGTGGGGTGCGATCCTTTAGGTCCACACAATCAACTTTCCAACATGGTATGACTAACAATACTTGAATATTGATTACTTATTGTTTCCATAATTAATATTACTATGTTATAGTTTGTAAATATTTTTTTTAATATGAATATGAAAAATTTTAATGGAATTTATCAGAAATAAAACTCACCTTTTGTATTATGAATATTAGTTTTCTAATATCCTAATAATGTCAATAATATAATGCACATTTTTAGAAAAACTAATCTGACAGTTTGAATTTCGAATTGTGTTGTTTCCAAGGCAACATGAATTATTAGATGTATTTATTAGTATGAAATTCAAATTTTGATGGTGGTTTTCATCCCTTTAATGGCTGTTTGGACCCATATAAAAAATAAATACTGAAATACACGTTTCATTATTTGTATTGAATAGTATTTATTCCAAGTTCCGACTAAATTCGACCAAGAAAAAAAATAAAAATGAAAAAAACACCCTTTTTACCCCCGTAGGGGTTGAATTTCGAAAAATCCTTTCTTTCAGATCTTATTCACGTCAAGACGCTTCGATTAGCACCCCAACGAAGTCAATAGCATTTTTTGTTCGCGAGATTTCGTCCCGGAAAAAAGGACACGTACGTACGTACGTACGTACACACGTACGTACGTACGTACATACACACACACACACACACACACACACACACACACACACACACACACACACACACACACACACACACACACACACACACACATTTTTCTGAAAATAGTGTAAATATACTCTAATGCCCTTGAAACATGAAAATATGTTAAAAATACTATGGCTAGACCATAAAATGCACACCCCTTAAACTTAAAAAAAAGTATTAACTTATAATATCATATAAATACGGTACAATATATTTGGTGAAACTTAAAAGGATGTTTGAAAAAAATATTGGAGGTAATGAATATTATATAAATTATAATATGAAGTTTATCACTCATTAAGATTTTTTAGAAAATCAACAACGAATCTTGATATCAATCGATTATTACCTTTTTTATTTAAATTTAGGATGTATTTTAATAAAACAACAATCATTTTAATTTACAATTTTTATATAAAATTATTTTTTTTTGAAAATGTATAAAGTAAATAAATTAATTAATAATAATAATTAAAAAGATAAATACATCCACATATTGCAGCGATAACAGTTGTGTTCACCTGATGTCTAGCATTTAAAATGAAACATACATTGTCTAAAAAAAGTAAAGTTAGGTTATATATTTTTGTTTTAAAAATGCAAACTTACCAGATTTTATCTTGATTAAAAAGATTGATTGGCTTTGAATAAAATAATTAAAATACAGCACGTATCGATGTACATGTATTTATATAATAATTAACACAATATAATAATTATAATACATGTAATTTGCACTGACATATGAAGAAATAGCACCACTAGCGCCTAATGGATGTTTCTTGAACTTCCACGGACTACTACCTATATTTGTAAAAATAATTCTTGTCAAAATATGAATTTTTGTTTAAATAAACTGCAAATTTCGTTACTTCTAGTTATCCAATTTTGTTGAGTTTTAATAGGGTTCTATTCTGATAATAGATGAAGTGAATTCAAAAGGATTGGTGCAAATTTATTTCGAATTGTGACCTGTAGTTCGGCGTTTCGATCAAAAAAGCGGGTTATATCGACAAATTGAACTTTATTTATATTTTTATAACAGAAAATTAAAACCGATCGATATTAAACTAAGCAAAAATGGAGACTGTAATGTTTTCTATCAGAAAATGTAAAAATGTAAGTGAGATACTGAAGAAATTTAAGATATAATACTCATTTTATCAATTTATATACGAAAAAAAATTTTAGGACGAGAGTAGAACACACTTCCAAGCAGAGCCTGCTTGGGGTGTGCAATTTTGATTTTGATTTTCGGACCAATTACAATAACTACAAGAAAATACTTGTAGTTCTGAAAACAATTGAACAAGATTAGACCGAAAACGCGATGACTAGACAAGAAGTAAAAGGGTTACGTTGTTAGTTAGAACACTTATTGTTAGAAACGTATTTCTTTCACTTGTACATCAAGCTTATCAATAGGTTGTATCCTGTAAAAATATAGCAACGAAAACCATATATTGACCTGGCATGAGTACTGAAATTGAGAACGTGGTTCTAAAATCTAAGCTGCGATGTTTGTCAGAAATATTCGAGAAGCAATCAGTGAGAACCATTGATGCCTCACGAAATACCCATGGTACAAAAAGAGATTGACTTTAAAAATATAGGGAGAGAATATTTCGTTGTTATTACTGATTATTATAAGAAATTCACTATAGTTAATAAACTTAATAGCAAAATGGCTGGAAGCGCAATTTCTAGTTTGAAAAATATATTTTCAATAAACGGTGTTTTCATACATTAGTTCGCCTATTAATTCCGAAGAATACCATATGTTTGCGAGATTTAACATTTTTTGATCACCCATCTCAATACGATGACCTTGCCTAAACCAAGATACAAGACAGCAGGAGTACGCTAGAGATACTCATCGCAAAAAAACCTATTTGAATTAATAAAAAAACACCAATTTTAATTGTTGAATTTCAATTGCATCTTAGCTCACCGACTTCCAAATCCCACATTACATAATTATAATTATATTATTGCTTTTGTATTCGTTTGTTAAGTATTTAAAAAAAAGTTATTAAAAATATACATAGCTGGTATGAGAATGAGGTATTACTTCTTAAAGAAGCATACCGAAAACACCAATTGCTGTTTTTGAGTGAGAGTCAGCTACGTGGAAGACGGTTGTAGCAGAGATTACAGCAAAACGCACGCTCGCTCTTGAATCTCATAGAGATTCCACTAAAATAGTGCATTTCAAAAATGGAATCGCTTAAACGACACTACAAATCAATAAATGATTCAAACAGCCGATCTAAAAGCAAGAACACATGGAAATTTTACAATGTAAATTTCAGAAATTTATTTGTATGGTGGTAGTATTTGTATAGATTATGACTGCTTTAATGGATCAATATTTGTATATTTGATCGTAGTAAATTGGCCTGAAGGTCAGTTCTTATGATGCTATAACAAAGGCACAGAACAGAAGAAAAAATAGTTTTTTTTAACAAGTGGACAATGTCAGGAGCAAAAGTGCCCACTAAGGTTATTTGCGACCAAAACAAAGCTCTACTAAATGCTTCTGTATTAAGCTTTTGTAACAAACACTCAGATATTTTAGAATATGCAGATACATTTTTAAATGTAGAAAACATATCAACAAGAATTCGCATTGACGTTGCACATTTCATTCGCTTCTTTCATCTCTCAGGCGTGGAATTTTTTTATTTTTATTTAGCTATAATAGGGAAATTAATTATCAGTGAAGATGAAGACGAGGTGGCTAATATTATATATTCCCTTTTTATTTTGTCTTACTGTGAAAAATGTGGTAATTATTCTTCTTCTTTCTTTTTTCTTTTGGCTTCCTTTTTGATAAATCGGCCACTTTTATTTTTATATTTGCACTTCTGATTTTTATTTTGTTCTGTTGATTTTTTTAAATTAACACTCTTCATTTGCTTTTATCTTCTATTGTTTTTGATTCATTCTGTTTTTCCACTTTTGTTTATTTTTATGTTATGTTCACTCTAATTATGTTTTTACACTTCTTTTTTAAGTTAGCACTGGTATTTTCACTTTTGTTTAATTTTTATTTTCGTCCACTCTACTTTTGTATAGACTTCTTTTTTAAAGTTTGCAATGATTTTTCACTTTTATTTAATTTTGTTTTTTTTTGTCCACTCTACTTTTGTGTAGACTTCTTTTTTATTTTTTATTTTTATTTATTTATTTATTATTTTTGTTTTATTTGCACTGATTTTACACTTTTGTTTGATTTTGTTTTTCGTCCAATCTACTTTTGTTTAGACTTCTTTTTAATGTTGTTATATGTTTAACTGTTATCTGCTCTTCATTGTTTATTCATTTTCGGATGATATTTATTCTTTTATTTTGTGTTATTTTTATGCTGCTTTAGCTGTTCTTTTTTTTTAAGTTTAAGATCTGTATTTTTTTAAAAATTAGTTACTGATTTCAATATTTTGTCATTGTTTAGTTGTATCAAATTGTTTATGGATGTTGGAAGTTGGATTTTTAGATTGATCAGTTCACTATAAAATATTTTTTGTTGGTTTTTATATTTTTTATTGGGAGATTTTCTATAGAAATTGATTGCGTTTAACCCAGTATTATTGTTTATTTGTATATCGGAAACCAACAGACTGATTTTAGTGTTTTTTTTTTAAATTGATACTTGAGACAGTCTTTTCTTAGGAAGCTCTGATTTAAAAGACAGTTTTAAATAATTAATACAAGTAAAAATTCAATGTTCTGTTATTACTGTGTATTTACCGGATAGAATTCATGTTAAATTTTGTTGGTTTATTTCATATATTATGTCTGTAAATCAAATGTGTAATTCAATTCACAGTATGTGTGTGTATATGTATGTATCGTCACCTGAATAATGTAAATGAACTGTAGCAGTAAATACTTGTAGGTAAACAATTATTGGTAATACAGTTAGCGTAGGTACGTAATCGTTACTCTTAATTGCGATTTCAATAGTGGAAACTGTTTAATGAAAATTTATCTTCGTTCAATTTTTTTTTTCGATAAATAATTTGTAAAAAATTTGGGAACCGCTGGCTTAATTTAATTAATAAAAAATGCAACAGATGCCACTAATTATTAATCCCTGTTTCCCATAGCTATTTCCTTTATAGAAAAAGACGGCTTGATGACATAAACTATTTGATAAAAGGAGACAGCGCTAGCGATCTACGCTTATTCGTACGACGCCATGTTTGATTATAAATTAGGGATGACAAACACGGTCACTTTTCTCCAGTCAGTTTTTGTCTATAGTAAAATGTTAACTTGAGTTGTTTTAAGTAAATTAGAAACTGAAAATGGTGTACAAATATTTTAAAGGAGCACTGTACTATCATTTCAAGGACGTTGGCACGAAGAATAAAATATAATTTGGTTGAAAATAAATAAAACGTGACCGTGTTAATGAACCCTTTCTTATATAGTTCAACAAATGGCCGCTACAAACAGCGCTTGTATTTCAGATGTCAAATTCGAATTTAATAATACGTATGTAATAATTATTATAAATTATTAATTAACAATATTTTAGAAGTGTTTAAAATTGTTAGTGTTATATCAGTGTTGTCTGTGTGTCGAAACTACAATATTTGACAAGTCAGTTAAGTTATGGAACAATGAAGTACGATATTCAATTGTTTGCATTGTTACTCAACAATTGTGTTTTGTTATTATCACAGTAACTATGATCTTACGTATATTATGTTATCAAAAACTGGTAAAAAGTCGCGCTAATAATTTCATTATGAGCTTCTTCTTAATTTTAGAAGTAGGAAATAAATAGTTTACAAGTTACAGCGCCACAAGGTTAGTAAAAACTATTTTTTTTAAATTATTTTGTAAATATAAAAATGATCGATTACAATTTTGTAGACAATTAAAGAGGACATTGAATTGGTATCGTGTTTAATAAATGATATGATTGTTAATGCCGTATGTTTTGTTTCCAGTTGTATCTTTTTATAATATTATTGAGCGATCTCTTGTAAATTCTGTAATTTAATATTTGGGGTATGTTTTGTATGGTTCAGACTTATAATTTTTATAATAACAGTATTATGTATAACGAAACAAAAAAATCATAACCTAAACTACAGTTGTTTCCAAACTTTTTCGACTCGCGACGCCCTTTTTGAACTAGAGCAAAGCATGACAACAAAGTAAGTCAAACAATTGCATTGTTGAACAAATTCATTCATTTGTTATTTATTAAATTAATGGGATACAAATATATATATGCAAGTATGTCATTTGTTTGGTTAGAACGTAAGCAACATCGATTGCATCGATTAATTTCAGCGATTAGCAGCATCCATCAAATTGGTTAGTAATTTTTTCATCGGTTGGCAGGCGTTAATGTTAATGCATGTACTTGACTACAGAGGTCAGGTCGTGTGCATACCGCTTTCAAGATGGAAGATTGAACTTGTTGAAAAACAGCATTGAGTAAAGAATAACAAGAGAATCAACGTAATGCATTTTGTTGAAGCGAGGACGCGGTTCCGGACACCAGGTGGCAGCACCAAAGCCATCTAGCGGCCGGAACTTGAAGTACTAACTTAGCCGGGATACAAAATTATCTGTCCCGCACCCCGCACTTGACAGCTGTCATTGTATAAGCCCCGCCCTTACCCAAACCAACATTATAATTTATTGTTATTTTCTACTCGCGTCGATGCACGGTTTTTGTTCTATTTCACACGTTGTGATTAGTACTAAAATTTTATTTTTTAATTAGTAAATGATTGATACACGCATATTAATTAATTATCTAAAATATAAGAAATAATTCGACGATCATGGAAACTTTTAAAAGTTACATACATATTAGTCCAATCAAATTATCAAAAAAATGTAGTTCGTAAGACATTGTTCTACAGAGTCATTTTTTTTTAATTCAAATTGTTAAGGGGTGTAATCTGAGTACTACATTAAGTTGGCGTGGTCTATGACCTTGAGCGTTGTCCGCCATAAGCACGAAAACTTTAAACGTAATTATCTCGTAAACCGCTCATTCTACGATATAATTTGTCATAAACTTTCTTATTCACCAGGGTTGAATCTACAATTTTATTCACAGGCTCAATTCTCTATTGTCAGTTGGTGATGGGATATATTGTAAAAAAGTTCACAAAAAATGATTGTTTGCATTTATTTCGTAAAAAAGCGATTGTATTGAAAAAATTTAAATCACAATCTTGTAGAACTCTCAATTTGCAATATTTTTGTTATTCGATGCCATTTTGCAAAATCGATAGTTTACGTGTTATAGCCCGCAAAGCATTGCAAAAACACATATTTTCATTATATTGCAAAAACCGATACCGAGCACAAGCTCAACGAGCAATGTATTAATCCGAACACCGACAAAAAGAAAATTAGACTTTTCATTAATAAATAAATCACCAGATTTAAAAGTTTTAAAATCCAGCGCGCCAAAATTTTACAAAAGTTCAAAAGAAATTAAAAATCAACTTCTCCAAATATCTCCCAAAAAATATCAAAAGGATGAAGTTGAAAAGGAAAATACAGTTAAATTATGCCTAACAGAAATGTTATCGCCAAAAAAAAATTATAGTCCAAAAAAGAGATTACGTTGTATAATAAAAAAACAACAAGATATCATTAAGAATAAAAGGACAATAATACATAGATTAAAAAAGAAAATTAATTTATTAAATAAAAAAAATATTTTAAATGACATGTTACACAAAAATTCTGAATATTCGCGAACATTAGTTAATATGCAATTATGCCATAAAAAAAAAAACAAAAATGGATGCGTGATGAAAAATTATTAGCATTATCTTTGTATTATAAATCGCCGTCACTCTACAAATATATGAGACATTTAAATATAGTGTTACCCAGTGTTAGTAGTATTCGTCAGTGGTTAAAAGTTTTTAATTTAAATACAGGTGTACAAACGGAACTATTTAAAACTTTAAAACTGAAAGTGCAGTGTATGAACAAAATGGAAAAAGAGTGTACGTTATTAATGGACGAAATATCATTAAAGAAAGGACTCTCTTATAATAATTTCCACGATTTAATCGAAGGGTTTGAAGATTTTGGCAATTTAGGACGTACTGCAAAATTAGGCAGCCATGCTCTCGTTTTTATGGTCAGGGGTTTATTATATAAATGGAAGATACCGGTTTGCTATTTTTTATCTAATGGTCCGATGAAAGGGCAGATATTAAAAGAACTAATAATTACTGTTGTTAAAAAACTATTCGATATTGGGCTAAAAGTGCGTATTTTAACTGGTGATCAGGGTTCGAACAACAGAAAAGCTTTCCATCTTCTGAACTCTGAAAAAAATTGTTTTCTGTTTGAAGTAGTTTTGGCATATTCTCTATTATTGCGATATTATGTCAAACATTTACAAAATTGTATTATTTGTACAGGGTGTATCAAAACACTAAACCTAGTTTTTTTCAAAATTTTCAAATGGAACACCCTATATATTTTTACTTTTTCGAATTGCTTGTTCAATTCTCAACACATTTTACAAACCATGTTCTATTCCTAAATCCAGCCGTTAAAGAGTTATTTATTTTATTTTAAAATCTTAAGATGTTTTATAAAAACAATACAACTTTAATATAATCAATAAAACAGTTCGCTTAAAAATAACTCAACAAACTAATAGAACTTACAAACTTCAACAACATAAAAATTTTAATATTTTGTTGAATATAATAAAGTTGTATTGTTTTAAAAAAAATCTTAATATTTAAATTTTAATATAAAATTAATGACTTATTAACGGTTGGATTTAGGTATAGAACATGGTTTGTAAAATGTGTTGAGAATTGAACAGGCAATTCGAAAATGTAAAAATATATAGGGTGTTCCATTTGAAAATTTTGAAAAAAACTAGGTTTAGTGTTTTGATACACCCTGTACAAATAATACAATTTTGTAAATGTTTGACATAATATCGCAATAATAGAGAATATGCCAAAACTACTTCAAACAGAAAACAATTTTTTTTCGTTGTAATTAGAAAATTACAAGGTGTTGAAAATGTTCCCATTTTCTTACAAAATTGGTCATAATTTCTAAACCCCTCTGTATAATCCAATAATTATATATCAAAATACTCAGATAAATTAATGCTATTAGATTATCAAATAAAAACATATAGTTTGTATTTAAAAAAACATAACTTTGATATGTAACGCAGTTATGGATCAGCCTGTATAAATGTAACTAATTTCAAACTATGCCGATGCTCTAGCCTGACAACTTTTGCATTTAAAGTTTTCTTCTAATTCTTATAATAATATGAAATATTGAGCTTTGACACAGTCCTGGGACATCCTGTATGTATAATATTATTTTTCATTCGATCATCGATCTAAAGTCTAAAGTCTCTACAATATAAATAACGATACAATTATTTCAGCATTTCCCAAATTTTAACCCCTATTTTAATTGAAAATTTCCCTGGATTCGGGCCTGTCGTAATTCAATTATCATATAGTAAAAACGAATTTTGGAATCTTAGGCTTTCGATCATTGAAAGTCTTTTCAAAATCGGTTTAGTAGTTTTTTTACGTCAAGCCAAAAGAAACAAACAGACAAGAATTTTTAAAAACCATAAAAAATATAAAAATATAAAAAATCACACCTGAATTTGTCAATATTTATTATTTCATTTATCAATAAATTATGAAAGCTAAAAATTAAAATTAGTTACAATAAATAGACCCAGGACCGTAACTAGAAGCTTGTGGGCCCGGGGCAGTTATGTGTGAGGGGCCCCCCGCTATACCTATGCAAAATAAAATCTGAATACCTTTTTTTCGTTAACGCCTAACTATTTGTGCATCTTATTAATTGTAACCTTTTTTACACTGCTGTGGAGGGCCCCTATGCTCGGGGTCCTCGGAGCCCCGGTGGTAGTTACGGCGCGGAATAGACCCCCCCCCTCCCATTTTTTTCTAGATGCGCCACTGACATACAGTGTAATATTCCAAAAATAAACATTATACTAGGTCAAAAGATTTTCAAACTTTGAGGAATATAAATAATGATAATAATAATATGTGCCTATAATAGGTAATTGTACGATCTAATTTTTAAAACAAAATTATTTTGTATAATATGTATGTATAATGACTTAATTTTTATTTAATATTAAGTTCATATCGATACCTAATCAAATTAAAATCGTAAAAATTTCAAACTTAATTATCATACCAATTTTAAAACAAGATCATGAAATAATAAATGCAACAATATAATTGTATTTGCCGTTCATCATTATAAGAAAAGAGATAATACATAACGAATAGAATATGCCGTCGATGCCGTGTTTAGATTTAGTTTGGCGGCTTAACAAAAAACGACCTTGAGACACTAGTGTGTTTAAAACACTCATAAATTATTTCAGATAAGGCGGGGCTTAAATTTTAAGAATCTTAAAATTTAGCGGTGTTAAAAACCAAAAAAAGAATTAATCTTTTCTCCAATAGGTACCAGCACTTCCTGGTGTCCAAAAAGTGCATGGTTCATATACCTACTGCGTTTCAAGTCTCCCATATACGTTGTTTCTCTTGTTATTCTTTACTCAATGAAAACAGTTAGATAATTTAACTATAATTTTGATTAATATGTATGTACTTTGTGTTTCGTGTGGTAAAAATTCAAGATATATGTAATTATTTTCATATAACATGCAGTAATGGGAAACAATAGATCCAATACGATACAATTAAAGGTAAATTTTATATATTTAATAATTGTTTCCGTGATTATTCAATATTTTGATTGTTGGTTTTTTATGGTAAAACTTTACTGCATATACATGTGTGTGTCTGTTATAGTTTTAGAACATTTCATTTTTAACAATTTTAACTTGTATTTATTATTTAAAAGGCAGAAAAAAATTGAAAATAACTACGCATTTAACAATTATTTTGAAGGTCATTGGATCATTTTTCCTTTGTGTTAATTCAATATGAAATCATTTATGTAATCTACTTAATGCATTTACAAAATGGAGGCAATTGTTTTTGAACAAATTATTTTTAAAATAAAATATTACAGATTATTATTTAGAAAACTACGTAACTTATAGAAAAACTGAATAGACAAAAATTACCAATTTGGAAAGGGTATTAAATCATTATATTGTATTTAGTTATGTCATCTTTGGAAACTGAAATATATTGTATATAATATAAATTAATTAATTCTACATAATAACAACGTATATTTCTCACTGATAGATGCGGGCGAAGCTGCCGATATGATTGAAGATACAGTATGGTGATGACGTCATGGTATGGACTAGGTGAACGTGATGAGCCCACCCGCCATCTGAGTAACTCTTGCGTTGATTTGTACACCAGAGTCTAACAACGCAATAGTGGTCAGTATATACAGTAAATATTTTCATTTAGCTCATATTTATACCATTTTATTGATTATTTACAATAATTACTAAGTAATATTGAAGTAAATTAACTCTATTTAACTTAAAGAGGAAAGTCGCTGCTACGGGTCAATAAATTGATAATTATGGGAATTTTTTTCACAGGTATAACTAGTTATTTTATGATCGTGTAAAGGGCATTTTATTAACCCATTACTTCCCGACTTTTTATTTCTTTGAATTTTTTGATCAAGTGCAATTCTTGTATTACGTATAAGATAAATTCAATACATGACATAATAATTAACAGTCGTAGACTAGATTATTATTATGAGAACCCAATGTCATATTTATAGGACAGCACTTTTTTAACGACCTGGATTTATTTTTGAAATTATTAATATTTGTATGCTATATTTACACTCTCGTAAGTAATATTATATATAGTTTTGTTAAATTAAAAAAACGCTTTAATAAGTGCAAAAAAATGTAACTATAAATATCGGCTAGCTAGAATAATTACACGGTTACTTTAAAAGTGTTATAATTTGTCATTGAACGAACTCTAGACTACGTTTTAAAAATTATTGTAAGTAGAGAGACTTAATAAACGTATTAGTATTGGAAATCAAATTAACAATGTTATTTTGTGAATGAAAAAAATTAGAAAATGTGATGTCCTATAAATAGGACACTGGGAACTAATGGGTTAATTATATGTTCAATATTAATTTCATAGAAAGATATTAAACATGTATAAAGTAATGAGCCTCGATGTGACGACCAAAAAACATAAATTCCTCTCCGTTGTTCTATCAAAATTTTGGTGAAGGTTTATGGAAATTAAAATGAATATTAAATTGTTTGGCGTAATGTTTTTTTTTTTACAAAAATTATTAAAATTAAAAAATGAACAGTTAGTTAAAGGAGTGTTTAGATAAAGTACCAGTCAATAATAAATACATTAGATTTTTAATGTGTATTGAATTCTTTAGTAATTACATTGTTTGTGATTAATAATTGCATTTACAAAATGGAGGCTATTGTTCTCAAAAAAATGATTACGAATTTTTATTTTGAAAACTACGCAGCTTACAGAAAAACTGAGTAGATAATAAAAGAAGATAAAACGGGCACGCACTTGATAGGGTTCCGTAATCATTCTCACTACGATTTATACAAAAAAGGTTTATTTTAAAATTTTCGTGACCGAAGGGTTAAAATCAAAAAGTCATTTGACTTTTATTATTGCATTTTAGGAGACCTATCAAATGACACCCCACTCAATGGGGTAAGTAGGAAAAAAATTATGTGTTCACTTTTCAGTCTATAGAAGGGGGGTCCTAAATATTTTTGACAATGTTTGTTATAATTTTCAGTGAAAGTACTAAATAAAGTCTACATTCTGGATTTTTTTCAGATTTTTTGAATTGATAGTTTAGAAAATAAAGGGGGGGACGCTTTTTTAATGACTTTGGAGAGCAAATACATCGTGATTGAAGGGTTAAAATCAAAAAGTCCTAATACATTTTTTTTTTTATTTTAGGAAACCTTTCTAACGACACCCCACTCAATGGGGTAGGTGATTTTTTTTTTTTGTGAAAACATTTCATTTTATGAAAGAGGGGTCTAGTTTTTTTTTTTTTCAAAAATCATATTTCTGTTTTTGGGACATCAATCTACGACCGTGTACCAAATTTCATCTTATTATGTCTAAAAATTTTCAGGGCAGACGGACGGACATGGAGAAACTAGTTTTCTATGGAACCCTAAAAATTACCAATGAATTTGGAAAGGTTGTTAAATTGTTTTATATTTTAAATCCTTTAAAAATAAGTTTAGCTTTTTACCCTGCGTGTGTTTAGTTATACCATTCTTTAAAACTGAGATACCCTATTATTAATTCTATTAATTATTCTAACAACGATAGTGATTCAAATAATTATTTATATTTAATAATTATCTTAATAAAACGTTAGCCAGATGCATTTTACTTTATGTGGAGATATTTTAAATTACGTACCAATGTTTAACAATAAAAAAATACTAGAGATGTTATTCTTGTTGTATGTGTTTTATTTTATAGAAATATGTGCATTTATGTTTTACTATTTAGTGCAAATACATCTACCGTCCGTAAGTAACTGATTTACAGAAACGTAGATTATGAAAATGGGAGATTTTCTACAGAAATTGATTGCGCTCAACCCAGTATTATTGTTTATTTGTATATCGGAAACCAACAGACTGTTTTTAATGTGCTTTTTTTTCAATCGATACTTGAGACAGTCTTTTCTTAGGAAGCTCTGTTTTAAAAGACAGTTTTAAATAATAAATACAAGTAAAAATTCAATGTTCTGTTATTACTGTGTATTTCAATAGTGGAAACTGTTTAATGAATATCTATTTTTGTTCAATTTTTTTTCGATAAATAACTCGTAAAAATTTTGGGAACCGCTGGCTTAATTTAGTTAATAAAAAATGCAACAGGTGCCACTAATTCATAATCTCTATTTCCCAATAGCTATTTCCTTTATAGAAAAAGACGGCTTGATGACATAAACTATTTGGTAAAAGGAGACAGCGCTAGCGATCTACGCTTTATACAAGTGCGTATTCTTACGACGCCATGTTTGAAAAATTCGGGATGACAAACACGGTCACTTTTGTGAAGTCAGTTTTTGTCTACAGTAAAATGTTAGCTTGAGTTGTTTTAAGTAATTTAATAATTGAAAATGGTTTACAAATATTTTAAAAGAGCACTGTAATATCATTTCAAGGACCTTGGTACGAAAAATAAAATGTAATTTTGTTGAAAATAAATGAAACGTGACCGTGTTAATGAACCCTCTCATATATAGTTTAACAAATAGCCGCTACAATCAGCGCTCGTATTTCAGATATCAAATTCGAATTTAATAATATGTAATAATTATTATAAATTAACAATGTTTTAGAAGTTTTTTAAAATTATTAGTGTTATATCAGTGTAAATAAATGTCGTTTTTGGTTAACTGCATCGATTGCATCGGTTAATTTGATCGATTGGCATTCGCGTTATGTTAATGCATGTACTTGACGGCAGAGGCAGGCCGTGCGCGTACCGGCTTCAAAATGGGAGGTTTGAACTTGTTTGAAAAACAGATACGTAATTAAACTGCGTAGTTAGTATAAACGGTGTGTTTTTGATTTTTAATTAGTTTTTTACGTTCACGAGACAGTCACAATAATAATATTAGTCATTTACATTATTATTCAAGTTAAATTTAGATGTGTACAAGTGTTGGTTATAGATTATCATTAAATATTTAAGTGAATTACAATTTTGATTTATGTGTATGTACTTTACATTATGTGTTTTGTGAGATAAAAAAATGTCTACGTTTAAAATTCAAGATGTATGTAATTATTTTCTTATAACATGCAGTAATGGGATACAATTAAGTTAATGGAATAAATAAACGTTCGCTGTATTATTAACTACAGACTATAAGGTAAATTTTATATATTTAATAAATTGTTTTCATCATAATTTAATATTTTGATTGTGTATGTTTTTTTATGGTAAACTTTACTGAAAATACATGTGTCTGTTAGTTTTAGAACATTTTATTTTGAACTTGTATTTATTATTTAAAATGCAGATACAAATTATATTAAATTTGAAAATAAGAATTTACGTATTGAAGAATTATTTTGAAGGTCATTTGTTTAATTATACGCAATTATTTATGTAATCACTAATGTGTGTGTGTTGAATAATTACATTACAAAATGGAGGCTATATTATCGTAATAAAATATTACCTACAGATTTTTATTTTGAAAAAAATAAATTAATTAATTGTACTTAAACTAATAACAACATATTTGTTTTATTGATATACATGGACGAGGTTCTGTCTACATTACTGAAGATACAGTGAGTGATGACATCATAGACATCGGTATGGACTAGGTGAACGTGAACCTGCCATCGATGTGTACAATGCAGCTAGCTAGCTAGATGTGTCCGAGTAATTCTTGTGTAGCTGTTATATATTTATTAGGTTCGTAAATACATAGTTTAATATACCTAAATCTTAATACATTAATAATTATACATTGCAATCATTTCAGCGTCTCTACGGCCTACTCTTTTGGTTGACGTTAGTGCACACACACTTGACACGTTATCTAGCAGTGCTACCAACTTACATTACTATTATATTTAGTCTATGTATACCACATGTGGCAGTAGCGTTGATTTGTACACCGGAGTCTAACAACACAATATATAGTAGTGTCAGTATATACGGTAAATATTTACATTTAGCTCGTTTATACCATTTTAATTGATTCTTTACAATAAACGCTAAATAATATTGAAGTAATTTAACTCTGAAAAAATCTATTTAATTTAAAAGGGGAAAGTAAAAACGCAGCTTACAAACACCAGTTTGTGGAGAGTATTATATCATTGTATAATTTAAATTGTTTGAAAATAAGCTTAACTTTGTACATTGCGTGTATTTAGTTGTACCATTGTTGAAAACTGAGATAGGTACTCTATATTAACTCTATTGAAATAATAACATGTATTTGTTTCTTTGATATATCTAGACGAGGCTCTGTCAACATTACTGAAGACACAGAGAGTGAGGACATCATGGACATTGGTATGGACTAGGAGAACGTGGTGAACCCATACCCGCAGTAGATGTGTACATGCAGCTGGAACGTGGATCAACATTTGCTGTCTGAGTAACTCTTGTAGTGCGTTGATTGATTTGTACATCGGGATAACAACAACAACAACATACGCTATCATTAGGTACACTCAATATTATCATTTAGCTCATATTTATAACATTTAATAGAATTCATTGATAATAATTCAAACACTAAGTAAACAAACACTTAAATAATGTATGTAACTTAATCCTTACGCAGTAGCTTTCTATTTTACGTTTTAAATGCTTTTCTTGAATATACAACTCGGTACACGTAAGTTATGTGTCGATTGTTTTTAAAAACAATTACTTTAGATACATTTAGTTTCAAAAATAACATAAAAGTGATTACATTTTATTCTTACATATATTTATAACATGAATAATAACATTTTATATATGAATGAATATACTTGTACTTAAAATAAAACATTATAGATATAATGTTGAATCAGCGAGTTGTTGTCTTCCTGTATCCGATGTCTTAACTCTCGTATATCTGTTATATAATAACATTGATAAACAGTATTTGTGTTAATTATTTCAGTGATAATGGCAACAAGTAACAGCAAATTGTGGTGACGTGGACGTACGACGTGTAATGCAGTGAGATGGTAGCTGTAGAACTAGTGAGGTACACAACACCAGTGGTTGTCAACTGTTCCAGTTGTGTTGTATCAAGTAACGTTTGCCCCCGCCCGTGTGATTGTATTTAGTGTTCTCTAGGTTAGCAAATAACTAAATGTTTGTATTTTATATAATTAGTCAATTGATTAGTGAAACAAACGTATCATAAATGTAATGTGTTGTAGGGGAAAAGGTATAATTATTAGCCATTTTAGAAACAAACGTTATTCTTTTAATATAAGTGATAAATGGAATATAAATACAGTAAAATGTTCATTATTTAGTCCTTTATTATTTGTATATGTATTACAACGAAAACGTGGATAAAATAGAAATTATCTCAAAAAAGTATAATGATTGGCCATTTTTTACAATTATTGGCCATAGTAATAGATCAGCGGTTCTTAAACTAAGGTCCACCAAACTTTTACGGGGGTCCGTGAAACATTTTTAGCAAACAATTAATTTACATAAGTACTTTTATATTTCTATTTATCAGTGATTAATTAGTAAATAACAACCTTTTTTGTTTTTTTATCAGGGATGGGGATTCCTGAAAAATAATTGTTCAAAAAAAGGGGTCCCTAAACCATATAAGTTTTAAAACCGCTGTAATAGATGATAAATTTCATAAAACTTGTTCTAAGGTAATAATTAGTCAGCAAATTTTGCATTTATTTGTAATTGATAATTTATGTTTCATAACAGATTTGGGTTTTTACCTCAAAAAAGAGGAAGCTTGTTTATTTGATTTTATTTCAGTTATTTTTGTTAACTAATTTTTTTACTTTTTATTTTATAAAAAGGCTGATTTTAAGTAATTCATATTCGTTTATCCAGCTTTCATATTTTTACGTTTTTTTTTCTTTTAAAATTGAATATCAAAATCTCGAAAACTTGAAAATTTGGCATTTTATTAACTGTTTTTTATTTGTAGTATTGTATCATTAAAAAAAATTTATATTTCATAAATCAGTATCAAAATTCTAAGTAATAAATATTATTGTGGGTGGGCAGGGGGGTGAAATAATGTAAAAAATTATCTGGGGTGCCTATTTCATAAATCACATAAATCTACGATTCTAAATAATTATTTTCTATATCTAAATTTTGTTTGTTGATGTGCTACGTTTTCAACACTCAAGTTTTTATTATTTTTACTTTTTAGGCGTATATTGTTTACCTATAAATAATAATTAACCACCAGTGGCCAATCATTAGAAAAGTTAACACAATGATTGCCCCCCCCCCCAGTAGAGTTTAAAAATAATTAACAATTACTATCTTAAACATTTAATAATTATCTTCATTATAAAGTAACAGCTGTTTTTAAATATTGCTAATTATTAACGCAAATTTTATTTTTATTCACTCAGTCTTTAACAAAATGTCAAAATTACAATACGTTAAAATTTAAAATCTAAGTAATGTAATTATTATTGAAAATATGCTTTTAAACAATCACAATAAACTAGGCTACCGTTTTAGTTAGTATTTAGATTTTATTAAAGTTAACACGTTTCTTATTTTAAATAAGAAATCTGGAAAGTGGCTAATAATTATACCGTTTCCCCTATATTTGTTTTATATTTAATATTTAGTGATTACGTTGTTAAATGATAATAATACATTAACTATATTTAGAAAGGTACCTATAGCGTGTTACAACAAACGTCTAATCAGATTACGCAACAATGAAGTATGTTATAATTAATTGTTATATTTTAATAGTTTTAAATTTGATTTTGTTTATTATTGCAATGATTAACAACAACTAACAACAACAACGTGACACGCCACAGTTTGGGGGAGAGTTATATTTTACTGAGTATTTATCTGAATGTTTTTATTTATAGAATCTTTTTTAAAACACGTCAAAGAACATTAAAAAATGTATATATTTTGTTCCGAGAAAGTATTTTAAAAGTTAGGCAAAGTTGATTGTATTCAATTTTTCAATTGTGGCAACAATTATAGTACGTTTACTTTAACAATGGTCAAAATATAAACAGTTTAAACTTATTTCACTTTCCGAATAGTTGTTATGTTTGTTGATATATTTATTAAAGAGGTTTGGGGGGGGGGGTACTTTTGAGAGAGAGTGAGGCAGTCACAATACCAATTAATAAAGATATGACATTACCGAGTTACATTTATTTTACTGTTCTGCGTGTGACGGTCACAAGATAGTCAGTACGTTTACACGTACGTGTTACGTTTATATTGATACATAGTACAGCGGTTATTTTTATTGTTTTGTAGATATTCAAATAAAATTTTATATTAAAAGACACATTAATCAAACACACTGACTACCACATTTAAAATTATGTCTTTAAATCGGTAAGAATAATAAAGTTAACAAATTTGATCACGATTTTATAAACGTCTAATAATTAGATAACTATAATGGACTAATGACAGTAGAAACTGGTTATAACAACATCAAAGGAACTGGCGGTTATATTAGTCGTAAAAAGTGGATAATCGTAATAACTGGTAAAAATACAATTATATTAGATTACGTTGCAGTTTTATTTAGAGTTGTTAAAACCAATACACGTTGTATTAACCAATGTCGTTATAACCGGTTTTGTACTGTATATTAATTAGTGTTTGTGTTGTGTTGTTTATCTGACAGCTACGATGGTGAACTGAGACAAGTTAGTTTATGTTACGCAGCAATGTCATATCTGTATTAATTGTATCGTAGGTACCGTGGGTCTTTCTTATACGTAATAATACTGAGAGTAAATGGTGTGGCTTATTCTAAATAATTATTTAATAATAAAGTTCTTTCTGGCTAAATCATTAATGTTGGAAAAAAAATGTACGGGGAATAAATTATAGATAATAAACATCCCCGATATTTTCAATCTGAAATAATTTTTTCTTGTTTCAAAAATAAGTAGGAAATTCAAAAAAATGACGAGTAAAAACATCTGTTTTTGGTTTTAGTAATTACGTTAAATAAAATTAATTGAATACATAATGTGTGTAATATTTGTACAGTTTATTTATTTTATTGTATGTTTTTTTAGTTTGTTAGAAATATGTTTCAATAAAATAACAATCACGTAGTTACAATGTGTCAGTATTACGTATAAGAAAGTCTCGTGGCTCACGTGGTAGCTTTTTTAAATTGTTTTTTTACTATTTTTCTATCTTTTATTTAATGTGTTTTCATCAACACCTAACCGATTGTTTGTAAACGTACTATAGTTAAAAAAAAAAAAAAACAGCTTCCTAATTGTAGAAATTAAATATTTTGTTTACGTTAATAATTTACTTAATATAAAAACATCAAAAATTCTGAAAAATATCAAATGAAAAATATATTGAACATTATTTACAAATTTCTTTATGAATTTATTGATTTACACAATACAGTAAATAAGTCCTTGACTTACGCAATTACGTCTTACGTGAATTCATACTTATACGTTTTGAAGAAAGTAATGTTTATTGTATTTATTTGGCTGCGTTTTGTTTTTCTGTGGCGTTTGCTTGCCTACATATTAACTATTATGTCCATGCAATAGTTAGAGAGAGAGACATGTGTCTTACACACATCTACCTTTCCCGTCCACACTATATGATTTAGTGTTGACACGTTCACAGACACATATTTGTTATAGTATCCACTAATATATGATAACTTTGTTATTTTTTGGGATATTTAATTTTGAATACAAGCTTTGTTTGAATAATGGCTCTTATTGACTAATATACTGGGACATTTTATTGCAGACATTTGTTTATACGGACACAATACTTCCTACTATCATATAATTATATTAGTTTCAATACAGATATAACAGACTTTTTATAACAGATATCTTTTTGACTTACGATTAAAGATGTCATTCCTTGAATAAAAGATTTTGTTTTGATGGCTATATAACTGTGAACGTGTTAATAATAATAATATATCAAAATTTTCACAAAATTAAATTTTTTCAACTTACATGAAAACTTTTAGGATGAATTAATCTCGTAAGTTGAGGACGTAGGTACCTACTGTAAATTTATAACAGGGTGGCCAATTTCTGGAAAACCGGGAAAAGTCAGGGAATTTTTTATAAAAATGCAAATTTTTATAAATACTTAAATTTTATCCATGTGTCCTTTCTTTAGGTTTTTTTTATCTAACTTTTAAATATAAAAAACAGGGAAAAACAGTAAAAATTCTCATAGAAAACTGGGAAAAGTCAGGGTAATTTGTTCCAGAGAAATACAGGCCATCCTGTATATTAATAACGATAATTATTATTCTTTTATTAGTTATTTTCTCATATAACTAATTAAAAAAAAGTATAGCGGTTTATTTCAACAATTTATTGATAATTATATTTGAAATTTAGTAAATCATCGTAGATATTTTTCAGAATTTGTATACGGTTAGAATTAGTTTATTTTTGACTGAAGCTCGGGTGAATGTTTGTACAAAATAAACACCTTGGTTATACAAACCAACCACCACACTGTGCTGTGTGTGTGTACGATAGTTGTATTAAATAATACTAGAGATAAACTGTGTGTAACAAACAACAACAACAACAACAACAGTGGTACCTTTCTATCACATGTTAATAATACCTAAACACACTCGCTATCACATCAGATAGCTGAGCAATAGAATATATATACATACAGTGTGTTGTTGTTGTATCACGCACGTCGTAGCATCATATAGATCTAACTAACGGGGGTGTTCTGTAACTCACTGACTCACTGTTTGTTTATAATATTCTACAGCAGATACAGCCGCACTTTAACAATATTGTAGTAGTGTATAGTATTACAGAACACCCTGTACTGTGTCATTGTTAATGAGTTTATTATAAATATGTTGATATAGATTTAGATAATTTAAATTAAACAGGTATTTAGTATTGCATTTACTTTGTGGCCAGTCGTCAGTCATGGCTTCAGTGTTAAGGTAGGGTCTCTGTCAGTGTGAAGCTATTTAATATTACACCAATAACAAATATTACAAGATGGTTTAGATATTTAGCCAGCAGCGCCTTCACCAACTTATGTTATATTAAATTAGTTTGTCGCATTTTTCCAGTGTTAAAAGTAGCGTTGTATAATAAATACAGGGTGTGTCCACTCTTTGGATAGTCAGGAAAACTTAAAGTGGTCAGGGAAAGTCAGGGAATTTATTTAAAATTTTGGAAAGTTAACGATTTTTACAGATTTTTTTTTCTCAGGATTTGTATAATTAAATAGAGTATCTACGATACATAATATATTATTTTATACAGTTAGCATTTCTCTTTTTTTCTTTCAATATTTCAATTATCTCAAATATTTAAATTCAATAAAAAAAGTAGAAAACAATAATAATTTTAAAATTTGATAAAACTAGTGCTTTAGTAAATTTAGTGGTTGGTTTATCCTGACTTTTTAAAGTAGTTGGATTTTGTAATAAATAACTAACTGATATCATTTTGTAAAATATTTATTAAATCGTTTAAATTAAGTAATACAAGCAAACATGTCTCATTTAAAAGAACCAAAACATTTAAAATAGAAATTTTAAAATATCTTCATGTAGCTTTATTACAAAAAATAAATAAATGTATTCTAGGGGGAAAGTCACTGTCACGGGTCAAAAATTTATCAATGTTAGGGAATTTTTTTCACAGATATAACTAATTATTTTTGAATCAGATAAAGTACATTTTCTTAAGTAAATATTCAACTTATTTAATATTAATTTTTATAGAAAAATATTAAGTGTTATGAGCCACGATGTGACGGCCAAAAAATATATTTTTTTTTCTATGGTTCCATCAAAATTTCACAATTTGTTATCGGAAAAGATTTAATAAATATTTGATCAGTATCTATATGAACGTAGCTATCATTGTGCGTAGCTGTTTATTTTTTTTATTTAAAACTGTTACAAAATGATGACGGTTTGAAATTTTGTTTTCTTGGGAATTGTATAACTAAATAGAGTACTAACGCTTGGTTTCTCAATATGAGTTTAAACAACTAATCCTACGTTTAAACTGGACATAATGTTCACAGTTTAAACCAACTCAGTTTCTCAATGTAAGTTTAACGTAATCTGAAATTTAACTCCTGTTATGTCAAACTCAAAATTAACCTAAATTTTTATATTAAATGTGATAAAAAACTAGTTATTTTTAATAATAGAGAACTGGGTAAAAATAACTAGAATTTATAAATGAATATAAGTGCTACTATAAAATGTAAAATAAATCAGATGTCAATATTTATGATAGATTAAATTTTGAAAACATCGAAGCATAAAATTAGCTATTAAAAATTAATAATGGTATAACAAGGTAGCGTCAATAGTTAAAATACACGTTCATTAAATTTATTACAGATAATATTACGAAAAAGCATAAAATACAAATATTATTTATTTTTGATTGTTGACAATTTTTGTCAACAATCGTTAACTGACATTTGATCTGTTGGTTAATAATTAAACTTGAGATTAATTATAATTTTTAACTGGACATTGAGAAACTGGGTCTAATGGTATATAATATATTACTTTACGCAGCTAGCACTTTTCTTTTTGCAATATATCAAATCACTCAAACATTTAAGGTATTTCTCGGTGAGTAACAAGGTCCATTATGGGTTTGAAAAAAATTTAAACAACGTAGTATAAAGTCTAGATAACGTTGCTGTTAAATAAATTTAAATTTCAAGCGTTTCTGCTTAAAATGTAATCTGTTAAATTTTTATTTTAATTTGATCAATATCTTTGCTTGATGACAGTAAATCATTTTAAGAATTTGAATTGAACTTCTAATAACCTTTTTATATTTGTTTTTTTTATAAAATTTGAGCTTGCTCTTGTATTTTCTAGGTTTTCCGAGAAATACTTTAAATTAGAACACGTCTATCAGTTAAAAAATTAAAATAAACAATATTAAAACTTTAAAATACCAAAGCTTTAGTTTTAGTAAATTAATTATTAAGTTTTGTTCATAAATACCAATATAATAATAATCTGGTGAAGGCGCAGAGAGAATATTTTATTATTATTATTAATTATTAAGAACTAAATAATGTTTATTCGGTGTTGCTACGAAATAACGATTGAATATTACATATTAAATAAATACATAGGTAAGAGAAGGTAATTTAAAATACAGACAAATAAATAATCTAACTAGATTGGTAAGTGTACACAAGAGATCTACCAGCAATGTTGGTTGGTTATATCTTTTCCATTACTATTATAAATATGTAAATATATTAAACATTGTACGCGATTATCAACGTTTTATTTATAGTAAACGTCAGGGCTTTTATAAATTAACAACAAAATCTTAGATATATATTATACAGGATGGCCAGTTTCTGGAAAACCGGGAAAAGTCAGGAAATTTGGTTGCAAGTCTGGGAATTTTTATAAAAATGCAAAATCATACAAATTCTCGGAAATATTTATATATATAATAGTAATATAAGAGGGACCTTATTTTTTAAGGTTTTTTATCAAAATTTTTTAAATAAAAAACAGGGAAAAACGGTAAATATTCTGCTGGAAAACCGGGAAAAGTCAGGGTAATTTGTTCCAGAGAAATACTGGTCACCCTGTTATAACAACTGTTGCCAAATAGAAGACGTTAGTGCAAGAACCAGACGACCGCTCTAGTACGCGAGTATATGTAGTTACTTATCATTTATATTATAGTATAGGTAGTCTTTACAACAATTGATAGAGGATTTTTTTATAATATATACTTATCTGGTTCTTGCACTCACGTCACGTATGTATAAAGAGTACATTTGTTTGTCTAGCATCTGTAACGCTATCTAAATATATAGGTAGTAAATAAAAGTGTCATTGTTTATTACATGACACTGTTCTTATTAACAGGGGCTCTCTTATTACTGGGCAGTTCTAATATACACGGGCTATTGTTATTTACAGAGGACTGTTGTCTAATATTTTTATCAATTAATTGTTATAGGTAGCGCTACAAAAAAACAAACAAATGTACAAAATCTATAGTCTTTTAAAACGAGTAAAAATATATATTTTTTTTCACGTAAAACAAAAATTTAATAAATAAAATGTGTCTCTTTATATACACGGGCTGTTCTTTATATACAGGACTGTATTAAAAGGGTTCTTATATTACAGGGCAGTTTTAATATAAAGGGGCTATTCTTATTTAAAGGAATGAATCTTGTACATGAATTGTAAAACAAATTAAAATATATATATTTTTCTCTATTGATATTTATCAGGTAATGTGTGGTATTTTGTATATAGGGGCCTGTTTGACATGTGTATCTAGGTTGTCTTATATACAGGATTGTTATTATTTACAGTTCTTATATATGGCGGTTCTTATGTACATATTAATCATCTATAATAGCCTAATAGTATAAATAGGTCCAAATGTATATAGAGGGTCTTTCCATATATATTGACTGTTCTTATATGCGGGGCTGTTTCTTATGTACAGTTCTCATATACAGGGCTTTTCTTATATTAAGACCTGACGACGTATACTGGACCTTAATTTACTTACAGGTTGATCTTCAGATTGTATATACAGGCCCGAGCGTATTTGTTATTTATTAGATGATAGTACTATAAAAATATAATTATACTTATTTAAAAATATATAATACATATCTAAAGATAAAAAACATTCTTAATTAATATACTAGAAAACTAATGGAAACGATTTAACTAGTTAATTATTGTTAACAAAAAGTTTTTTTAAATATTCGTTTTGTCAATAAGGTTTCTAGGTTCGCTGTTTATTCTTGAATAAACTCCCTATGGTTATTAGGGATTATTCCTACATTTTGAGGTTTGGTAAAATTGTAGATATATATATTTGATCGTTATTTCTCGTATCGTAGTTATGTTGTTGTGATGATAATTTAACTTTTGTATATTTTTCTCGGTGTACATAATTACTTTGAAATGATAATTTTGAAAATATTCTTTGCAGGTTAATTTAAATTTATTGGTTTCTGATTACTCGTAAGCTTTCTGACAAATGGCCCCGAAGTATTATGCATAATAATACATGATAATAATTTAATATACCATTATTTTAATATTCGCCTTTGTATACAGGGCTTTACAAGGTATTATTTTTATATACAAGTGTTGTAAAATGAATAAAATAAATCATTATTTTTTATTTTTCAGATTGGTAAGTAAATGTGCCCTGTATACAATAAGGCTGTTTTTATGTACAAGTGTTGTAAAATGTATAAAAAAAAAATCATTTTTATTTTTCAGATGGTCACAAAAATTTCATATATTTATATCTGTACATAAAGATATAAAATACTTTTCATATTTGTAGATAAAGATATGAAATACTTTGACATATTACATACTTGTAGATAAAGGTATGAAAATGTTGTATAAAGGTTGTAAGTAACTTGTGCTCGCTATATTTGTAGATAAAGATATATGCATGCACATGCTATTGGTAAGATACTGCTTTGTATTTGTAGATAAAAGTACAAAGATTTATATTCGTCGTTCTGTGCAGCGGCTGCTTTAATAATTCAGTCGTTCTATGCGACAGTTGCTTTAGTAATTGAGCCGTTCTATAAAACGACTGCTTTAGTAATTCAACCGTTCTATATAACGACTGCCTAGGTAATTCAGTCGTTCTATGCAACAGCTGCTTTAGTAATTCAACCGTTCTATACAACGGCTGCTTTGGTAATTCAGCTGTTCTATACAACGACTGCGTTGGTAATTCAGCCGCTCTATACAACGATTGCTTTAGTAATTCGACCGTTCTATACAACGACTGCTTTGATAGTTCAACCGTTCTATACAGCGGCTGCTTGACATTAATTTATGTAATTGGTAGTATTGATTATAGGTCATCGCATTGAGCGGTCGTTTTACAGAGGCGAATATGTTTAATAAGAGAAACGTATTTCAAATTTGTTACCAGAACATGTGTATGTACAAAATCTATAGTCTATAGAATGTAGATCATTATTTGTAATTGTTTAAGAGCACAATGTATTATATTTTTGCCAATAAAATAAAAAATATTAAGTTATTTGATTGTTTCGCACTTCATATACCAACCCGAACCTGTTTACCTTCCTGTACAGTTACTTTCGTTAGTGAACTAACGAGATCACGGACACTATCCTATCTGTTTTGATATTTTATTAAGGAAAGTAACAGGGGAGCATGAGTGAAGGCTACATCATGTTCTCCTGGTATTTTACTAAGGAAAGTAACAGGAGAGCATGAGTGACGGCTACATCATGTTCTCCTGGTACTTTACTAAGGAAAGTAACAGGAGAGCATGAGTGACGGCTACATCATGTTCTCCTGATACTTTACTAAGGAAAGTAACAGGAGAGCATGAGTGACGGCTACATCATGTTCTCCTGATACTTTACTAAGGAAAGTAACAGGAGAGCATGAGTGACGGTTACATCATGTTCTCCTGATACTTTACTAAGGAAAGTAACAGGAGAGCATGAGTGACGGCTACATCATGTTCTCCTGATACTTTACTAAGGAAAGTAACAGGAGAGCATGAGTGACGGTTACATCATGTTCTCCTGATACTTTACTAAGGAAAGTAACAGGAGAGCATGAGTGGCGGCTACATCATGTTCTCCTGGTACTTTACTAAGGAAAGTAACAGGGGAGCATGAGTGACTACTTGTTAGTTCAAACTTTTCCCGCTAGATGTCGCCACCTGTACCGATTAAAAAAAAAATTAGTCGGAATGGCTTCTGAAAAAATATTGATATTATTCAGAAGCCATTCCGACTAAGTTTTAGTTAGTTCAAAATTTTCCCGCTTGATGTCGCCACATGTACCGTTTTTTTAATTATGACATTTTTCAGAATCCATTGCGACTAAGTTTTTGTTAGTTCAATGCTTTTCCGCTAGACGTCGCCACATGTATCGTTTTTAAATTTAATATTTTTTTAAGAAGCTATTACGACTAACACGTACTAGGGAATCGGTCTGCCAGTAGTTTAATATAACAGTTGTAAGGTCGTTATATAGATGCTATTTAATAGAGAAAAATGTTTACCAATTTAGTAATGTATAGAAAATCGTTTGAGCATTTTAGCCTTATCTAGATATTTACATTTATATAGTGTTGTAATAACAATTTTGGAAAACACTTTTCTCTTATATTCGTCGCTCTGTAAAACGACTGCTCAATGCAACGACCTTCTATAGAGGTCTCACATTGTATAGAGCGGCTGAATTACCAACGCAGTCGTTGTATAGAACAGCTGAATTACCAAAGCAGCCGTTGTATAGAACGGTTGAATTACTAAAGCAGCTGTTGCATAGAACGACTGAATTACCTAGGCAGTCGTTATATAGAACGGTTGAATTACTAAAGCAGTCGTTTTATAGAACGGCTCAATTACTAAAGCAACTGTCGCATAGAACGACTGAATTATTAAAGCAGCCGCTGCACAGAACGACGAATATAAATCTTTGTACTTTTATCTACAAATACAAAGCAGTATCTTACCAATAGCATGTGCATGCATATATCTTTATCTACAAATATAGCGAGCACAAGTTACTTACAACCTTTATACAACATTTTCATACCTTTATCTACAAGTATGTAATATGTCAAAGTATTTCATATCTTTATCTACAAATATGAAAAGTATTTTATATCTTTATGTACAGATATAAATATATGAAATTTTTGTGACCATCTGAAAAATAAAAATGATTTTTTTTTTATACATTTTACAACACTTGTACATAAAAACAGCCTTATTGTATACAGGGCACATTTACTTACCAATCTGAAAAATAAAAAATAATGATTTATTTTATTCATTTTACAACACTTGTATATAAAAATAATACCTTGTAAAGCCCTGTATACAAAGGCGAATATTAAAATAATGGTATATTAAATTATTATCATGTATTATTATGCATAATACTTCGGGGCCATTTGTCAGAAAGCTTACGAGTAATCAGAAACCAATAAATTTAAATTAACCTGCAAAGAATACTTTCAAACTAATTATGTACACCAAGAAAAATACCTACGATACGAGAAATAACGATCAAATATATCTTACAATTTTACCAAACCTCAAAATGTAGGAATAATCCCTAATAACCATAGGGAGTTTATTCTACAATAAACAGCGAACCTAGAAACCTTATCGACAAAACAAATATTTATTTTACATTAACAATACCTTATAATTGATTGGTTATATCGTTTCCATTAGTTTTCTAGTATATTAATTTAGAATGTTTTTTATCTTTAGATATATATTATATATTTTAGTATATGCCGTTAAAAATACAAGCAACAATGGATTAAATACAGCTGTTTCACCAATACACACTTATACGTAGTTCAAAATTATAAAACGCGTCAATATAATGTATATTTTCAATAAAAAATTGTTTTGAAAAATACTGTGAAAAAAATGTTTTTTTTTTGTCAGAGTGTCGTAACATGTCTACCTTCTGTGATAATTTAACAAATACTAACGAGCAGGCAGGATATTTGAAAAACTATACTCCTGATGTAATAAATATGTGTATATGGTTTATACAAAAAAAAAACAATTTGCATTGATCCACTGTACCCCAATCTCCCCTATTATTATATTTTTTGTAGTACTATCTTCTAATAAATAACAATTACACTCGGGCCTGTACATACAATCTGAAGATCAACCTGTAAGTAAATTAAGGTCCAGTATACGTCGTCAGGTCTTAATATAAAAAAAGCCCTGTATATGAGAACTGTACATAAGAAACAGCCCCGCATATAAGAACAGTCAATATATATGGAAAGACCCTCTATATACATTCGGACCTATTTATACTATTAGGCTATTATAGATGATTAATATGTACATAAGAACCGCCATATATAAGAACTGTAAATAAAAACAATCCTGTATATAAGACAACCTAGATATACATGTCAAACAGGCCCCTATATATAAAATACCACACATTACCTGATAAATATCAATGGAGAAAAATATATATATTTTAATTTGTTTTACAATTCATGTACAAGATTCATTCCTTTAAATAAGAATAGCCCCTTTATATTAAAACTGCCCTGTAATATAAGAACCCTTTTAATACAGTCCTGTATATAAAGAACAGCCCGTGTATATAAAGAGACACATTTTATTTATTAACTATTTGTTTTACGAGAAGAAATATATATATATTTTCACTTGTTTTAAAAGACTATAGATTTTGTACATTTGTTTGTTTTTTTGTAGCGCTATCTATAACAATTAATTGATAAACATATTAGACAACAGTCCTCTGTAAATAACAATAGCCCGTGTATATTAGAACTGCCCAGTAATAAGAGAGCCCCTGCTAATAAGAACAGTGTCATGTAATAAACAATGACACTTTTATTTACTACCTATATATTTAGATAGCGTTACAGATGCTAGACAAACAAATGTACTCTTTATACATACGTGACGTGAGTGCAAGAACCAGATAAGTATATATTATAAAAAAATCCTCTATCAATTGTTGTAAAGACTACCTATACTATAATATAAATGATAAGTAACTACATATACTCGCGTACTAGAGCGGTCGTCTGGTTCTTGCACTAACGTCTTCTATTTGGCAACAGTTGTTATAACAGGGTGACCAGTATTTCTCTGGAACAAATTACCCTGACTTTTCCCGGTTTTCCAGCAGAATATTTACCGTTTTTCCCTGTTTTTTATTTAAAAAATTTAGATAAAAACCTAAAAAAAAAAGTCCCTCTTATATTACTATATATATATATAAATATTTGCAAAAATTTGTATGATTTTGCATTTTTATAAAAATTCCCAGACTTGCAACCAAATTTCCTGACTTTTCCCGGTTTTCCAGAAACTGGCCATCCTGTATAATATATATCTAAGATTTTGTTGTTAATTTATAAAAGCCCTGACGTTTACTATAAATAAAACGTTGATAATCGCGTACAATGTTTAATATATTTGCATATTTATAATAGTAATGGAAAAGATATAACCAACCAACATTGCTGGTAGATCTCTTGTGTACACTTACCAATCTAGTTAGATTATTTATTTATGTCTTCTCTTACCTATGTATTTATTTAATATGTAATATTCAATCGTTATTTCGTAGTAACACCGAATAAACATTATTTTGTTCTTATTAATTAATAATTAATACATTTTAACTAAATATTCTCTTTGCGCCTTCACCAGATTATTATTATATTGTATTTATGAACAAAACTTAATAATTAATTTACTAAAACTAAAGCTTTGGTATTTTAAAGTTTTATTATTGTTTATTTTAATTTGTTAATTGATAGACGTGTTCTAATTTAAAGTATTTCTCGGAAAACCTAGAAAATACAAGAGCAAGCTCAAATTTTATAAAAAAATAAGTACAAAAAGGTTATTAGAAGTTCCATTCAAATTCTTAAAATGATTTACTGTCATCAAGCAAAGATTTTGATCAAAATAAAATAAAAAATAACAGATTACGACATTTTAAGTGGATTTTTAATGAAAAAGAAAATCATGAAATTTCGAAGGAAACTAACTGAATATATTTTAGTTACTAGAATAATTAATTAGTGTTAACATAAAGAATCTCTAATATTTACATCGCCCCATTAATATGTTATTATAAGTAAAATAAAAACTGTTTTTCTGATAAAACAACTTCACTGTACAAGCTACGATAACGCTGCAAAATATAGACGACTGACGAGATATTTAAAAATTGTACACACAAAATTTGTTATTATTTAATTCAACGATAAATAAAAATAATAAAAACTATTGGTAGGTACCGAGTCTATTATATCCTCCGTTGTTTGAATACATGTAAAATCAGCAACAATGTGACTCAAGTGTTCACATCTATTCTAATTGTTGTATTTCAGAACTGATATTAATATTTCACCTCCCACCCTAATTATAATTTAAAATCTAATTGTTGTATTTTAAAACCGTTAATAAACATACAAAGTTTTAAGATTTAATTCCCGTTTTTAATCTAACGAAACACTAACCAATTCAAAACAAAACCCGGTTTCGTCCCAACAGATTGCCTTAACCAAGAAGGACAGAAGTTATCATTAAAAAATAATTTAAAAAGTAATACCTATATAAATATTTAAACTAATAGTACCTACTCAGTTTACTCACGTTGGCGCTGATTTTATCTTACTAAATACATGTCATTGACTTTTACAAACAACGGGGGATATAATAAACCAGTACTAAACTAATTCTCGAATATAAACTTATAATAAATAACAAAATCACGTACGAATAACAGTTCACGTTATCAAATCAAAACATTAAATAATATATATATCTGTCAACGTAAGCGCAACAGAAACGCTTGATATTTTAATTTATTTAATAGCAACGTTATCTTGACTTTATACTACATTGTTTAAATTTTTTTCTAACACATAGCGGACCTTGTTACTCACCGAGAAATACCTTAAATGTTTGAGCGATTTGATATATTGAATAAAAGTAAAGTGCTAGCTGCGTAAAGTAATATATTATATACCGTTAGACCCAGTTTCTCAATGTCCAGTTAACAACTATAATTAATCTCAAGTTTAATTATTAACTAACAGATCAAATGTCAGTTAATGATTGTTGACAAAAATTGTCAACAATCAAATTAAATAATATATGTATTTTATGCTTTTTCGTAATATTATCTGTAATAAATTTAATGAGTGTGTATTATAACTATTGACGCTACCTTGTCATACCATTATTAATTTTTAATAGCTAATTTTATGCTTCGATATTTTCAAAATTTAATCTATCATAAATATTGTCATCTGATTTATTTTAAATTTTATAGTAGCACTTATATTCATTTATAAATTCTAGTCATTTTTACCCAGTTCTCTATTATTAAAAATAACTAGTTTTTTATCACATTTAATATAAAAATTTAGGTTAATTTTTAGTTTGACATAACAAGAGTTAAATTTCAGATTACGTTAAACTTACATTGAGAAACCGAGTTGGTTTAAATTGTGAACATTATGTCCAGTTTAAACGTAGGATTAGTTGTTTAAACTCATATTGAGAAACTAGGCGTTAGTACTTTATTTAGTTATACAATTCCCGAGAAAAAATAATTTGAAACAATCCCCGACTTTCCAAAGTTTTAAATAAAGTCCCTGACTTTCTCTGATCACTTTAAGTTTCCCTGATTATCCAGAATGTGGACCAGTGTTGCCACCTTTTCAGTATACGTGACACGGACATTAAAAAATAAGTTTTTAAAGTAATAACATAAATACAAAAATAATTAACATTTTGTTAAGGGGGAAAGCCACTGTGAGGGAAAAATAATATTTTTTTCTTACATTTTTTAAAGTGTATATATTCATAAATATGTATACAAAAAATTTAGTTTAAATTCCGAAAATTGATGGAGTTACAGTCAATTTAGTGAAACGAGGTAGCACGGCCGGTTATGACATAACAAAAACATTAAACACGTTTATCTCAAAATAACACTTTCAAAGACTAATGAACCCATTAAAAAATTAAAAAATAAAAACGGCTACGTACAACGTAAACTACATTCATATAGATATTCATAAGATTTTTATTTATTTTTTTCATATAACTCTTCGCGAAATTTTGAGTGAACCATAGAGAAAAATGGTCGTCACATCGAGGCTCATAACTTTGTTAAATTTAATATTTTTCAAAAAAAAATTGATATTAAATAAGTTGAATATATACTTAATAAAACGCCCTTTACCTGATTCAAAAATAATTAGTTATATCTGTGAAAAAAATTCTCAAACATTGGCAATTTTTTGACCCGTCACAGTGGCTCTATCCCCCTTAAAAAAGTATAAGTAAACAGCAAAAAAAAGTAATTAAATTTAAACATAAACCGGACAAATGTATTAATCATCCAGGTGGGAACACTGAAATAGACACACCCTGTACTTATTATACAACGCTACTTTTAACACTGGAAAAATCAAGTAAATATATAACATAAGTTGGTGAAGGCGCTGCTGGCTAAATATCTAAACCATCCTGTAATATTTGTTATTGGTGTAATATTAAATAGCTTCACAGTGACAGAGACCCTACCTTAACACTGAAGCCATGACTGACGGCTGGCCACAAAGTAAATGCAATACAAAATACCTGCTTAATTTAAATTATCTACATATTTTATAATAAACTCATTAACAATGACACAGTACAGGGTGTTCTGTAATACTACACACACACCCCCTATACACTACTACAATATTGTTAAAGTGAGGCTGTATCTGCTGTAGAATATTATAAACAAACAGTGAGTCAGTGAGTTACAGAACACCCCCGTTAGTTAGCTCTATATGATGCTACGACGTGCGTGATACAACAACAACACACTGTATGTATATATATTCTATTGCTCAGCTATCTGATGTGATAGCGAGTGTGTTTAGATATTGTTCACACGTAATAGAAAGGTACCACTGTTGTTGTTGTTGTTGTTGTTTGTTACACACAGTTTATCTCTAGTATTATTTAATACAACTAACGTACACACACAGCACAGTGTGGTGGTTGGTTTCTATAACCAAGGTGTTTATTTTGTACAAACGTTCACCCGAGCTTCAGTAAAAAAAACAAACTAATTCTAACCGTATACAAATTCTGAAAAATATCTACGATAACTTTACATCTTAATAAATTCCCGAAATAAACTTGAATTATTTGTTTTTTTAGTTATACGAGAATATAAGTTATTGTTATTAGTATATAAATCTATATCAGGGGTTCCCAACCTATTTCCTACATAGACCCCTCTTTTAAAACAATGATTTTCTTAATTATAGACCCACTTATGTACATATTAATATGATAACAGCGCCAACTAGCGGGTACAACTAGGGTGGACTTTTGACATATTAATAAACAAATAATTTCAATAAAATATCATAGTAAACCCAATTCCGTTTTTACACGATTTCATTTGATTTAGCACGATTAAAAAAGTTACCTATTCGATTTAAATTTTAAACAAAAATATTTTTATTAACCGTATTTTTTTGTATCTGTTATTTATAAAATATGTAGTTAGGGAAGAATTCCCCCTTTCTAATTTATTTTCATATCAGCTTAAGTTTATGTTTTAGTATTTTGTTTAGTTTCAATAACATTGGACGCGTTTTATTTATAAGAATACTATTTTTACAGAGTTGAAGGATATGGAACTAATCCCCTTTATTTTCTATGTACGTTTTTTCTGGAATGTATTTACCGTGTAAAAACAGAATTAAGTGTATATACATTTTAGACGATTATTTATGACTATTGGCTATGTGCACTAACTCTACTAGCAGCAGGTAATAGAGAATGATTGAACAACGGATTCAACTCTCTGTTTATTATTGTTTAATACCGTGAAATTTTAAATTAACAAATATATCATTTAATTTAGTTTGTTTACATATAATATAAATAGAATAACATGAAAGGTACGTGAAAATTATTTATTCTGAGTATTTTTATGGTCTCTTTAATTATGACGTATAATCTTAGATTAGGAAAGACTATGGATATATAACAATTAATGCTAGTCCGTATATGAAAGCATTACCAAATTTTTACGGTGGCCATCTTAATTTGATTATCAGTTTTGTTATTTCCATATGCCAGAGGCGTCAGTTGACAATTTATAATATACAATAAATATGCTTTAAATTACAATTGAATTTGGTATGTTATGAGAGATTAGAGACGTTTCTTTGTTAATCAATTATCACTGAAATAACTTTAAAGACAAAATAAAACATTTACTATTAATTTAATTTATAAGTCAGAATAATTGATATTTATTTTACAATCTGAATGATTCGTGGAGTGATTTGGTAACAAACAACGCTAGGTAATGTGTTATTAGTCCTATATCTTTCCTTGCCTAAGCATTACATTAACAACATAACCTCAAACTATAGCGCTGGTGATTTTACAATGTTGCTCACCACGAGTACTCGCATTGACATTATTTCTAACTCAACCCCCTTGCACATAGTCTATAGCTGTAGTTAACCGTGTTTGACCTTTCTATTTTCAGTTAAAAACGAGCCTATTAAAAATAACAGTCAGACGTATTATCAAGTTTAACTAAATGCTCCTTTAACTAACTGTCGTATTATTAGCAGATCCAACCATAAAACATTTAATTAATAAAAAGATTTTAAATTACCTGCAGTATTTATTTATAACGTATATAATGTAAATTTTTCATTGAGAGCTTAAATATTTATTTAAATCACGTTTGTAATACATCAAATTTACTTTAAAGGAGCATTTAGCGTTAAAGGAATTTTAAATTGGTTGATAATACTGGGCAAGAGTCCACCAAATATTGTTTTTGGCCACGTCGTGCGCTGTGATCGACTTTGACTTACTTTCCACCCAGCGAATACTACATTCTTGTTGAAAAAGTACAAGTAGTAAACAAAATAAAATCAGAATACTAAACTAAACTTCTATGTACCCACAAGGGACCTAACCTGAACCCTGTTGAGAATCCCTGATTTATTGTAGAATTTAATAATTTCATAACGAAATTTCTAAAATAAACTTGCTTCTAAAATATATAATTTTTTCATATTTTCCAAAATTCAATCTATATAAAAATTCTGAAAAATATCTACGATGATTTACTAAATTTCAAATATAATTATCAATAAATTGTTGAAATAAATTTTTTTATAGGATTTAGTTATATGAGAAAATAACTAATAAAAGAATAATAATTATCGTTATTTATATAAATCTACAGTAGGTACCTACGTCCTTGACTTACGAGATTAATTCATTACAAAAGTTTTCATGCAAGTCGAAAAAATTTAATTTTGTGAAAATTTTGATATATTATTATTATTAACACGTTCACAGTTACGACTGCTAAAGCCATCAAAACTAAATCTCTTATTCAGGAAATGACGTCTATAATCGTAAGTCAGAAAGATATTAGTTGTAAAAAGTCTGTTATATCTGTATTGAAACTAATATAATTATATAATAGTAGGAAGTATTGTGTCCGTATAAACAAATGTCTGCAATAAAATGTCCCAGTATATTAGTCAATAAGAGCCATTATTCAAACAAAGGTTGTATTCAAAATTAAATATCCCAATAAATAACAAAGTTATCATATATTAGTGGATACTATAACAAATATGTGTCTGTGAACGTGTTAACACTAAATCATATAGTGTGGACGGGAAAGATAGATGTGTGTAAGACACATGTCTCTCTAACTATTGCATGGACATAATAGTTAATATGTAGAGGCAAGCAAACATCACAGAGAAACAAAACAAAGCCAAATAAATACAATAAACATTACTTTCTTAAAAACGTATAAGTATGAATTCACGTAAGACGTAATTGCGTAAGTCAAGGACTTATTTACTGTATTGTGTAAATCAATAAATTCATAAAGAAATTTCTAAATAATGTTCAATATATTTTTCATTTGATATTTTTCAGAATTTTTGATATTAAAAAAATTATTAACGTAAACAAAATACTTAATTTCTACAATTAGGAAGCTGTTTTTTTTTAAACTACAGTACGTGTACAAACAATTGGTTATTATGTTTTATAACTATCAACAAACTTTGAGTGCCCCCCACTTAATACACGACTAAAGAAAATAAAAGTTACCAAATAAAAAACGTTTTTTTGTAATTTTTAATAATTGATATTTTAGAATAATGCTCTAGTGCACAAACATAGGCAACTCAAATATTGATCAACGTTTTCAGTATGTATCATTCTATAAAACATAATCCCGGACACGCTATTAAAAGTTAACACAAAGTTGATATATCATAAAAATTAGGATGTTTCAAAAGTGTATTTAAAATATAATATATTGTTAAGGAGGTTGGGGGGGGGATAGTTACGTATAACCAGTACGAATAAGTTTAAAATATTTTACAATTGTTTAAACATTCTAAATAAATTAAATACTCAAATTTTAAACTTTTTTAACTAACTCGTTTTTTAGATAATAAATTTTAAAGTTAATTAAATCGTAGTTGGTGAAAACACATTAATAAAAGATAGAAAAATAGTAGAAAATCAATTTAAAAAAGCTGTCACGTGTACCACAAGACTTTCTTATACGTAATACTGACACATTGTAACTACGTTATTGTTATTTTATTGACACATATTTCTAACAAACTAATAAAACATACAATAAACTGTACAAATATTATAACACACATTATGTACCCAATTAATTTTGTTTAACGTAATTACTAAAACCAAAAATAGATGTTTTTACTCTTGTAATTTTTTTGAATTTCCTACTTATTTTTTAAATAAGAAAAAAATGATTTCAGATTAAAAGTATCGAGTATGTTTTTACCTATAATTTATTCCCCATACATTTTTTTCCAACATTAATGATTTAGCCAGAAAGAACTTTTAAAAATATTTAGAATAACCCGCAGTATTATTACGTATAAGAAAGACCCACGGTAATTATATCAAACACGTACACTGTCCAATCTCTATTTAGAAAGAAAACAATATAAAAACTCAAAATGTGAAATCAAGAAGACTATATAAAGGAGAATCAACTTCCAATCCCGCCCTCTACTAAACAACGTCACAAACTATACAGAGAGTAATATATATTTATGTACCTATATGTATACGTTATAATAATAACAAAAACAATTTGTATAAACGTCAACGAATTAGTAATAATAATAATAAACACCATAATAACTAATCGAATCTAGACACCCCCCCCCCCACTCCTATAAAGCTAGTTTACGCTTTGTCCCAATATTCCTATGTCCATGTATTAGTGATTTACGGGCAAGGAAATTATCATGGATTCTTTGACTCCCCTTACACGTTAAGTCGATTCTCCTTATTTAATCTTCTTGGTAATAAATGCATATAACGTGGCAACAGCTAACACTATCTACAATAATACAATTAATACAGATATGACATTGCTGTGTATATATAAACTAACTTGACTCTGTTCATTGTCGTAGCTGTCAGATAAACAACACAAGATACAAACACTAATTAATATACAGTACAAAACCGGTTATAACGACATCAGTTAATACAACGTGTATTAGTTCTAAAGACTCTAAATAAAACTGCAACGTAATCCAATATAATTGTATTTTTACCAGTTATTATGATTAACCACTTTTTAATACTAATATGACAGCCAGATGTTGTTATAACCAGTTTCTATTGTTATTAGTCCATTATAGTTATCTAATTATTAGACGTTTATAAAACCGTAATCAAATTTGTTAACTTTATTATTTTTTACCGATTTAAAGACATAATTTTAAATGTGGTAGTCAGTGTGTCTGATTAATGTGTCTTATAATATAAAATTTCATTTGAATATCTACAATAATGATTAAAAAAAACTGCTGTGTTATGTATCAATATAAACGTAACACGTACGTGTAAACGTACTAACTATCTTGTAACTGTCACACACAGAATGTAATGCCATATCTTTATTAATTGGTATTGTTGTGACTGCCTCTCTCTCTCTCTCTCACCCCCCCCCCCTCCCCCAACCTCTTTAATAAATACATCAACAAACATAACAACTAGTCGGAAAGTGAAATAAGTTTAAACCGTTTATATTTTGACCATTGTTAAAGTAAACGTACTATAATTGTTGCAACAATTGAAAAATTGAATACAATTAACTTAGCCTAACTTTTAAAATACTTTCCCGGAACGAAATATATACATTTTTTCATGTTCTTTGACGTGTTTTAAAATAGATTCTATAAATAAAAACATTCAGATAAATACTCAGTAAAATATAACTCTCCCCCAAACTGTGGCGTGTCACGTTGTTGTTGTTGGTTGTTGTTAATCATTGCAATAATAAACAAAATCAAATTTAAAACTATTCAAATATAACAATTAAATATAACATACTTCATTGTTACGTAGTCTGTCATTGTAAACACATATTTACGTTTGTTGTAACACGCTATAGATACCTTTCTAAATATGAATAAACCTATAGTTAATATATTATTATCATTAACAACGTAATCACTAAATATTAAATATAAAACAAATATATAACATTACATTTATGATACGTTTGTTTCACTAATCATTTGAATAATTATTTAAAATATAAACATTTAGTTATTTGCTAACCTAGAGAACACTAAATACAATCACACGGGGGCGGGGGCAAACGCTACTTGATACAACACAGCCGGAACAGTTGACAACCACTGCCGCCGCCGCTGTACCTCACTAGTTCTACAGCTACCATCTCACTGCATTACACGTTGTACGTCTACGTCACCACAAGTAGCTGTTTCTTGTTGCCATTATCACTGAAATAATTAACACAAATACTGTTTAATTTATCAACGCTATTATATAACAGATATACGTGTCGTATATTGAAGAAAATCATTTAAAATGTAAAATAGAAAACCACTGCGTAAGGTTTAAGATACTGTTATATGTTGATTATTGATAATATAGTCAGCTATGAACCATGATACAATTAATACAGATATGGCATTGCGCACATCACCTAACTTCACTCTGTGACGTCACAAGTGACTCGCCCAAATTAATATAGTAGTCTAATTATTTGACGTTTATAAAACCGTGATAAGAACTGTTTATTTTGTTATTTTTGCCAATTTAAAGACAAATTTTTAAATGTGGTGCTCAATGTGTGTGATTAATATGTCTTTTAATATAAAATTTAATTTGAATATCTACAAGAACGATAAAAAAAAAACGCTGTCTTATGTATCAATATAAACTTATCACGCATATGTAAACGTACTAAATCACGTGTGACGTCGTGCGCAAAATAATGAAAAAATGAAACTCGGGAAAGCCATATCTTTAGTAATTGTATCATGGCTATGAATGAAAAACAATTATTGTATTGTTTTATATAAAAAGAATTTTATGACAAATTGTGAATTGCAAATACTAATAAATAAAGATTGAATAAGTAACGTGTGCAATTAATTAAATGTATTATAAGAGAATACATTATAACAGATACATACATTATTTAAGTGTTTGTTTACTTAGCGTTTGAATTATTATTAATGAATTCAATTAAATGTTATAAATATGAGCTAAATGATAATATATTAGTGTACCTATTGATAGTGTATGTTGTTGTTGTTACACAAGACGTCACAACCCGATGTACAAATCAATCAACGCACTACAAGAGTTGTTCATACAGCAAACGTTGATCCACGTACTAGCTGCATGTACACATAGACTGCGGGTGGGCTCATCACGTTCTCCTAGTCCATACAAATAGTCCATGATGTCCTCACTCTCTATGTCTTCAGTAATGTTGACAGAGCCTCGTCTACATATATCAATGAAACAAATACATGTTATTATTTCAATAGAGTTAATATAGAGTACCTATCTAAGTTTTCAACAATGGTATAACTAAATACACGCAATGTAAAAAGTTAAGCTTATTTTCAAAGAATTTAAATTATATAATGATATAATACTCTCCGCAAACTGGTGTTTGTAAGCTGCGTTTTTACTTTCCCCTTTTAAATTAAATAGATTTTTTCAGAGTTAAATTACTTCAATATTATTTAGCGTTTATTGTAAAGAATCAATTAAAATGGTATAAATGAGCTAATTTTAATATTTACCGTATATACTGACACTACTGTATTGTGTTGATAGACTCTGGTATACACATCAACGCTACTGCATACATGAGGTATACATAGACTAAATATAATAGTAATGTAAGTTGGTAGCACTGCTAGATAACGTGTCAAGTGTGTGTGCACTCACGTCAACCAAAAGAGTAGGCCGTAGAGACGCTGAAATGATTGCAATGTATAATTATTAATGTATTAAGATTTAGGTATATTAAACAATGTATTTACGAACCTAATAAATATATAACAGCTACACAAGAGTTACTCGTACACATCTAGCTAGCTAGCTGCATTGGACACATCGATGGCAGGTTCACGTTCACCTAATCCATACCAATATCTATGATGTCATCACTCACTGTATCTTCAGTAATGTAGACAGAATCTCGTCCATGTATATCAATAAAACAAATACGTTATTAGTTTAAGTACAATTAATTTATTTATTTTTTCAAAATAAAAATCTGTAGGTAATATTTTATTATGATAATATAGCCTCCATTTTGTAATGTAGTTATTCAACACACACACACACATTAGTGATTACATAACTAATTGCGTATAATTAAACAAATGACCTTCAAAATAATTCTTCAATACGTAAATTATTATTTTCAAATTTAATATAATTTGTATCTGTATTTTAAATAATAAATACAAGTTCAAAATAAACTGTTCTAAAACTAACAGACACGTGTATTATCAGTAAAGTTTACCATAAAAAAACATACACAATCAAAATATTAAATTATGATGAAAACAATTATTAAATATATAAAATTTACCTTAAAATTGTCAATAGTTTATAATACAGCGAACGTTTATTTATTCCATTAACTTAATTGTTTCCCATTACTGCATATTATAAGAAAATAATTACTTATATCTTGAGATTTTAAACGTAGACATTTTTTTATCTCACAAAACACATAATGTAAAGTACATACATATAAATCAAAATAGTAATTCACTTAAAAACACTCGTACATAAATATAACTTTGATAATAACGTAAATAACTTTATTATTATTAACGTGACTGTCTCGTGTACGTAAAAAAACTAATTAAAAATCAAAAACACACCGTTTATGCTAACTACGCAGTTTAATTACGTATCTGTTTTTCAAACAAGTTCAAACCTCCCATTTTGAAGCCGGTACGCGCACGGCCTGCCTCTGCCGTCAAGTACATGCATTAACATAACGCGAATGCTAACCGATCAAATTAACCGATGCAATCGATGCAGTTAACCAAAAACGACATTTATTTACACTGATATAACACTAATAATTTTAAAAACTTCTAAAACATTGTTAATTTATAATAATTATTACATATTATTAAATTCGAGTTTGATATCTGAAATACGAGCGCCGATTGTAGCGGCCATTTGTTAAACTATATAAGAGAGGGTTCATTAACACGGTCACGTATCATTTATTTTCAATCAAATTACATTTTTTTTTTCGTGCCAACGTCCTTGAAATGATATCACAGTGTTCCTTTAAAATATTTGTAAACCGTTTTTAATTATTAAATTACTTAAAACAATTCAAGCTAACATTTTACTGTAGACAAAAACTGACTGGAGAAAAGTGACCGTGTTTGTCATCCCGAATTTTTCAAACATGGCGTCGTAAGAATACGCACTTGTATAAAGCGTAGATCGCTAGCGCTGTCTCCTTTTACCAAATAGTTTATGTCATCAAGCCGTCTTTTTCTATAAAGGAAATAAGCTATTGGGAAATAGAGATTATGAATTAGTGGCATCTGTTGCATTTTTGATTAACTAAATTATGTCAGCGGTTCCCAAATTTTTTACGAGTTATTTATCGAAAAAAAAAATTGAACAAAGATATATTTTCATTAAACAGTTTCCACTATTGAAATCGCAATTAAGAGTAACGATTACGTACCTACGTTAACCGTATTACCAATAATTGTTTATGTTGAGTCCGTTTACCTACAAGTATTTACTGCTACAATTCATTTACATTATTGAGGTGACGATACACACATACACACACACATACTGTGAATTGAATTACACATTTGATTTACAGACATAATTTATGAAATAAACCAATAAAATTTAACATGAATTCTATCCGGTAAATACACAGTAATAATAGAGTATTGAATTTTTACTTGTATTTATTATTTAAAACTGTCTTTTAAATCAGAGGTTCCTAAGAAAAGACTGTCTCAAGTATTGATTGAAAAAAAAGCACATTAAAATCAGTCTGTTGGTTTCCGATATACAAATAAACAATAATACTGGGTTGAGCGCAATCAATTTCTGTAGAAAATCTCCCGTTTTCATAATCTACGTTTCTGTAAATCAGTTACTTACTTACGGTAGATGTATTTGCACTAAATAGTAAAACATAAACGCACATATTTCTATCAAATAAAACACATACAACAAGAATAACATCTCTAGTATTTTTTTATTGTTAAACATTCGTACGTAATTTAAAATATCTCCACATAAAGTAAAATACAATCTGGCTAACGTTTTATTAAGATAATTATTAAATATAAATAATTATTTGAATCACTACTGTTGTCAGAATAATTAATAGAATTAATAATAGGGTATCTCAGTTTTAAAGAATGGTATAACTAAATACACGCAGGGTAAAAAGCTAAACTTATTTTTAAAGAATTTAAAATATAAAATAATATAATAACCTTTCCAAATTCATTGGTAATTTTTAGGGTTCCGTAGAAAACTAGTTTCTCCATGTCCGTCCGTCTGTCCTGAAAATTTTTAGACATAATAAGATGAAATTTGGTACACGGTCATAGATTGATGTCCCAAAAACAGAAATATGATTTTTGAAAAAAAAAACTATACCCCTCTTTCATAAAATGAAATGTGTTTTCACAAAAAAAAAAAAAAAACACCTATCCCATTGAGTGGGGTGTCGTTAGAAAGGTTTCCTAAAATACAACAAAAAAAATGTACTAGGACTTTTTGATTTTAACCCTTCAATCACGATGTATTTGCTCTTCAAAATCATTATAAAAGCGTCCCCCTTTCCTCTATTTTCTAAACTATCAATTCAAAAAATCTGAAAAAATTCCTGAATGTAGCTTTTAATTATTACTTTCACTGAAAATACGAACATTGTCAAAAATATTTAGGACCCCCCTTCTATGGACTGCAAAGTGAACTCACAATTTTTTTCCTACTTATCCCATTGAGTGGGGTGTCATTTAATAGGTCTCTTAAAATGCAATAATAAAAGTCAAATGACTTTTTGATTTTAACCCTTCAGTCACGAAAATTTTAAAATAAATCTTTTTTTTATAAATCGTAGTGAGAATGATTACGGAACCCTATCAAGTGCGTGCCCAACACGCACTTGCCCGTTTTATCTTCTATTATTATCTACACAGTTTTTCTGTAAGCTGTGTAGTTTTCAAAATAAAAATTCGTAATCAATTTTTCAACAACAATAGCCTCCATTTTGTAAATGTAATTATTTAACACAAACAAACACATGCACAATGTAATTACTGAGGGATTCAATACACTGGTACTGGTACTTTATCTAAACGCTCCTTTAACTGTTCATTTTTTAATTTTAATAATTTTTGTAAAAAAAAAAAACACTACGCCAAACAATTTAACCCTATAAGCCTGAATTTATTTATATATTAGATACTAGATACGTGTTAATTAAACGTTACGAAAACATCACGCTCGACGTTATAGGGTTAATATTCATTTTAATTTCCATAACCCTTCACAAAAATTTTGATAGAGGAATTTATTTTTTTTGGTCGTCACATCTGTTATATTTTATATTATATAGCTGACCCGACAGACGTTGTCCTGTCTTAACTATGAATATTGAATTCGTTTACTACAAAAAAAATGAAAGCGTCAGTCGAAAACTAATAGCGTTAGAAGTGAAACTTTTTTTTTATTACGGAATGCAAAAACTGTCAAAGAGGAAATAGACAGAAAATTTACTCACAACCAAAACAGAAATTATTTGTAATATAAATTAAACACCACAAAATAAGACAAACACTACAGTATAGTTGCCTATAATTATACCCAAAACCCAAGAATGCATATGAAAATCACCGCGGAAGCTTTAAAATTATACCCAGAAGCCTAGATGCATACGAAAATTTACTCTAGCCATAGGAGGCTTTACAGCCCCCCACCACCTCCACGTAAAAAAGTAGGAACTCTCTTTAAAAAAGGGGGGTTCGCCCCCCCCCCATTTCCCAAAGGAGGCTTTACAGTCCCACACCACTATCACCGTAAAAAAGTGGGAACTCTATTTTAAAAAAGGGGGGGAAGGGGCGGGGGGGGGGACCCCCCCCCGTTTCCCATAGGAGACCTCCTATGTTTCAAGTTGGATCAAACTGCACACGGTGTACAAATTTGATTAAAATCGGTTAAGTAGTAATTTACTCAAGCCATAGGAGGCTTTACAGCCCCCCACCACATCCCCGTAAAAAAGTGGGAACTCTCTTTAAAAAAGGGGGGGTTCGCCCCCCCCCCATTTCCCAAAGGAGGCTTTACAGTCCCCCACCACTATCACCGTAAAAAAGTGGGAACTCTATTTTAAATAAGTGGGGGGCGAAAAGGGGGGGCAACCCCCCCCCCTTTTCCCATAGGAAGCTTTACAACCCTCCACCGCCACCACCGTAAAAAAATGGGAACTCTCTTTAAAAAAAGGAACGGGGGGGGGGGGCAACCCCCCCCCATTTCCCATAAGAGGCCTCCTATGTTTCAAGTTGGATCAAATTGCACACGGTGTACAAATTTGATTAAAATCGGTTAAGTAGTTTAGGAGTCCATAGCGGAGGAACATGTGACACGTAATTTATATATATTAAGATAAGAATACTCAGTAAATATAATACTTTATTAATAACTATTGTTACATGCCACACAGGCTTTATCTTAATACGTCTTACTTTCTCGCTGTCTACTTTCATACTCTTATATCCATAGACTAATTACATTTTATATATCTTATTATTCTTATTCTAAATACATAGTTATTATCTATTTGACAATCACTACAACATTGAGGCTCAAAACTTTATAAATGTGTAATATCTTTCTATGAAATTAATATTGAATAAGTTGAATATATAATTAACCCATTAGTTCCCAGTGTCCTATTTATAGGACATCACATTTTCTAATTTTTTTCTTTGACAAAATAACATTGTTAATTTGATTTCCAATACTAATACGTGTTTTTTAAATCTCTTTACTTACAATAATTTTCAAAACGTAGTCTAGAGTTCGTTCAATGACAAATTATAACACTTTTAAAGTAACCGTGTAATTGTTCCAGCTAGCCGATATTTATAGTTACATTTTTTTGCACTTATTAAAGCATTTTTTTAATTTAACTAAACTATATATAATATTACTTACGAGAGTGTAAATATAGCATAAAAATATCAATAATTTCAAAAATAAATCCAGGTCGTTAAAAAAAGTTCTGTCCTATAAATATGACATTGGGTTCTCACGATAATAATCTAGTCTGCGATTGATAATTATTATATCTTGTATTGAATTTATCTTTTAGGTAATATTTTCAACAAGAATTGCGAAACTTGATCAAAAAATTTGAAAAAATCAGGAAGTAATGGGTTAATAAAATGCCCTTTACACGATCATAAAATAATTAGTTATACCTGCGATAAAAAATTCCCATAATTATCAATTTATTGACCCGTAGCAGCAACTTTCCTCTTTAAGTTAAATAGAGTTAATTTACTTCAATATTATTTAGCGTTTATTGTAAAAAAATCAATTAAAATGGTATAAATACGAACTAAATGAAAATATTTACTGTACATACTGACACTGTATATTGTGTTGTTAGACTCTGGTGTACAAATCAACGCTACACATCTAACTGCATGGCCACATCGATGGCGGGTGGGCTCATCACGTTCTCCTAGTCCATACCGATGTCTATCACAGCCTCACCATACTGTATCTTCAATCATATCGGCAGCTTCGCCCGCATCTATCACTGAGAAATATACATTGTTATTATTTAGAATTAATTAATTTATATTAATATACAATATCTTTTAGTTTCCAAAGATGACATAACTAAATACAATATAATATATGATTTAATACCCTTTCCAAATTGGTAATTTTTGTCTATTCAGTTTTTCTATAAGTTGCGTAGTTTTCTAATTAATAATCTGTAATATTTTATTTTAAAAATAATTTGTTCAAAAACAATGGCCTCCATTTTGTAAATGCATTAAGTAGATTACATAAATGATTTCATATTGAATTAACACAAAGGAAAAATGATATCCAATGACCTTCAAAATAATTATTAAATGCGTAGTTATTTTCAAATTTTTTCTGCCTTTTAAATAATAAATACAAGTTAAAATTGTTAAAAATGAAATGTTCTAAAACTATACCAGACACACGACATGTATATGCCGTAAAGTTTTACCATAAAAAACCAACAATCAAAATATTGAATGATCACGGAAACAATTATTAAATATATAAAATTTACCTTTAATTGTATCGTGTTGGATCTATTGTTTCCCATTACTGCATTATATCTTGAATTTTTACCACACGAAACACAAAGTACATACATATTAATCAAAATTGTAGTTAAATTATCTAACTGTTTTTCAACAAGTCGAATCTCCCATCTTGAAAGCGGTATGCACACGACCTGACCTCTGCAGTCAAGTACATGCATTAACATTAACGCCTGCCAACCGATGAAAAAATTACTAACCAATTTGATGGATGCTGCTAATCGCTGAAATTAATCGATGCAACCGATGTTGCTTACGTTCTAACCAAACAAATGACATATGTATATATTTATATCCCATTAATTTAATTAATAATAATTGAATGGATTTGTTAACATTACAGTCGTTTGACTTGCTTTGCTCTTGAGTAGGGCGTCACGAGATAAATAAATTTGGGAACCACTAATTTAGGTTATGATTTTTTTGTTCCGGTGCTGTTTTTATAAAAATTGTACAAAGTATGCCCGATATTAAATTACAGCATTTATGAGATCATTCAATAATGTTACATTGAAATACACACAGCATTAACAAACATATCATTTATTAAACATGATACCATTTGTCAAATCAATGTCCCGTTTAATTTTGATAAAAGACTTGTTTATCTACACAAGCGTAACACACTCATAACATATAAAATCTACTTATCTACCACAGTAGAGTAGATACTCTTTATTCAAACAGATATTATCAACTATAGACGTACTAGAGCTTACTTACCGTAGACATATTTACACTACATAATAAAACATTATCGCACATATTTCTATAAAATAAACGCCTGAAAAAATAGCATATAAAAATATCATCTGTATTGCTTCCTCGCAATATCAAACATAACAGAAGCTTTATGATCGTTTTAAAATCGGAGAACAATAAAAAAATTTGACTTGACCTATCCGTTTCAGGTCAAGACAAACACTTTTTGTTCCGTGTCTGTCTGTCTGTCTGTCACACACATAACTCATGAACAACTGAACCTATATTGATGAAACTTGGTTGTTTGGTTGGGTCTGGCTTGAGGACGGCCCCATTTCAAAATCTACAAAATCGTGTGAAAGGGGAAGGGGTGACATCACAAAATATTTATTTTTTGATTTGAAGATATCTCAAGAACGACACATGTTACATGAAAATTTTATAGAATCTTTTTTGTAAAACATTAAATTTCCTATAATACAGATCACCTACGTTTGTTTAAAATATTCCCTTACAAAGATTTATCTCAATTTGCTTTAAAAAATCGTCATTTAACATATTAAATGTCATTTTGACGTTTGCACGGCAGAAATATTTAGATTTAGATTAAAATTGTTAAAATATACAACAAAATAACCAGGTGCGTATAAAGAAAAATATCTAATTAATATTTTTTAATAAAATTTTATGAAAATTAAATGGTTAACTAATGACAGGCATTTAATCTGAATACTTAATAGGTTTTTATATAAATTGTTCAATAATAAACAAGGAAGCACAGTGCATTTAGTTATCAGATGTATTGTACATAATTTAAAACATTTTCACTTAACCCTATAACGTCTAGCGTGACGTTTTCATAACGTTTAATTAACACGAATCTATTACTGAATATATAAATAAATTCAGGCATTATAGGGTTAATGTATAATAAATTTGAATAACATTTTATTATTATTTAATTTAAATAATTATATCAATCATCAGCTGCTATAAGTTTCTCATCTATTTATAATTTCCTATCCAGCATATATTCCTTTCAACTAAATACTGCCCAAACTGTTCTGGTATTCTGATCATATATGTAATACTTGTTTATTGCCAATCAGGGTCGGGATAAGTCTGTACGGCGTCAACGTATATTGTATGTAATGTGCAATGTTTAAGTAAATACCATATTAAAGTTACTTTTTGTTCATTTTAATATTTGTTTTATTTAAATAGAAATTAATCTAACTTATTTCATAACAAGAATTACAGTAATATTAATATGTAGATATGTACATAATAAAAAACAAACTTAAATTATCCGGTAAATTGCTGAATGTCTTTAAAAAAAGACAAAATAACATTTAGTGCGTTGTCCGGTCAGTACAACCAAATGTCGCCAGTCCCTTGAGGGTCGTTATATCAGGATTCTACTGTACTTGTATACCTATAGTTTGTTTACATGGCTACCGGGTGATTTGACGGTACCAATCACAAATTGTACAGTCAAATCACCCGGCAAGCACTGCAAACAGACTATAGCCATCTCTTACTTAACTTAATAAGTAAACTAGACAATGGGTTTTATATACCCACCCAATTACTCAATTTAATTAGATTAAATGTATTGATTCAGTTAATCTGAATACTTTATCGGTGGTTTTTATTTAAATTGTTGAATAATTAACTACCTTTGATGAATTTAGCACGAGGAAGCACTGTGCATTTACTTGACAGATGTTTTAATTATTTAATGTATTTGATTGGTAATGTTTTAACCGGCCAAAGCCTCCTTCTATTATCGTTTAAATATGATTCTGCGCAATCGAATCCATTTGACTCGACCATCGATACATTTTGTTTCAATCTTTTGCCACTGTAAATTGCATCTGCAATAGAAAGAAGAATATAAAATTAACCGAAAATATAATATAAAATTAAAATAAATGGGGTAGCTACTTTCAAAAATGAATATTTCGAAATATTACATTCAATTCTAATTTTAAGTTAATTTAATATAAATCTCGAAATGTACTCGTTATCCATGATATAATTAATAAAGATATGGCCCATACGATGTTTAATTTAAGTTAAATTAATATTATTAAATCATTATTAAAAATCTCTACATATATAAACGAAAAAATTTATAAATTGTTATGTATAAAACATTTTAGTACACAAGTAATACAACACGAATATTCTAAACTAGTTATTATTTCAAATATATATCATTCTTACCTTTAAACGTATCATATTTAATGATGAAAAGTTTGAAAAGAAAGTTATGACTTTTAAAAATGAAAATTCATAAATAACCACAAAACTGATACTCGCGTATACATATTGTTGTTTTAAACATTTATATAACAAATTACACTTCACATATCACAAAGGCACGCACAAAACGATTTTGTTTGTTATATTTACGAAAATAATGTTTAAAGTATTGTTTATTAGAAATATTTAACCTTTATCGCTTGAATTACCGACGTTGTTAGTGATTCAACCGCTTGAATTGCCAACGTCGAGAGGGGCCCCCACCACCTCAACGTTGTTTGGTGAATTTAAATTTTGCGCAGAAATATAGCAATCACGGTAGTATTATCGAGGGGATAGAAGAAAGTAGGCAAATCGCGCGTTTGGCCCGTAGGTAAATCAAGGTGTCGGTAAATCAAAGGTCGGTAAATCGCGAGATGAGTGTACAATATACTATGTTTACATAGTGGTTTATACCTTACAAATACATTTGATGCAAATTAAAACATTTTAATAGTTAATTGTGTTTAATTTACTGTATTTTCAGCATTTTTAGAATTTAGGGAAATCGAATGATCATTCGAAACACGTAAATACGATAATTTAGTATTAATTTAATTATGATTGAAAATGAAAATAAACCCGATTGTGTAAACGAGGTATTAAAGTTCATCGATATGTTGCAAGATAGCGCCACTAACGCGCGAATTTTAAATATTATTTATTGAAAAATTATTAAATAAACAATAATTGTAGTGGTTTTTTTATTTCATAGACACATTTTAATTCAATTTCTAATATTATCCTGCAATAATTTAACCATTTTCAATGCTTTTAACATGTAGTTTACAACAGAAATATTTTTAATCTTTTTGGTGTTACCTAGCTTGTAAAATGCAGCCAAGTGTATAAAACTGTCACCTCATAATATTACGATATTTTCAAAAAAGTATTTTGTATTAATATTTATAAATCATAATTAATGTTTATAGTGCTTTATTTATAAAATACAGTATTCATGAGACGTTTTTATGTATATTTTGTGTTGCAAATGCTTTAATATGTGATAAATTATGACAAAATAAAATCAAGAAAGATTTTGGACATGACGTTTTTTTAATTTATTTGTTTATTTAACATCGATAGCTACAATTGTTGTGTTCACCACATAATTGAATATGTGTATTAAACTGTAAAACATTTAAATATGTGAACAGTTGGTAAATTTAATTAATAATCTGAAAAAGAAATATACATAGCAACAATTATGGCTTCCATATGATAGTTAAAGGTCAGAATTTATTTCATTTTATAATTCAATCGAATCGTAATATGCAATAATTTTATGTTTTTTACTTAGTACAGACATTGTATAAAAGGTATAAATATTAATGCATGTGTGAAATTAATTTTGTTTTTTAATATACCTAATGAAAAAAATATATGCTGCGTGTCAATGTGTTTTGTCAAACTAACTGTCTTATTTTGCAATATCAATAGTGGGTATAATTATTGATTATTTTTGATATATTTGATTAATAAAACGTTTGAAATAATATTTATAATAAATAATGGTTGTTAAATTGTACGAAGAAATGATTCAAACAAATCACTTTGATTCCAGGTATGTGATAAACCTTTTACACAGAAATAGACACAAGAATTGATACATGTACATAAAACTTGAGTGCAATGACAGATGAACGTATGTATTTGATACTACCAAGGCTTTATGAATTATTTAAAGTGAACTATTTATAAATGTGATCTTGAATGAATAATTCTAGTTTACTGTATTTACGTTTTAACTCAGTTCAATCAATAGTTTTTTAGTTAAAATCGTTAACTTAAAATTACAAAAAATATCAATGAATAAAAGTGTTTTAAGTTCGATGGTATACTGGGTGTCCCAGATAACTTTTCCAGCATGGGGATCTCAGTATCTATAAGAGATACAGGTTTGGTTAAATGAGATCAATTATTTGTAAGAAAGGGGTGAGTATTACTACACAAAAAAATATTCATAATTCTATGTGGTTTAAGCAGTATACCAAAAAAACTCAAAATTCGGAATTTCTTTAAATGGCTATAACTTTTTTGTCAAAGTAGATAGGTACTTTTTGTTGACGGTTTCTCAAAGCAGCTTTTTGTGTAGAATCGATTGGTGTATTTAGATTTTTTATATCACTTTTAGTTTCCGAGTTATGAGCCCTAACTTTAGTTTTTCTTATGGACCACTAAGGTGGCTATGGCATATTTGAACGTGTTTTTTACTCTACTTTACAACGATATGTCACATGCCATACTTATTGTCAAAAAAAAATTATAATGTATTTTTTTTAAAGTTAATTGTTTTCAAATAGTCATTTGTTATTTTGATTGTTGTTATTGTGATTTTTGTTTCCCATTTTTGTTTTTCATGGCTCACTTAAATGTTTGTAATAAAATACTTAATAAATATCACTGGCATTTAGTACATCGACTTATTTTCAATAATAAGTATGGCATGTGACATATCGTTGTAAAGTAGAGTAAAAAACACGTACAAATATGCCATAGCCAGCTTAGTGGTCCATAAGAAAAACTAAAGTTAGGGCTCATAACTCGGAAACTGAAAGTGATATAAAAAATCTAAATACACCAATCGATTCTACACAAAAAACTACTTTGAGAAACCGTCTACAAAAAGTACCTATCTACTTTGACAAAAAAGTTATAGCCATTTAAAGAAATTCTGAATTTTGAGTTTTTTGGGTATACCGCCTAAACCACATAGAATTTAGAATATTTTTTTGTGTAGTAATACTCACCCCTTTCTTACAAATAATTGATCTCATTTAACCAAACCTGTATCTCTTATAGATACTGAGATCCCCATGCTGGAAAAGTTATCTGGGACACCCGGCAGAACTCTGGAACTATAGATCACAGAGAGTTGGGAGAGGGTTTAAAATGATCACTATTGAATCTAGTTTACTGTATTTAAGTTTTAACTCAGTCCGATAAATAGTTTTGTAATTAGAGATGTTTACGTAAAATAACAAAAAATATCAATTAATAAAAGTGTCTTAAGTTTGACAGTATAGAACTCTAGATCACACAGAGTTAAGAGAGAGTTTAAAATGATCACTTTTGAATCTAGTTTAGTGTATTTAAGTTTTAACTCAGTCCGATAAATAGTTTTGTAATTAGAGATGTTTACGTAAAATAACAAAAAATATCAATTAATAAAAGTGCCCTATACACAAAGACATAGTACCCTGGAACTATAGATCACAGAGAGTTGGGGCCGGGTTTAAAATGATCACTATTGAATCTAGTTTAGTGTTGATTTTAAATTGTTCCAACGGATCATTTATAAGTTGCAGGAATTTACGTAAAGTGCGTCTGAAATAACACGTAAATTTTATCTTACGGTTATAATTTTAAAAATAGTCTTTATTCACTTAAAACTATTGAATTCTAATAGTATATTATATAATGTACATTTCAAGATGCTCCCTTATTTTCTATGATTTATAGTTCCAAAGGGCATTTTTATTCATCAATATTTTTTGTGATTTTATGTAAAAAATTATAATGTAAAAAATATTAATCCAATTAACTTAAAACTTGAACACACAAAACAAGGTTAAATAGTAATCATTTTAAGAGCACCCTCAACTTTCTACGATTTGTAGTTCCCGAAATATTGGCTTCAAACGGTAAATTTTTTAGAGTTAATTATGGACCGAATATCAAAGGCATACAAGAGAAGGTCTCCAAAGGCTCGTTCATCTCTAAAGTTCTATTCAAATTTGCTTGCAAGTACAAAGCAAAATGAATGAAATGTGGCTACAGAACTGCTTTACTAGACAAGTAAGTAATACATACTCTGCCCCCTTCTCGTCCCCATTTCAGCAAATTTAATATATTTTCAAACTCTCTGAATCCTTACAGGACTGCCCCATTTTCAGCAAGTTACAAGTGTTTTCAAGTCTATAAGTATATTAAAAAAGATTGATTCTTCGAAACTTGTTATATTTTGTTTCAAGTACTTTATTTTGCTGTAACAGATTTAAAAAAGTGGTTCTGTTTTGGGGGGCTGTATCACTTTAGCGAGGAGTGGTATACTTGTGGGGTTGATTTTAAATTAAAGATGGTTTATCTGGCTTTAATTTGGTATGGGGTTTCTTAGGGTTTGTTGCGGGAATATATTAAAAAAAATTGATCTGTTTTGGGGGGCTGTTTCTTTTGAGCGAGGAGAGGTATATGTGTAGGGTTGGTTTCAAATTAAAGAGGGCTTATCTGACTTCAATTTGATACGTAACATTCAAAGGTTTGTTTCAGAAATATATTTAAAAAAAATGTATTTGTTATATTTTTTAAGGTCAGGCTCATTGATTGGGAGGAAGGCAACGCAACTATAGAATTACAGACAAACTGTACCCGAGAGGCAAACTCCTTATAGATTACGACATCGTGATCGGGTATTACAAACTACCCAATAAGACTGCTGAGGAGTTCTTCGAAGAGAATGGAAAGAGGTGGTTTAGGACGGGCGATATTTATGTTCAAAATAATCGGTGAGTTGAGAAATATTAATTTGTTATTTTTGGCTTGTTTCGGTTTGAGAGAAATTTGTAAAGAGTACAGTAGACGTTTCATACTGTGAACCACGCCGGTAAAGTCAGTTTTAATATAAATGACAGCTTTGAGAAATAGGGATTTACACAATGGAAGGTACCGTGCCTGAGTTCACATTATAGAACGTCTACTGTAACTGATCTGAACGATCTAATATATTTTCCGAACGTTCGTCTTTACATATCATCTGTATTTTCCAACCTAACCTAACCTAACCAAACCCCCCCCTCCCTCAAATGTCATCTACGCGAACGTCCTCCCCCCTCCCACTAACCTAACCTAACCTAACCTAACCTAACCTAACCTAACCTAACCAAACCGCCCCCTCCCTCAAATGTCATCTACGCGAACGTCCTCCCCCCTCCCGCTAACCTAACCTAACCTAACCTAACCTAACCTAACCAAACCGCCCCCTCCCTCAAATGTCATCTACGCGAACGTCCTCCCCCCTCCCACTAACCTAACCTAACCTAACCTAACCTAACCTAACATAACCAAACCGCCCCCTCCCTCAAATGTCATCTACGCGAACGTCCCCCCCCTCCCACTAACCTAACCTAACCTAACCAAACCGCCCCCTCCCTCAAATGTCATCTACGCGAACTCCCCCCCCTCCCACTAACCTAACCTAACCTAACCTAACCTAACCGCCCCCTCCCTCAAATGTCATCTACGCGAACGTCCTCCCCCCTCCCACTAACCTAACCTAACCTAACCTAACCTAACCTAACCTAACCTAACCTAACCTAACCTAACCAAACCGCCCCCTCCCTCAAATGTCATCTACGCGAACGTCCTCCCCCCTCCCACTAACCTAACCTAACCTAACCTAACCTAACCTAACCTAACCTAACCTAACCTAACCTAACCAAACCGCCCCCTCCCTCAAATGTCATCTACGCGAACGTCCTCCCCCCTCCCACTAACCTAACCTAACCTAACCTAACCTAACCTAACATAACCAAACCGCCCCCTCCCTCAAATGTCATCTACGCGAACGTCCCCCCCCTCCCACTAACCTAACCTAACCTAACCAAACCGCCCCCTCCCTCAAATGTCATCTACGCGAACTCCCCCCCCTCCCACTAACCTAACCTAACCTAACCGCCCCCTCCCTCAAATGTCATCTACGCGAACGTCCTCCCCCCTCCCACTAACCTAACCTAACCTAACCTAACCTAACCTAACCTAACCTAACCTAACCTAACCTAACCTAACCTAACCTAACCTAACCAAACCGCCCCCTCCCTCAAATGTCATCTACGCGAACGTCCTCCCCCCTCCCACTAACCTAACCTAACCTAACCTAACCTAACCTAACCTAACCTAACCTAACCAAACCGCCCCCTCCCTCAAATGTCATCTACGCGAACGTCCCCCCCATTCCCACTAACCTAACCTCACCTAACCTAACCTAACCTAACCTAACCTAACCTAACCTAACCTAACCTAACCTAACCTAACCTAACCTAACCTAACCAAACCGCCCCCTCCCTTAAATGTCATCTACGCGAACGTCCTCCGCCCTCCCACTAACCTAACCTAACCTAACCTAACCTAACCTAACCAAACCAAACCGCCCCCTCCCTCAAATGTCATCTACGCGAACGTCCCCCCCCCCTCCCACTAACCTAACCTAACCTAACCTAACCAAACCGCCCCCTCCCTCAAATGTCATCTACGCAAACGTCCCCCCCCTCCCACTAACCTAACCTAACCTAACCTAACCTAACCTAACCTAACCTAACCTAACCAAACCGCCCCCTCCCTCAAATGTCATCTACGCGAACGTCCCCCCCATTCCCACTAACCTAACCTCACCTAACCTAACCTAACCTAACCTAACCTAACCTAACCTAACCTAACCTAACCTAACCTAACCTAACCTAACCTAACCTAACCTAACCAAACCGCCCCCTCCCTCAAATGTCATCTACGCGAACGTCCTCCCCCCTCCCACTAACCTAACCTAACCTAACCTAACCTAACCTAACCTAACCTAACCTAACCAAACCGCCCCCTCCCTCAAATGTCATCTACGCGAACGTCCCCCCCATTCCCACTAACCTAACCTCACCTAACCTAACCTAACCTAACCTAACCTAACCTAACCTAACCTAACCTAACCTAACCTAACCAAACCGCCCCCTCCCTCAAATGTCATCTACGCGAACGTCCTCCCCCCTCCCACTAACCTAACCTAACCTAACCTAACCTAACCGCCCCCTCCCTCAAATGTCATCTACGCGAACGTCCTCCCCCCTCCCACTAACCTAACCTAACCTAACCTAACCTAACCTAACCTAACCTAACCTAACCTAACCTAACCTAACCAAACCGCCCCCTCCCTCAAATGTCATCTACGCGAACGTCCTCCCCCCTCCCACTAACCTAACCTAACCTAACCTAACCTAACCTAACCTAACCAAACCGCCCCCTCCCTCAAATGTCATCTACGCGAACGTCCCCCCCATTCCCACTAACCTAACCTCACCTAACCTAACCTAACCTAACCTAACCTAACCTAACCTAACCTAACCTAACCTAACCTAACCTAACCTAACCTAACCTAACCTAACCAAACCGCCCCCTCCCTCAAATGTCATCTACGCGAACGTCCTCCCCCCTCCCGCTAACCTAACCTAACCTAACCTAACCTAACCTAACCAAACCGCCCCCTCCCTCAAATGTCATCTACGCGAACGTCCTCCCCCCTCCCACTAACCTAACCTAACCTAACCTAACCTAACCTAACATAACCAAACCGCCCCCTCCCTCAAATGTCATCTACGCGAACGTCCCCCCCCTCCCACTAACCTAACCTAACCTAACCAAACCGCCCCCTCCCTCAAATGTCATCTACGCGAACTCCCCCCCCTCCCACTAACCTAACCTAACCTAACCTAACCTAACCGCCCCCTCCCTCAAATGTCATCTACGCGAACGTCCTCCCCCCTCCCACTAACCTAACCTAACCTAACCTAACCTAACCTAACCTAACCTAACCTAACCTAACCTAACCAAACCGCCCCCTCCCTCAAATGTCATCTACGCGAACGTCCTCCCCCCTCCCACTAACCTAACCTAACCTAACCTAACCTAACCTAACCTAACCTAACCTAACCAAACCGCCCCCTCCCTCAAATGTCATCTACGCGAACGTCCCCCCCATTCCCACTAACCTAACCTCACCTAACCTAACCTAACCTAACCTAACCTAACCTAACCTAACCTAACCTAACCTAACCTAACCTAACCTAACCTAACCTAACCTAACCTAACCAAACCGCCCCCTCCCTCAAATGTCATCTACGCGAACGTCCTCCGCCCTCCCACTAACCTAACCTAACCTAACCTAACCTAACCAAACCAAACCGCCCCCTCCCTCAAATGTCATCTACGCGAACGTCCCCCCCCCCTCCCACTAACCTAACCTAACCTAACCTAACCAAACCGCCCCCTCCCTCAAATGTCATCTACGCAAACGTCCCCCCCCTCCCACTAACCTAACCTAACCTAACCTAACCTAACCTAACCAAACCGCCCCCTCCCTCAAATGTCATCTACGCGAACGTCCTCCGCCCTCCCACTAACCTAACCTAACCTAACCTAACCTAACCTAACCAAACCAAACCGCCCCCTCCCTCAAATGTCATCTACGCGAACGTCCCCCCCCTCCCACTAACCTAACCTAACCTAACCAAACCGCCCCCTCCCTCAAATGTCATCTACGCGAACGTCCTCCCCCCTCGCACTAACCTAACCTAACCAAACCGCCCCCTCCCTCAAATGTCATCTACGAAAACGTCCTCCCCCCTCCCACTAACCTAACCTAACCAAACCGCCCCCTCCCTCAAATGTCATCTACGGGAACGTCCTCCCCCCTCCCACTAACCTAACCTAACCTAACCTAACCAAACCGCCCCCTCCCTGGTTCTGTTTTGGGGGGCTGTATCACTTTAGCGAGGAGTGGTATACTTGTGGGGTTGATTTTAAATTAAAGATGGTTTATCTGGCTTTAATTTGGTATGGGGTTTCTTAGGGTTTGTTGCGGGAATATATTAAAAAAAATTGATCTGTTTTGGGGGGCTGTTTCTTTTGAGCGAGGAGAGGTATATGTGTAGGGTTGGTTTCAAATTAAAGAGGGCTTATCTGACTTCAATTTGATACGTAACATTCAAAGGTTTGTTTCAGAAATATATTTAAAAAAAATGTATTTGTTATATTTTTTAAGGTCAGGCTCATTGATTGGGAGGAAGGCAACGCAACTATAGAATTACAGACAAACTGTACCCGAGAGGCAAACTCCTTATAGATTACGACATCGTGATCGGGTATTACAAACTACCCAATAAGACTGCTGAGGAGTTCTTCGAAGAGAATGGAAAGAGGTGGTTTAGGACGGGCGATATTTATGTTCAAAATAATCGGTGAGTTGAGAAATATTAATTTGTTATTTTTGGCTTGTTTCGGTTTGAGAGAAATTTGTAAAGAGTACAGTAGACGTTTCATACTGTGAACCACGCCGGTAAAGTCAGTTTTAATATAAATGACAGCTTTGAGAAATAGGGATTTACACAATGGAAGGTACCGTGCCTGAGTTCACATTATAGAACGTCTACTGTAACTGATCTGAACGATCTAATATATTTTCCGAACGTTCGTCTTTACATATCATCTGTATTTTCCAACCTAACCTAACCTAACCAAACCCCCCCCTCCCTCAAATGTCATCTACGCGAACGTCCTCCCCCCTCCCACTAACCTAACCTAACCTAACCTAACCTAACCTAACCTAACCTAACCAAACCGCCCCCTCCCTCAAATGTCATCTACGCGAACGTCCTCCCCCCTCCCGCTAACCTAACCTAACCTAACCTAACCTAACCTAACCAAACCGCCCCCTCCCTCAAATGTCATCTACGCGAACGTCCTCCCCCCTCCCACTAACCTAACCTAACCTAACCTAACCTAACCTAACATAACCAAACCGCCCCCTCCCTCAAATGTCATCTACGCGAACGTCCCCCCCCTCCCACTAACCTAACCTAACCTAACCAAACCGCCCCCTCCCTCAAATGTCATCTACGCGAACTCCCCCCCCTCCCACTAACCTAACCTAACCTAACCGCCCCCTCCCTCAAATGTCATCTACGCGAACGTCCTCCCCCCTCCCACTAACCTAACCTAACCTAACCTAACCTAACCTAACCTAACCTAACCTAACCTAACCTAACCTAACCTAACCTAACCTAACCAAACCGCCCCCTCCCTCAAATGTCATCTACGCGAACGTCCTCCCCCCTCCCACTAACCTAACCTAACCTAACCTAACCTAACCTAACCTAACCTAACCTAACCAAACCGCCCCCTCCCTCAAATGTCATCTACGCGAACGTCCCCCCCATTCCCACTAACCTAACCTCACCTAACCTAACCTAACCTAACCTAACCTAACCTAACCTAACCTAACCTAACCTAACCTAACCTAACCTAACCTAACCTAACCTAACCTAACCAAACCGCCCCCTCCCTTAAATGTCATCTACGCGAACGTCCTCCGCCCTCCCACTAACCTAACCTAACCTAACCTAACCTAACCTAACCAAACCAAACCGCCCCCTCCCTCAAATGTCATCTACGCGAACGTCCCCCCCCCCCTCCCACTAACCTAACCTAACCTAACCAAACCGCCCCCTCCCTCAAATGTCATCTACGCAAACGTCCCCCCCCTCCCACTAACCTAACCTAACCTAACCTAACCTAACCTAACCTAACCTAACCTAACCAAACCGCCCCCTCCCTCAAATGTCATCTACGCGAACGTCCCCCCCATTCCCACTAACCTAACCTCACCTAACCTAACCTAACCTAACCTAACCTAACCTAACCTAACCTAACCTAACCTAACCTAACCTAACCTAACCAAACCGCCCCCTCCCTCAAATGTCATCTACGCGAACGTCCTCCCCCCTCCCACTAACCTAACCTAACCTAACCTAACCTAACCTAACCTAACCAAACCGCCCCCTCCCTCAAATGTCATCTACGCGAACGTCCCCCCCATTCCCACTAACCTAACCTCACCTAACCTAACCTAACCTAACCTAACCTAACCTAACCTAACCTAACCTAACCAAACCGCCCCCTCCCTCAAATGTCATCTACGCGAACGTCCTCCGCCCTCCCACTAACCTAACCTAACCTAACCTAACCTAACCAAACCAAACCGCCCCCTCCCTCAAATGTCATCTACGCGAACGTCCCCCCCCCCTCCCACTAACCTAACCTAACCTAACCTAACCAAACCGCCCCCTCCCTCAAATGTCATCTACGCGAACGTCCTCCCCCCTCCCACTAACCTAACCTAACCTAACCTAACCTAACCTAACCAAACCGCCCCCTCCCTCAAATGTCATCTACGCGAACGTCCCCCCCCTCCCACTAACCTAACCTAACCTAACCAAACCGCCCCCTCCCTAAAATGTCATCTACGCGAACGTCCTCCCCCCTCCCACTAACCTAACCTAACCTAACCTAACCTAACCTAACCTAACCTAACCAAACCGCCCCCTCCCTCAAATGTCATCTACGCGAACGTCCTCCCCACTCCCACTAACCTAACCTAACCTAACCTAACCTAACCTAACCTAACCTAACCTAACCTAACCTAACCTAACCTAACCTAACCTAACCTAACCTAACCTAACCTAACCTAACCTAACCTAACCAAACCGCCCCCTCCCTCAAATGTCATCTACGCGAACGTCCTCCCCCCTCCCACTAACCTAACCTAACCTAACCTAACCTAACCTAACCTAACCTAACCTAACCTAACCAAACCGCCCCCTCCCTCAAATGTCATCTACGCGAACGTCCCCCCCATTCCCACTAACCTAACCTCACCTAACCTAACCTAACCTAACCTAACCTAACCTAACCTAACCTAACCTAACCTAACCTAACCTAACCAAACCGCCCCCTCCCTCAAATGTCATCTACGCGAACGTCCTCCCCCCTCCCACTAACCTAACCTAACCTAACCTAACCTAACCTAACCAAACCGCCCCCTCCCTCAAATGTCATCTACGCGAACGTCCTCCCCCCTCCCACTAACCTAACCTAACCTAACCTAACCAAACCGCCCCCTCCCTCAAATGTCATCTACGCGAACGTCCCCTCCCCCTCCCACTAACCTAACCTAACCTAACCTAACCAAACCGCCCCCTCCCTCAAATGTCATCTACGCGAACGTCCCCCCCCTCCCACTAACCTAACCTAACCTAACCTAACCTAACCTAACCTAACCTAACCAAACCGCCCCCTCCCTCAAATGTCATCTACGCGAACGTCCCCCCCCTCCCACTAACCTAACCTAACCTAACCTAACCTAACCAAACCGCCCCCTCCCTCAAATGTCATCTACGCGAACGTCCTCCCCCCTCCCACTAACCTAACCTAACCTAACCAAACCAAACCGCCCCCTCCCTCAAATGTCATCTACGCGAACGTCCCCCCCCTCCCACTAACCTAACCTAACCTAACCAAACCGCCCCCTCCCTCAAATGTCATCTACGCGAACGTCCTCCCCCCTCGCACTAACCTAACCTAACCAAACCGCCCCCTCCCTCAAATGTCATCTACGAAAACGTCCTCCCCCCTCCCACTAACCTAACCTAACCAAACCGCCCCCTCCCTCAAATGTCATCTACGGGAACGTCCTCCCCCCTCCCACTAACCTAACCTAACCTAACCTAACCAAACCGCCCCCTCCCTGGTTCTGTTTTGGGGGGCTGTATCACTTTAGCGAGGAGTGGTATACTTGTGGGGTTGATTTTAAATTAAAGATGGTTTATCTGGCTTTAATTTGGTATGGGGTTTCTTAGGGTTTGTTGCGGGAATATATTAAAAAAAATTGATCTGTTTTGGGGGGCTGTTTCTTTTGAGCGAGGAGAGGTATATGTGTAGGGTTGGTTTCAAATTAAAGAGGGCTTATCTGACTTCAATTTGATACGTAACATTCAAAGGTTTGTTTCAGAAATATATTTAAAAAAAATGTATTTGTTATATTTTTTAAGGTCAGGCTCATTGATTGGGAGGAAGGCAACGCAACTATAGAATTACAGACAAACTGTACCCGAGAGGCAAACTCCTTATAGATTACGACATCGTGATCGGGTATTACAAACTACCCAATAAGACTGCTGAGGAGTTCTTCGAAGAGAATGGAAAGAGGTGGTTTAGGACGGGCGATATTTATGTTCAAAATAATCGGTGAGTTGAGAAATATTAATTTGTTATTTTTGGCTTGTTTCGGTTTGAGAGAAATTTGTAAAGAGTACAGTAGACGTTTCATACTGTGAACCACGCCGGTAAAGTCAGTTTTAATATAAATGACAGCTTTGAGAAATAGGGATTTACACAATGGAAGGTACCGTGCCTGAGTTCACATTATAGAACGTCTACTGTAACTGATCTGAACGATCTAATATATTTTCCGAACGTTCGTCTTTACATATCATCTGTATTTTCCAACCTAACCTAACCTAACCAAACCCCCCCCTCCCTCAAATGTCATCTACGCGAACGTCCTCCCCCCTCCCACTAACCTAACCTAACCTAACCTAACCTAACCTAACCTAACCTAACCAAACCGCCCCCTCCCTCAAATGTCATCTACGCGAACGTCCTCCCCCCTCCCGCTAACCTAACCTAACCTAACCTAACCTAACCTAACCAAACCGCCCCCTCCCTCAAATGTCATCTACGCGAACGTCCTCCCCCCTCCCACTAACCTAACCTAACCTAACCTAACCTAACCTAACATAACCAAACCGCCCCCTCCCTCAAATGTCATCTACGCGAACGTCCCCCCCCTCCCACTAACCTAACCTAACCTAACCAAACCGCCCCCTCCCTCAAATGTCATCTACGCGAACTCCCCCCCCTCCCACTAACCTAACCTAACCTAACCGCCCCCTCCCTCAAATGTCATCTACGCGAACGTCCTCCGCCCTCCCACTAACCTAACCTAACCTAACCTAACCTAACCAAACCAAACCGCCCCCTCCCTCAAATGTCATCTACGCGAACGTCCCCCCCCCCTCCCACTAACCTAACCTAACCTAACCTAACCAAACCGCCCCCTCCCTCAAATGTCATCTACGCAAACGTCCCCCCCCTCCCACTAACCTAACCTAACCTAACCTAACCTAACCTAACCAAACCGCCCCCTCCCTCAAATGTCATCTACGCGAACGTCCTCCGCCCTCCCACTAACCTAACCTAACCTAACCTAACCTAACCTAACCAAACCAAACCGCCCCCTCCCTCAAATGTCATCTACGCGAACGTCCCCCCCCTCCCACTAACCTAACCTAACCTAACCAAACCGCCCCCTCCCTCAAATGTCATCTACGCGAACGTCCTCCCCCCTCGCACTAACCTAACCTAACCAAACCGCCCCCTCCCTCAAATGTCATCTACGAAAACGTCCTCCCCCCTCCCACTAACCTAACCTAACCAAACCGCCCCCTCCCTCAAATGTCATCTACGGGAACGTCCTCCCCCCTCCCACTAACCTAACCTAACCTAACCTAACCAAACCGCCCCCTCCCTGGTTCTGTTTTGGGGGGCTGTATCACTTTAGCGAGGAGTGGTATACTTGTGGGGTTGATTTTAAATTAAAGATGGTTTATCTGGCTTTAATTTGGTATGGGGTTTCTTAGGGTTTGTTGCGGGAATATATTAAAAAAAATTGATCTGTTTTGGGGGGCTGTTTCTTTTGAGCGAGGAGAGGTATATGTGTAGGGTTGGTTTCAAATTAAAGAGGGCTTATCTGACTTCAATTTGATACGTAACATTCAAAGGTTTGTTTCAGAAATATATTTAAAAAAAATGTATTTGTTATATTTTTTAAGGTCAGGCTCATTGATTGGGAGGAAGGCAACGCAACTATAGAATTACAGACAAACTGTACCCGAGAGGCAAACTCCTTATAGATTACGACATCGTGATCGGGTATTACAAACTACCCAATAAGACTGCTGAGGAGTTCTTCGAAGAGAATGGAAAGAGGTGGTTTAGGACGGGCGATATTTATGTTCAAAATAATCGGTGAGTTGAGAAATATTAATTTGTTATTTTTGGCTTGTTTCGGTTTGAGAGAAATTTGTAAAGAGTACAGTAGACGTTTCATACTGTGAACCACGCCGGTAAAGTCAGTTTTAATATAAATGACAGCTTTGAGAAATAGGGATTTACACAATGGAAGGTACCGTGCCTGAGTTCACATTATAGAACGTCTACTGTAACTGATCTGAACGATCTAATATATTTTCCGAACGTTCGTCTTTACATATCATCTGTATTTTCCAACCTAACCTAACCTAACCAAACCCCCCCCTCCCTCAAATGTCATCTACGCGAACGTCCTCCCCCCTCCCACTAACCTAACCTAACCTAACCTAACCTAACCTAACCTAACCTAACCAAACCGCCCCCTCCCTCAAATGTCATCTACGCGAACGTCCTCCCCCCTCCCGCTAACCTAACCTAACCTAACCTAACCTAACCTAACCAAACCGCCCCCTCCCTCAAATGTCATCTACGCGAACGTCCTCCCCCCTCCCACTAACCTAACCTAACCTAACCTAACCTAACCTAACATAACCAAACCGCCCCCTCCCTCAAATGTCATCTACGCGAACGTCCCCCCCCTCCCACTAACCTAACCTAACCTAACCAAACCGCCCCCTCCCTCAAATGTCATCTACGCGAACTCCCCCCCCTCCCACTAACCTAACCTAACCTAACCGCCCCCTCCCTCAAATGTCATCTACGCGAACGTCCTCCCCCCTCCCACTAACCTAACCTAACCTAACCTAACCTAACCTAACCTAACCTAACCTAACCTAACCTAACCTAACCTAACCTAACCTAACCTAACCAAACCGCCCCCTCCCTCAAATGTCATCTACGCGAACGTCCTCCCCCCTCCCACTAACCTAACCTAACCTAACCTAACCTAACCTAACCTAACCTAACCTAACCAAACCGCCCCCTCCCTCAAATGTCATCTACGCGAACGTCCCCCCCATTCCCACTAACCTAACCTCACCTAACCTAACCTAACCTAACCTAACCTAACCTAACCTAACCTAACCTAACCTAACCTAACCTAACCTAACCTAACCTAACCTAACCTAACCAAACCGCCCCCTCCCTTAAATGTCATCTACGCGAACGTCCTCCGCCCTCCCACTAACCTAACCTAACCTAACCTAACCTAACCTAACCAAACCAAACCGCCCCCTCCCTCAAATGTCATCTACGCGAACGTCCCCCCCCCCCTCCCACTAACCTAACCTAACCTAACCAAACCGCCCCCTCCCTCAAATGTCATCTACGCAAACGTCCCCCCCCTCCCACTAACCTAACCTAACCTAACCTAACCTAACCTAACCTAACCTAACCTAACCAAACCGCCCCCTCCCTCAAATGTCATCTACGCGAACGTCCCCCCCATTCCCACTAACCTAACCTCACCTAACCTAACCTAACCTAACCTAACCTAACCTAACCTAACCTAACCTAACCTAACCTAACCTAACCTAACCTAACCTAACCAAACCGCCCCCTCCCTCAAATGTCATCTACGCGAACGTCCTCCCCCCTCCCACTAACCTAACCTAACCTAACCTAACCTAACCTAACCTAACCAAACCGCCCCCTCCCTCAAATGTCATCTACGCGAACGTCCCCCCCATTCCCACTAACCTAACCTCACCTAACCTAACCTAACCTAACCTAACCTAACCTAACCTAACCTAACCTAACCAAACCGCCCCCTCCCTCAAATGTCATCTACGCGAACGTCCTCCGCCCTCCCACTAACCTAACCTAACCTAACCTAACCTAACCAAACCAAACCGCCCCCTCCCTCAAATGTCATCTACGCGAACGTCCCCCCCCCCTCCCACTAACCTAACCTAACCTAACCTAACCAAACCGCCCCCTCCCTCAAATGTCATCTACGCGAACGTCCTCCCCCCTCCCACTAACCTAACCTAACCTAACCTAACCTAACCTAACCAAACCGCCCCCTCCCTCAAATGTCATCTACGCGAACGTCCCCCCCCTCCCACTAACCTAACCTAACCTAACCAAACCGCCCCCTCCCTAAAATGTCATCTACGCGAACGTCCTCCCCCCTCCCACTAACCTAACCTAACCTAACCTAACCTAACCTAACCTAACCTAACCAAACCGCCCCCTCCCTCAAATGTCATCTACGCGAACGTCCTCCCCACTCCCACTAACCTAACCTAACCTAACCTAACCTAACCTAACCTAACCTAACCTAACCTAACCTAACCTAACCTAACCTAACCTAACCTAACCTAACCTAACCTAACCTAACCTAACCTAACCAAACCGCCCCCTCCCTCAAATGTCATCTACGCGAACGTCCTCCCCCCTCCCACTAACCTAACCTAACCTAACCTAACCTAACCTAACCTAACCTAACCTAACCTAACCAAACCGCCCCCTCCCTCAAATGTCATCTACGCGAACGTCCCCCCCATTCCCACTAACCTAACCTCACCTAACCTAACCTAACCTAACCTAACCTAACCTAACCTAACCTAACCTAACCTAACCTAACCTAACCAAACCGCCCCCTCCCTCAAATGTCATCTACGCGAACGTCCTCCCCCCTCCCACTAACCTAACCTAACCTAACCTAACCTAACCTAACCAAACCGCCCCCTCCCTCAAATGTCATCTACGCGAACGTCCTCCCCCCTCCCACTAACCTAACCTAACCTAACCTAACCAAACCGCCCCCTCCCTCAAATGTCATCTACGCGAACGTCCCCTCCCCCTCCCACTAACCTAACCTAACCTAACCTAACCAAACCGCCCCCTCCCTCAAATGTCATCTACGCGAACGTCCCCCCCCTCCCACTAACCTAACCTAACCTAACCTAACCTAACCTAACCTAACCTAACCAAACCGCCCCCTCCCTCAAATGTCATCTACGCGAACGTCCCCCCCCTCCCACTAACCTAACCTAACCTAACCTAACCTAACCAAACCGCCCCCTCCCTCAAATGTCATCTACGCGAACGTCCTCCCCCCTCCCACTAACCTAACCTAACCTAACCAAACCAAACCGCCCCCTCCCTCAAATGTCATCTACGCGAACGTCCCCCCCCTCCCACTAACCTAACCTAACCTAACCAAACCGCCCCCTCCCTCAAATGTCATCTACGCGAACGTCCTCCCCCCTCGCACTAACCTAACCTAACCAAACCGCCCCCTCCCTCAAATGTCATCTACGAAAACGTCCTCCCCCCTCCCACTAACCTAACCTAACCAAACCGCCCCCTCCCTCAAATGTCATCTACGGGAACGTCCTCCCCCCTCCCACTAACCTAACCTAACCTAACCTAACCAAACCGCCCCCTCCCTGGTTCTGTTTTGGGGGGCTGTATCACTTTAGCGAGGAGTGGTATACTTGTGGGGTTGATTTTAAATTAAAGATGGTTTATCTGGCTTTAATTTGGTATGGGGTTTCTTAGGGTTTGTTGCGGGAATATATTAAAAAAAATTGATCTGTTTTGGGGGGCTGTTTCTTTTGAGCGAGGAGAGGTATATGTGTAGGGTTGGTTTCAAATTAAAGAGGGCTTATCTGACTTCAATTTGATACGTAACATTCAAAGGTTTGTTTCAGAAATATATTTAAAAAAAATGTATTTGTTATATTTTTTAAGGTCAGGCTCATTGATTGGGAGGAAGGCAACGCAACTATAGAATTACAGACAAACTGTACCCGAGAGGCAAACTCCTTATAGATTACGACATCGTGATCGGGTATTACAAACTACCCAATAAGACTGCTGAGGAGTTCTTCGAAGAGAATGGAAAGAGGTGGTTTAGGACGGGCGATATTTATGTTCAAAATAATCGGTGAGTTGAGAAATATTAATTTGTTATTTTTGGCTTGTTTCGGTTTGAGAGAAATTTGTAAAGAGTACAGTAGACGTTTCATACTGTGAACCACGCCGGTAAAGTCAGTTTTAATATAAATGACAGCTTTGAGAAATAGGGATTTACACAATGGAAGGTACCGTGCCTGAGTTCACATTATAGAACGTCTACTGTAACTGATCTGAACGATCTAATATATTTTCCGAACGTTCGTCTTTACATATCATCTGTATTTTCCAACCTAACCTAACCTAACCAAACCCCCCCCTCCCTCAAATGTCATCTACGCGAACGTCCTCCCCCCTCCCACTAACCTAACCTAACCTAACCTAACCTAACCTAACCTAACCTAACCAAACCGCCCCCTCCCTCAAATGTCATCTACGCGAACGTCCTCCCCCCTCCCGCTAACCTAACCTAACCTAACCTAACCTAACCTAACCAAACCGCCCCCTCCCTCAAATGTCATCTACGCGAACGTCCTCCCCCCTCCCACTAACCTAACCTAACCTAACCTAACCTAACCTAACATAACCAAACCGCCCCCTCCCTCAAATGTCATCTACGCGAACGTCCCCCCCCTCCCACTAACCTAACCTAACCTAACCAAACCGCCCCCTCCCTCAAATGTCATCTACGCGAACTCCCCCCCCTCCCACTAACCTAACCTAACCTAACCGCCCCCTCCCTCAAATGTCATCTACGCGAACGTCCTCCCCCCTCCCACTAACCTAACCTAACCTAACCTAACCTAACCTAACCTAACCTAACCTAACCTAACCTAACCTAACCTAACCTAACCTAACCAAACCGCCCCCTCCCTCAAATGTCATCTACGCGAACGTCCTCCCCCCTCCCACTAACCTAACCTAACCTAACCTAACCTAACCTAACCTAACCTAACCTAACCAAACCGCCCCCTCCCTCAAATGTCATCTACGCGAACGTCCCCCCCATTCCCACTAACCTAACCTCACCTAACCTAACCTAACCTAACCTAACCTAACCTAACCTAACCTAACCTAACCTAACCTAACCTAACCAAACCGCCCCCTCCCTTAAATGTCATCTACGCGAACGTCCTCCGCCCTCCCACTAACCTAACCTAACCTAACCTAACCTAACCTAACCAAACCAAACCGCCCCCTCCCTCAAATGTCATCTACGCGAACGTCCCCCCCCCCCTCCCACTAACCTAACCTAACCTAACCTAACCAAACCGCCCCCTCCCTCAAATGTCATCTACGCAAACGTCCCCCCCCTCCCACTAACCTAACCTAACCTAACCTAACCTAACCTAACCAAACCGCCCCCTCCCTCAAATGTCATCTACGCGAACGTCCCCCCCATTCCCACTAACCTAACCTCACCTAACCTAACCTAACCTAACCTAACCTAACCTAACCTAACCTAACCTAACCTAACCTAACCTAACCTAACCTAACCTAACCTAACCTAACCAAACCGCCCCCTCCCTCAAATGTCATCTACGCGAACGTCCTCCCCCCTCCCACTAACCTAACCTAACCTAACCTAACCTAACCTAACCTAACCTAACCTAACCTAACCTAACCTAACCTAACCAAACCGCCCCCTCCCTCAAATGTCATCTACGCGAACGTCCCCCCCATTCCCACTAACCTAACCTCACCTAACCTAACCTAACCTAACCTAACCTAACCTAACCTAACCTAACCTAACCTAACCTAACCAAACCGCCCCCTCCCTCAAATGTCATCTACGCGAACGTCCTCCCCCCTCCCACTAACCTAACCTAACCTAACCTAACCTAACCTAACCTAACCTAACCAAACCGCCCCCTCCCTCAAATGTCATCTACGCGAACGTCCCCCCCCTCCCACTAACCTAACCTAACCTAACCAAACCGCCCCCTCCCTAAAATGTCATCTACGCGAACGTCCTCCCCCCTCCCACTAACCTAACCTAACCTAACCTAACCTAACCTAACCTAACCTAACCAAACCGCCCCCTCCCTCAAATGTCATCTACGCGAACGTCCTCCCCACTCCCACTAACCTAACCTAACCTAACCTAACCTAACCTAACCTAACCTAACCTAACCTAACCTAACCTAACCTAACCTAACCTAACCTAACCAAACCGCCCCCTCCCTCAAATGTCATCTACGCGAACGTCCTCCCCCCTCCCACTAACCTAACCTAACCTAACCTAACCTAACCTAACCTAACCTAACCTAACCAAACCGCCCCCTCCCTCAAATGTCATCTACGCGAACGTCCCCCCCATTCCCACTAACCTAACCTCACCTAACCTAACCTAACCTAACCTAACCTAACCTAACCTAACCTAACCTAACCTAACCTAACCAAACCGCCCCCTCCCTCAAATGTCATCTACGCGAACGTCCTCCCCCCTCCCACTAACCTAACCTAACCTAACCTAACCTAACCTAACCTAACCTAACCTAACCAAACCGCCCCCTCCCTCAAATGTCATCTACGCGAACGTCCTCCCCCCTCCCACTAACCTAACCTAACCTAACCTAACCAAACCGCCCCCTCCCTCAAATGTCATCTACGCGAACGTCCCCTCCCCCTCCCACTAACCTAACCTAACCTAACCTAACCAAACCGCCCCCTCCCTCAAATGTCATCTACGCGAACGTCCCCCCCCTCCCACTAACCTAACCTAACCTAACCTAACCTAACCTAACCTAACCTAACCAAACCGCCCCCTCCCTCAAATGTCATCTACGCGAACGTCCCCCCCCTCCCACTAACCTAACCTAACCTAACCTAACCTAACCAAACCGCCCCCTCCCTCAAATGTCATCTACGCGAACGTCCTCCCCCCTCCCACTAACCTAACCTAACCTAACCAAACCAAACCGCCCCCTCCCTCAAATGTCATCTACGCGAACGTCCCCCCCCTCCCACTAACCTAACCTAACCTAACCAAACCGCCCCCTCCCTCAAATGTCATCTACGCGAACGTCCTCCCCCCTCCCACTAACCTAACCTAACCAAACCGCCCCCTCCCTCAAATGTCATCTACGAAAACGTCCTCCCCCCTCCCACTAACCTAACCTAACCAAACCGCCCCCTCCCTCAAATGTCATCTACGGGAACGTCCTCCCCCCTCCCACTAACCTAACCTAACCTAACCTAACCAAACCGCCCCCTCCCTGGTTCTGTTTTGGGGGGCTGTATCACTTTAGCGAGGAGTGGTATACTTGTGGGGTTGATTTTAAATTAAAGATGGTTTATCTGGCTTTAATTTGGTATGGGGTTTCTTAGGGTTTGTTGCGGGAATATATTAAAAAAAATTGATCTGTTTTGGGGGGCTGTTTCTTTTGAGCGAGGAGAGGTATATGTGTAGGGTTGGTTTCAAATTAAAGAGGGCTTATCTGACTTCAATTTGATACGTAACATTCAAAGGTTTGTTTCAGAAATATATTTAAAAAAAATGTATTTGTTATATTTTTTAAGGTCAGGCTCATTGATTGGGAGGAAGGCAACGCAACTATAGAATTACAGACAAACTGTACCCGAGAGGCAAACTCCTTATAGATTACGACATCGTGATCGGGTATTACAAACTACCCAATAAGACTGCTGAGGAGTTCTTCGAAGAGAATGGAAAGAGGTGGTTTAGGACGGGCGATATTTATGTTCAAAATAATCGGTGAGTTGAGAAATATTAATTTGTTATTTTTGGCTTGTTTCGGTTTGAGAGAAATTTGTAAAGAGTACAGTAGACGTTTCATACTGTGAACCACGCCGGTAAAGTCAGTTTTAATATAAATGACAGCTTTGAGAAATAGGGATTTACACAATGGAAGGTACCGTGCCTGAGTTCACATTATAGAACGTCTACTGTAACTGATCTGAACGATCTAATATATTTTCCGAACGTTCGTCTTTACATATCATCTGTATTTTCCAACCTAACCTAACCTAACCAAACCCCCCCCTCCCTCAAATGTCATCTACGCGAACGTCCTCCCCCCTCCCACTAACCTAACCTAACCTAACCTAACCTAACCTAACCAAACCGCCCCCTCCCTCAAATGTCATCTACGCGAACGTCCTCCCCCCTCCCGCTAACCTAACCTAACCTAACCTAACCTAACCTAACCTAACCTAACCTAACCTAACCAAACCGCCCCCTCCCTCAAATGTCATCTACGCGAACGTCCCCCCCATTCCCACTAACCTAACCTCACCTAACCTAACCTAACCTAACCTAACCTAACCGAACCGAACCTAACCTAACCTAACCTAACCTAACCTAACCTAACCTAACCTAACCTAACCAAACCGCCCCCTCCCTCAAATGTCATCTACGCGAACGTCCTCCCCCCTCCCACTAACCTAACCTAACCAAACCGCCCCCTCCCTCAAATGTCATCTACGCGAACGTCCCCCCCCCTCCCACTAACCTAACCTAACCTAACCTAACCTAACCTAACCTAACCTAACCTAACCTAACCTAACCTAACCTAACCTAACCGCCCCCTCCCTCAAATGTCATCTACGCAAACGTCCCCCCCCTCCCACTAACCTAACCTAACCTAACCTAACCTAACCTAACCTAACCTAACCTAACCAAACCGCCCCCTCCCTCAAATGTCATCTACGCGAACGTCCCCCCCATTCCCACTAACCTAACCTCACCTAACCTAACCTAACCTAACCTAACCTAACCTAACCTAACCTAACCTAACCTAACCTAACCTAACCTAACCTAACCTAACCAAACCGCCCCCTCCCTCAAATGTCATCTACGCGAACGTCCTCCCCCCTCCCACTAACCTAACCTAACCTAACCTAACCTAACCTAACCAAACCGCCCCCTCCCTCAAATGTCATCTACGCGAACGTCCCCCCCATTCCCACTAACCTAACCTCACCTAACCTAACCTAACCTAACCTAACCAAACCGCCCCCTCCCTCAAATGTCATCTACGCGAACGTCCTCCCCCCTCCCACTAACCTAACCTAACCTAACCTAACCTAACCTAACCAAACCGCCCCCTCCCTCAAATGTCATCTACGCGAACGTCCCCCCCCTCCCACTAACCTAACCTAACCTAACCAAACCGCCCCCTCCCTAAAATGTCATCTACGCGAACGTCCTCCCCCCTCCCACTAACCTAACCTAACCTAACCTAACCTAACCTAACCTAACCTAACCAAACCGCCCCCTCCCTCAAATGTCATCTACGCGAACGTCCTCCCCACTCCCACTAACCTAACCTAACCTAACCTAACCTAACCTAACCTAACCTAACCTAACCTAACCTAACCTAACCTAACCTAACCTAACCTAACCAAACCGCCCCCTCCCTCAAATGTCATCTACGCGAACGTCCTCCCCCCTCCCACTAACCTAACCTAACCTAACCTAACCTAACCTAACCTAACCTAACCTAACCTAACCAAACCGCCCCCTCCCTCAAATGTCATCTACGCGAACGTCCCCCCCATTCCCACTAACCTAACCTCACCTAACCTAACCTAACCTAACCTAACCTAACCTAACCTAACCTAACCAAACCGCCCCCTCCCTCAAATGTCATCTACGCGAACGTCCTCCCCCCTCCCACTAACCTAACCTAACCTAACCTAACCTAACCTAACCTAACCTAACCTAACCAAACCGCCCCCTCCCTCAAATGTCATCTACGCGAACGTCCTCCCCCCTCCCACTAACCTAACCTAACCTAACCTAACCAAACCGCCCCCTCCCTCAAATGTCATCTACGCGAACGTCCCCTCCCCCTCCCACTAACCTAACCTAACCTAACCTAACCAAACCGCCCCCTCCCTCAAATGTCATCTACGCGAACGTCCCCCCCCTCCCACTAACCTAACCTAACCTAACCTAACCTAACCTAACCTAACCTAACCAAACCGCCCCCTCCCTCAAATGTCATCTACGCGAACGTCCCCCCCCTCCCACTAACCTAACCTAACCTAACCTAACCTAACCAAACCGCCCCCTCCCTCAAATGTCATCTACGCGAACGTCCTCCCCCCTCCCACTAACCTAACCTAACCTAACCAAACCAAACCGCCCCCTCCCTCAAATGTCATCTACGCGAACGTCCCCCCCCTCCCACTAACCTAACCTAACCTAACCAAACCGCCCCCTCCCTCAAATGTCATCTACGCGAACGTCCTCCCCCCTCCCACTAACCTAACCTAACCAAACCGCCCCCTCCCTCAAATGTCATCTACGAAAACGTCCTCCCCCCTCCCACTAACCTAACCTAACCAAACCGCCCCCTCCCTCAAATGTCATCTACGGGAACGTCCTCCCCCCTCCCACTAACCTAACCTAACCTAACCTAACCAAACCGCCCCCTCCCTGGTTCTGTTTTGGGGGGCTGTATCACTTTAGCGAGGAGTGGTATACTTGTGGGGTTGATTTTAAATTAAAGATGGTTTATCTGGCTTTAATTTGGTATGGGGTTTCTTAGGGTTTGTTGCGGGAATATATTAAAAAAAATTGATCTGTTTTGGGGGGCTGTTTCTTTTGAGCGAGGAGAGGTATATGTGTAGGGTTGGTTTCAAATTAAAGAGGGCTTATCTGACTTCAATTTGATACGTAACATTCAAAGGTTTGTTTCAGAAATATATTTAAAAAAAATGTATTTGTTATATTTTTTAAGGTCAGGCTCATTGATTGGGAGGAAGGCAACGCAACTATAGAATTACAGACAAACTGTACCCGAGAGGCAAACTCCTTATAGATTACGACATCGTGATCGGGTATTACAAACTACCCAATAAGACTGCTGAGGAGTTCTTCGAAGAGAATGGAAAGAGGTGGTTTAGGACGGGCGATATTTATGTTCAAAATAATCGGTGAGTTGAGAAATATTAATTTGTTATTTTTGGCTTGTTTCGGTTTGAGAGAAATTTGTAAAGAGTACAGTAGACGTTTCATACTGTGAACCACGCCGGTAAAGTCAGTTTTAATATAAATGACAGCTTTGAGAAATAGGGATTTACACAATGGAAGGTACCGTGCCTGAGTTCACATTATAGAACGTCTACTGTAACTGATCTGAACGATCTAATATATTTTCCGAACGTTCGTCTTTACATATCATCTGTATTTTCCAACCTAACCTAACCTAACCAAACCCCCCCCTCCCTCAAATGTCATCTACGCGAACGTCCTCCCCCCTCCCACTAACCTAACCTAACCTAACCTAACCTAACCTAACCAAACCGCCCCCTCCCTCAAATGTCATCTACGCGAACGTCCTCCCCCCTCCCGCTAACCTAACCTAACCTAACCTAACCTAACCTAACCAAACCGCCCCCTCCCTCAAATGTCATCTACGCGAACGTCCCCCCCATTCCCACTAACCTAACCTCACCTAACCTAACCTAACCTAACCTAACCTAACCGAACCTAACCTAACCTAACCTAACCTAACCTAACCTAACCTAACCTAACCAAACCGCCCCCTCCCTCAAATGTCATCTACGCGAACGTCCTCCCCCCTCCCACTAACCTAACCTAACCAAACCGCCCCCTCCCTCAAATGTCATCTACGCGAACGTCCCCCCCCCTCCCACTAACCTAACCTAACCTAACCTAACCTAACCTAACCTAACCTAACCTAACCTAACCTAACCTAACCTAACCTAACCTAACCGCCCCCTCCCTCAAATGTCATCTACGCGAACGTCCTCCCCCCTCCCACTAACCTAACCTAACCTAACCTAAAATAACCTAACCTAACCTAACCTAACCTAACCTAACCTAACCTAACCTAACCAAACCGCCCCTTCCCTCAAATGTCATCTACGCGAACGTCCTCCCCCCTCCCACTAACCTAACCTAACCTAACCTAACCTAACCAAACCGCCCCCTCCCTCAAATGTCATCTACGCGAACGTCCCCCCCCCTCCCACTAACCTAACCTAACCTAACCTAACCAAACCGCCCCCTCCCTCAAATGTCATCTACGCGAACGTCCCCCCCCTCCCACTAACCTAACCTAACCTAACCTAACCAAACCGCCCCCTCCCTAAAATGTCATCTACGCGAACGTCCTCCCCCCTCCCACTAACCTAACCTAACCTAACCTAACCTAACCTAACCAAACCGCCCCCTCCCTCAAATGTCATCTACGCGAACGTCCCCCCCCCTCCCACTAACCTAACCTAACCTAACCTAACCTAACCAAACCGCCCCCTCCCTCAAATGTCATCTACGCGAACGTCCCCCCCCTCCCACTAACCTAACCTAACCTAACCTAACCTAACCTAACCTAACCTAACCTAACCTAACATAACCTAACCTAACCTAACCTAACCTAACCTAACCAAACCGCCCCCTCCCTCAAATGTCATCTACGCGAACGTCCTCCCCCCTCCCACTAACCTAACCTAACCAAACCAAACCGCCCCCTCCCTCAAATGTCATCTACGCGAACGTCCCCCCCCTCCCACTAACCTAACCTAACCTAACCAAACCGCCCCCTCCCTCAAATGTCATCTACGCGAACGTCCTCCCCCCTCGCACTAACCTAACCTAACCAAACCGCCCCCTCCCTCAAATGTCATCTACGAAAACGTCCTCCCCCCTCCCACTAACCTAACCTAACCAAACCGCCCCCTCCCTCAAATGTCATCTACGCGAACGTCCTCCCCCCTCCCACTAACCTAACCTAACCTAACCTAACCAAACCGCCCCCTCCCTGGTTCTGTTTTGGGGGGCTGTATCACTTTAGCGAGGAGTGGTATACTTGTGGGGTTGATTTTAAATTAAAGATGGTTTATCTGGCTTTAATTTGGTATGGGGTTTCTTAGGGTTTGTTGCGGGAATATATTAAAAAAAATTGATCTGTTTTGGGGGGCTGTTTCTTTTGAGCGAGGAGAGGTATATGTGTAGGGTTGGTTTCAAATTAAAGAGGGCTTATCTGACTTCAATTTGATACGTAACATTCAAAGGTTTGTTTCAGAAATATATTTAAAAAAAATGTATTTGTTATATTTTTTAAGGTCAGGCTCATTGATTGGGAGGAAGGCAACGCAACTATAGAATTACAGACAAACTGTACCCGAGGGGCAAACTCCTTATTGATGACCACATCGTGATCGGGTATTACAAACTACCCAATAAGACTGCTGAGGAGTTCTTCAAAGAGAATGGAAAGAGGTGGTTTAGGACGGGCGATATTGGCAAAGTTCAAAATAATCGGTGAGTTGAGAAATATTAATTTGTTATTTTTGGCTTGTTTAGGTTTGAGAGAAATTTGTAAAGAATACAGTAGACGTTTCATACTGTGAACCACGCCGGTAAAGTCAGTTTTAATATAAATGACAGCTTTGAGAAATAGGGATTTACACAATGGAAGGTACCGTGCCTGAGTTCACATTATAGAACGTCTACTGTAACTGATCTGAACGATCTATTATATTTTCCGAACGTTCGTCTTTACATATCATCTGTATTTTCCAAAAGTTCCGATCATCTGTCATTTTATCTTTAAAACTTTATTTCGGTCATAAATCATGCACAAAGTATGAATATACATTCAATCAAATGATATTTTTGATACGTTTATCAAAATTAATTGCATTTTCTAGATATAATACATTTTGTCAATTCAACTGATCTGAACAATCTATTGTATTTTCCGAAAGTTCCGATCACCTGTCATTTTGTCTTTAAACTTTATTTTAGTCACAAATCATATGCAAATCATGCACAAAATATGAATCTGCATTCAATCTAATGATATTTCTGATACATTTATCAAAATTAATTGCATTTTCTAGATATAATACATTTAGTCAATTCAACTGATCTGAATAATCTATTATATTTTCCGAAAGTTCCGATACTATGTTTACATGGTGATTTATACTTACAAATACATTTGATTCATATTTAAACATTTAAATATTAAATTATGTTTAATTGACTGTATTTTTAGCATTTTTAGAATTTACGGAAATCCAACGATCATTCTAAACACGTAAACACGATAAATTAGCATTAATTTTATTATGATTGAAAATGAAAACAAACCCAATCGTGTAAACGAGGTATTAAAGTTCATCGATATATTACAAGATGACGCCACTAACGCGCGAATTTTAAATATTAATTATTTTAAAATAATTAAATAAATTCTTATTCTTTATTAATATATAAAATATTACTTTGGTATAATATCTATCTGAACATATTAGATTTAATGAATAAATTGCGTAAACTAATCACATGAGTCGTTAGATTGTATTTAGAGTGCCCCGTATAATTTTTATATATCACTATTTTAAAAAAATAACTATAAAAAAATTTAAAGAGCTGTAACTCCGAATCTGTGGACGTATTGACTTCAAATTTAAGTACGTAAAACTAGATTTTTTTACGAAAATTTTAAAACTAATCCGAAGATTCTGCGATTTTTGGTTCCCATGTAATCCTCATTTTTATCTGCTACACCGCGGGCGTCGCGCTTCGCGGACGGCGTCTCGACGCTCCTTGATCTCGCGGCATATATGTGTGCACATTGTATACCTATTACCTGCACACACGTCCCGCGAACGATTCTGTGGACAAACACATGCATCTATTGTACGTATGTTACAATTATTATTGATTGTGTATTGGACGTCGCGGGTCGCGACGCCCTCGGAATATAGTTTCGTGGCATCGCGTATGTATGTGTACTATTTTTTTCGTGGCATGTGTATACATATGTGACAAATTTCGCGGTCTAATTACTCTACATATGCGCGCGACCCCCGCGAAATAATTCGCGGGTATACACCCCCGCCCCCCAACACACATTATGTTTTTTAATTATAATACACACCCTCGCGGATTCGCGGTCTGTCTCCAATCTATTCTCCAAAATTTCTTTAAATAAATAATAATAATATAAAGCGCGCGGTCACCCATCCAACATTTGTCCGATGGTGGTCCTGCTTAACCTGTGATGCGATGTAAGAACTGTCATATTCAATAGGATCTACTCGTTGTCTTTGCTCTGTATCTTTATTAATGTATAAAACATTACTTTGTTATATGTATTTGAACATATTAGATTATTATTATTAATTTATATTACAGATTAATTATTCAGCCATATATTTAATTAATATTAATAAATATTATTTATAAATTAATTTTATTATGTTTTATAATATATTTTGGTTTCAAAGCAAAGCATATAAACCGGAGTAATCATTTAAAAAATGTTATCTGCAACTTAGTTACATATAAAGATAGATTCTGAATTGTCCCATGGTTTTATTAATTATATCAAAACGTTACATTATAATTTAGTATTTACTTGTGATTGTTTTCTAACTGTATCATCTTTCCCTAGGTATAAAACCGTTTGCTTGCACCATCTGTAAAACAACTATAACTAAGGTAGATAGCAGTAGCGGAGGCAGTGGTGTGCTACACTGGAGAAAGAGGACATCCTCGGGTGTTTTGAATCCAGACGGAGGTAATTGAGAGCAGAATGTTTCTCACATTAAGAACGTGTCGCTTTGTCTAGTCGTTTGAAGTAAAGATTCAATAAAACACTTCAACCAAGAAGATTAAAAAAGGAAAGCCAACTTCGTATCTCGCCTTGTACTGAGCGACGTCATGTTCTCAACCACGTTGTAGCGCTCAAAATCATTACGTGTATGCTACAGCGTAAACAACACTCGATATCTACGCACTCGTAGCGATACATGTTCAACCAAGAAGACTTTACAAGGAGAGTTAACTGTTCTAAGGGATATCATGCTGTACCAAGTCAGTTCTCCACACCACATTGTGATTGCTTGTAGTGCATTGTGAAAACAAGATGGTAATTTTTGAGAGTTGTGCGCAACGTAATAGTGACCCACGGATGGGGAACTTACCGTGGATTCTTTGACTCTCCTTGTTGGCTTTAACAATAGAAGTTTAAAGAAGAAGAAGAGAAAAGACAAAGAAACACAGTTTTTGCTGAATGGAGACAACAAACAAGTAAACTATTGATTATTATTAAGGGATTGGGGGAGGGGAGATATCTTAAAGCCAAAAGACTGAAATTATTGATCAAAATTAGGATATATATATATATTATGTAAAAAAAAAGCCCTGCTAGTTTAAGGAGGAATGGAAGTACTATCGAAACATTACCGAGTGCATGAAAATTAGTGAGAATGTTCTCGTTAGCATTTTAATACAATACACAAAATATTAAATTGATTCTCCGAGCTGTTTTTATTAAATATATTGATTTCAATTTAACATGTATTCTTATAGAAAACTGATATATTTGTAAATTTTTTTAGGTAAAACAGCACATTGATAAAACATTACTAATTTTTGGGGAAAGTATTTTTGCAATTTAATTATGAAAGATCTTTACTTATAGAAAATTAGAAAGAAATTTAATACTAATTATTGTCTTACTAACTTGAAAAATGTTTACAATTTTAACCAAAATAGTCAGGGGAGGTAAAATTAGCTTCAAATATATAACTCTAGCTATAATGTTTATCATTTATAACTTCTATTACAAAATTTACAGTGCAGATATTGGTAAATTTTTTAAATTTAGCTACTTTTGTCTCTGATTGTAGCTCCCATTCCTCCTTAATGGGAGGAGATAGTCTGAATTATATATTTTGTATAAAGGGCGGGACGGGGATGATTGGGACTGATTTAAACTGTGATATATAATACTATTTCTACAAAATTCAAAAGTGATATAATTGTATTTAATTGGGGTACAAATTATTTATTATTTTTATCATAACATTTGCTAAATTAGTGAAAACAGGGAAAGGTATTTATTGTAAAATGACTGATTGTTTCTCAATTGCCAAAACGATTAAATATTTAATATCAGAGAACGGAAGATATTGTTAGAAATAAGATGTTTTTTTACTGTACTGGTTTGAGAAATTGTATTTATATAATAAAAGTTTTTGGAAATGTTTACTTTTCAATTTGATTTGAGCAAAAAACAAAAGATAGAAGAAAGAAAAAAAGTGCGACACAGTGTATTTTATAACAACATTATTTTATTTTCAAATCGATACACAATAAGTATAAAACAGTATTCTCAAGATTGTCTTCTGCAAACTTGCTTTCAGTAATTGTTGCGTGCAATAAAAAGTGAACTGGACATCAACAAAAACAAGGCTTTTATTTGAAACACATCGCAGGTAGGCTGTACGTCAAACAAAACACTATGTATTTAAATAATTAAACGTGTATTCATTTAAATATTATTAGTAGGCTTTGAAACAAAACACTACTCAACTTTTTATTGCACTCGTATGTTTTATTTTTAGTTTATTGTTTCAATCTTGGTGTTGATTGTTCTGTTGTAATACATCGTTTACGATTTTTCTTTACCGACAAAATATGTTTTGTTAATTTTAATGTAATTATGTATATAAATAAAACATTGTTTACATATTGATTTCAGACATATTTAATAATAAACACTGGCGTGTTACACAGCAGGCTTAAAAAGGGGGCCCGTTAAATACAGAAATCGTGATTCAATTTTTCGTCTTAACCTTATTTAATTTTTGTATACAACAGATGACAGATAAAAATTAATTTAGTGTCCTCTGTGCGAGCGAGAAGATATAATATATTAAAGTAGTGCAAAACATACGGGTGCCAGTGGCGCCATCTAGCAGTCAAACGGTGAAACTTTGTATTACCGACTACAGATATCTGTATTAACGGCATACTGGTAATGATTTTAAATATGTATTTTTACATACGCGCCCCCACCATTGGTGGAGGTGTATTATAAAAAATGTACGTAATTTTATATTTAATTTGTTTTGTATATTTAGACATGCTATCGTATTGTATAAAGACACATTGGTTCCAAATGTGCTAGTAAACAGTTAAAGAAGTGATTTTATCAACTTTTGTAGAACATTTTTACTGTACATATCACCATGTCCTACATACGATAGCGTGTATAATTGTATAATACTTTCAAATTAATAAAGGCTGTATCGAATCTAATCTTCATTATTTTTAATTTAAATTACATGTTATAAACAATGCGTGGGTGGATAATTAGTTCGCATATTTGTCACACCATCAACGATGGCGTACATGTCGTTCATTTAACTATCAAAAATGTCAAATATTTTAATTTTAATTTTTTAATGTATATAAGTTAATAAGCAATATAAAAACAAAGTATACTGTTATTATTTGTGTAAAATGTTCTCATTTTAGTGAATAGTGAGTACTTTGCTGTAGAATTAGTGACATGTCATTATAACCTATATGTTACGAATGTTTAGTAATTATTCTGGGTATATATATACCGCGTCAGTTAGAGAAACATTAGCCTATATGGAGTATATCAAGAGGTATTTTATTAATAACTTGTGCAAAACACGGTGGTGAAGTTTTAGATGCAGCTAGTTCTTGTGATATTTGACAGTTAGTATAGTGTTCACTAATATATATATTGTGGAATGTTACTTGCTACAGGTCTATCTTTACGAAGGTATAGAAGTCATCATACAGCTCCAGTTGTCTGTGTACATGTGAACAAGTGAATTTAATAAGATCTTAGTTCAATCAAGTATCAACTTTAGCTATTTCGGACAGTCAGTATAATATGGTACATATTAGGGATGTACGCTCTCAAAATACAGAAGCTATATTTAATTTAAACTAAGCAAAAGAAAGATTGTATCACAAGTTTAAATTATCTTTTCGTCTGTCGATTGTTAAGTGCGCGCTGGTGTTACGATTTACGTATTGAATTATATTGACTAGTTGTGTCATTGATACTCAACGTTAAATGGATACAGGAGAACTTGTAGAAAAGTATGTATTTATTAGTTTCATTATGTTTGACATTTACCTTTAACTAGATTTAATTAGGATATAGGTTATGTGTTTTTTGATTTTATTTTCATGTTAGTTTAGTTTAATTTTGTTTATTTGTATCGTTTATATTTAATTTTGTATTGGTAAAAATGAATAAAATGTCTCTATCATAGTGTGATCTTTTTTTCAAACGTTTATTGTAAATAACAATAGGTAAATGTCCAACGCTTCAAGCGTAGGTAAGCGTTGTCAAACCAGAAGCGCAAGGCCTACAACGGGGAGCCAAAATGGAGATAACGAGCATTATGTGAAGATTAAAAAGTAAAAATTCAAGAATCTTGTCTGCGTCTATTTTAATAGACAGTTGATTAATAATAGTACGCTATCAGAGATCAGGCGTAACATATCTGCGTAGATAAGCAGGTATTTTATTAGACATTAAAGCAATATCAATTATCCAGAAGATGTAACGGTAGTGGCTCCATCTGTCGATCAAACGCATGAACTGCTTAATTGCGTGACGTCATTAGCCGAGATAAGCTCCGAAATCACAAATATTGAGTGTTATATAATGAAAACGGAGCTTGTCTCGGCTAAGTATATTTGTCTCGGTAATAGTGGCGCCATCTAACGGCAAAATGGTGAATTACCAAAAATCGTGACGTCATTAGCCGAGATAAGCTCCGAAATCTTAAGAATTGAGCGTTACATAACGAAAACGGAGCTTATCTCGGCTAAGTTTATTTGTCGTGGAGATAGTGGCGCCATCTTGCGATCACACGTATGAAATGCTAAATTGCGTGATGTCATTAGCCAAGACGAGCCCCGAAATCTTGAATTTTCGGTGTTACGTAATGAAAAGGGAGCTTATCTCGGCTATGTTTATTGTTTACTGATTTATATCATTTCTAAAGAATGTTTGTTTTGTATTTTAAGTTGAAAAGAAGACGTAGGAAGGAATAAAACATATATATATTCAGTGAATTAATAAATTAATTTATTTTATTATCAATAATACTAGTTAACATGTATAAAGTACCGGCAGTGCGCGAGCTGTATTCATGCGAGTCCACCGACAGTTCAAGTTAAGATCAGACACATTCGACATTGCTGTCTCGGAAAACACGACAAAATCCGAAGATGTCCAATCTATTATAGCAATTCGCACGGCCTCACGTGAATACAGCTCGCTCACCGCCGCTACTGATATAAAGATATACATTTTACGTAGATTAAATACATATAAATATGAGTGTTGTTGAAAACAAGCATCAGCTCAACTGTTTTAAATAATACGATTAACACTAAACAAGATTTCATCGTTTTCAATTACGTTTGTAACAGTACAGATTAATATACAAATTTTAAATTAGTCAGGAATTTATAAATCATGTAACTCCCAAACAATTTTATTCAAAATTTTAACTAAAACTTATATAACCGGCTGTATATAAGCCAGCACAAAAACACAGAAAAATCAGTATCTGCTTTGGACTCTACTCAATAAGTAGTCTAGTAGTCATCTGTCTAGTTTAGGTAAGTTTACTATTGTTTAATATATTGTTGTTGTCTTGGACCAATCAAGTCGTCGCCATTATTGTTCTAAGAAGTTAACGTCTTTCCAAGGGACAATCGAAAAGACCAAGTGGTTGTCCACTTTCACGGGCAAGGGGCTACGATACCAAGACACCACATCGCCGAGTGAGTGACATTGTTTTTAGCTTAATTAAAAACAGTACAGAAAATAATTTATCACAAAAAAACATAACATTAAAATAATTGGGAATTACGTTTGACAAAGCAAACTTCAGATCAATGTAACTTTAGCAGAAATCATCGGAATCAGACGGTTTTGAATATATTTTGTAGCTTGAAGCTTCTACTTTCTAACCGTAGCTACATTTTTAAATTCTATCAATTTTTAAAAGAGTTATTCGACCGAAAAGTGAGGTTATGCAAAATTAAATTCGACAAGTTTATAAATCGCTGTATTTTTGGTAAAAATGTTCGTAATTGAACGATTCATAAGTCAAATTATAGCTTGAAGCTTCTACTTTCTAACGGTAGCTGCACTTTTAAATTCTATCAATTTTTAAAAGAGTTATTCGAATGTAAAATGACGTTATGTAAATTTAAATTCGGTCAAAATTCAAATCGCTGTATTTTTGGTAGAAATGATCGTAACGAAACAATTTAAATGTCAAATTATAGCTTGAAGTTCGTATTTTTTAAAGAAGTAAATAAATATAATCAACGAGAAGTTAATATGATTAAAACGTACGGACACCGTTAGAAAGTAGACAATAAAAGCCACAGAATACACAACGTAACAATCACTCGTAACCAAAATAAAACGTTTCAAACAATGAGTTATAAATTCACATAACCCCACTTTTTTTAAATGACTTAACTTCACTTTTTGGCCAAAGGACTCATTAAAAACAAAATCTGTCACTTGAAACTACGGCACACATTTCACAACACTGAATTACAATGATTTAATTATTAAATTATCCTCGGTAGTGATTTTAAAACTGCGTTCGCCCGACACGGTTTTAACTTAATCTCGTGAAGCGTACGTCCGGTTTATTTCAAACTGGTACCGTTCCTGGATGTCTTTGCACTTCACGGGACCCATGTCTGGTGTCCGCGCCTCCTTGCACTGCAGCGGGGACTTTGAACTTCTCCAGTTTACCTGAAATAAATATTTCATCAGTTATAAATCGTTTTTTATTTTTATTTTTAAATGTATTTACATTTATTGGCGTGATCGGCCAGCTCCTGGGCGGGTTGGAGCACAGCGATAGCGCACATGTTAAAATTGACAAAATATGTTTTATATCTAGAAAATTTAATTCATTTTGATAAACGTATCAAAAATATCATTACATTGAATGCATATTCATATTTTGTGCATGATTTGTGACTAAAATTAAGTTTTAAAGACAAAATGACAGGTGATCGGAACTTTCGGAAAATACAATAGATTGTTCAGATCAGTTGAATTGACAAAATGTATTATATCTAGAAAATGTAATTAATTTTGATAAATGTATCACAAATATCATTAGATTGAATGCAGATTCATATTTTGTGCATGATTTATGACCGAAATAAAGTTTTAAAGATAAAATGACAGATGATCGGAACTTTTGGAAAATACAGATGATATGTAAAGACGAACTTTCGGAAAATATAATAGATCGTTCAGATCAGTTACAGTAGACGTTCTATAATATGAACTCAGGCACGGTACCTTCCATTGTGTAAATCCCTATTTCTCAAAGCTGTCATTTATATTAAAACTGACTCTACCGGCGTAGTTCACAGTATGAAACGTCTACTGTACTCTTTACAAATTTCTCTCAAACCTAAACAAGCCAAAAATAACAAATTAATATTTCTCAACTCACCAATTATTTTGAACATTGCCAATATCGCCCGTCCTAAACCACCTCTTTCCATTCTCTTCGAAGAACTCCTCAGCAGTCTTATCGGGTAGTTTGTAATACCCGATCACGATGTGGTCACCACCAATAAGGAGTTTGCCCCTCGGATACGGTTTGTCTGTAATTCTATAGTTGCGTTGCCTTTCTCCCAATCAATGAGCCTGACCTTAAAAAATATAACAAATACATTTTTAAAGTGAAACTTTTATTACATCGTCACAAACTTTTTGGTCTGTGTGTTGCATTTCGCTCGGCCGTGGAGTAGGGGTAAATACGTCAGAGCCATAGACATAAAGAAATGGACAGTGCATCTGACTCAAAAAAAGAGCCGTGTCAAATGAAAGAGACAGAAATTGTTTGGTTTTTATATAGAATTTATTAGAATTATTCGAACTTTTTGCTGGTGCATGTTGTTGTTTATGGATTTATTTCAATTTTGAGTGCTTGAATTTATTATTCCGAAAATTTTTAGTTAAATGTCTATAATGTGAAAAAAAGTTTCACTTTTACCGTAGTTTCATAAAACCACACAATCCTTTTTTTTAAATATATTTCTGAAACAAACCTTTGAATGTTACGTATCAAATTGAAGCCAGATTATCCCTCTTTAATTTAAAACTAACCCTACACATATACCTCTCCTCGCTCAAAAGATACAGCCCCCCAAAACAGATCAATTTTTTAAATCGCACGAAACAAAATATAAAAAATTTCAAAAAATCAATTTTATTGAATATATTCCCGCAGCAAACCCTAAGAAACCCCATACCAAATTAAAGCCAGATAAACCATCTTTAATTTAAAATCAACCCCACAAGTATACCTCTCCCCGCTAAAGAGATACAGCCCCCCAAAACAAAACCACTTTTTTAAATCTGTTACGGCAAAATAAAGTACTTGAAACAAAATATAATAAGTTTCGAAGAATCAATATTTTTTAATATACTTATAGACTTGAAAACACTCGTAACTTGCTGAAAATGAGGCAGTCCTGTAAGGATTCAGAGAGTTTGAAAATATATTTTTGCTGAAATGGGGACGAGAAGGGGGCAGAGTATGTATTACTTACTTGTCTAGTAAAGCAGTTCTGTAGCCACATTTCATTCATTTTGCTTTGTACTTGCAAGCAAATTTGAATAGAATTTTAGAGATGAATGAGCCTTTGGAGACCTTCTCTTGTATGCCTTTGAGATTTGGTCCATAATTAACTATAAAAAATTTACCGTTTGAAGCCAATATTTCGGGAATTATAAATCGTAAAAAGTTGAGAATGCTCTAAAAATGATTACTATTTAACCTAGTTTTGTGTGTTCAAGTTTTAAGTTAATTGGATTAATATTTTTTACGTTATAATTTTTTACGTAAAATCAAAAAATATTGATGAATAAAAATGCCCTTTGAAACTATAAATCGTAGAAAATAAGGAAGCATCTTAAAATGTACATTATATAATATACTATTACAATTCAATAGTTTTAAGTGAATTAAAATAATAAAAACTATTTTTAAAATTATAACCGTAAGATAAAATTACAACGTGTTATTTCAGACGCGCTTTACATAAATTCCTGCAACTTCTAAACGATCCGTTGGAACAATTTAAAATCAACACTAAACTAGATTCAATAGTGATCATTTTAAACCCGGCCCCAACTCTCTGTGATCTATAGTTCCAGAGTACTATGTCTTTGTGTATAGGGCACTTTTATTAATTGATATTTTTTGTTATTTTACGTAAACGTCTCTAATTACAAAACTATTTATCGGACTGAGTTAAAACTTAAATACACTAAACTAGATTCAATACCAATCATTTTAAACCCTCTCCCAACTCTGTGTGATCTATAGTTCCAGAGTTCTATACTGTCAAACTTAAAACACTTTTATTCATTGATATTTTTTTGTAATTTTATGTTAAAGATTTTAACTAAAAAACTATTGATTGAACTGAGTTAAAACGTAAATACAGTAAACTAGAATTATTCATTCAAGATCACATTTATGAATAGTTCACATTAAATAATTCATAAAGCCTTGGTAGTATCAAATACATACGTTATTCTGTCACCGCACTCAAGTTTTATTGTATATCACGCGCATGTATCAATTCTTGGGTCATATTTCTGTGTAAAAGGTTTATCACATACCTGGAATCAAAGTGATTTGTTTAAATCATTTCTTCGTACAATTTACCAACCATTATTTATCATAAATATTATTTCAAACGTTTTACTAAGAAACTGCCAACAATAATTATCTTAATCTAATGAACAACACAAATCTATTTAAGTCTAATAAAGAAGTTTACTACTAATTTGCAAGCACTTGAACAACTTATTAAGGCAGCTACCAAGACATTTCATTTATAGTTTAAAAAGGACAAGAGTGTAATTATTGAAAGAAAGAAACTTTGTTATAAATAATAACGCATAAAAAACAAATAAATAATACATCTAGCGCCAATCCATTATACAACTAAATAGCAATAAAATAGTGTATCTCAGGGACAGACAATACGCGCAAGAGAATTATTGAAGGGTATATTGACTATATTATGTACCTGCGAGATAGACTTCTGTCAAATTCACTCCATGTATGTTATTATAGAATTTTCAATATAATCTTGATTTGTCGTCTTCTTTGATGATTTCATCTTCTCCTAGAATTGATAGGTTTTCAACATTGCAAAACATCATTCTTGACTATTTCTTTATAAATTTATCATTTCCTGTTGATATAATATGATGTAAATTATATTTTTTAAGATTAATCGATTTTATTTCCTTACATGTACAGAAGTGCAGTCCACTATATAATATATGCAGAATTTCGACTGCATTTGTGCATTTAACCCTCAGTATTTGATTCAAAATCACTTTAATATAGTTAAATGCATTTGTAATTATGCTTTGTATTAAATATTATCACTTTACAACTTGTATTTTAACACAATCTGTTTTACTCGTAAGGAAATATTCAACAACGTGGGGGGGGCTCCATGTCGTTAAAGTAATCGTTTGAGAGTGTGAGTTCAATTTATGTATAAATAATTAACATAATAAATATCAAACTAACCGTTGTTTGTTGAAGTTGTTCATAAAGAGATACAAATGCATTCTATCTATCTTATTGTTTTTTAAATCTAGCCCTGATACTTGTATCGGGTAATTTGGCAACAAACTTTACTACATCTTGTTTTGTACTTTGTAATTGTTGATCAATCATACATATTTCAATTTTAAACAACTGTTTATCATTTCCATAATACGGCTAAAAATAATAATTAAATGTCACTCACATGTTCTCTTAATCAATCAAATATCATTTATCTTGCATATCTATTGTTTAAAATATGTTCCGGCAAGCCAAACAAAAAATCAACAAAATCTTTTCTATCTGCAATTTTCAAATTCTATAACTTGAACATCGCAGACCCAGAAAATACTCGTAATGTATGTTTTTATAGCATATTCTACTAAAATAAAACATTTAATAATATCAAGTACAAATTATACCCATTATTGTTTAAATAATATAAACAATGACTTGACAATCAATTCTTGGTAACAACAATCGACTTAAGGGGGATAGAGCCACTGTCACGGGTCAAAAAATTGTCAATGTTTGGGAATTTTTTCCACAGATATTACTAATTATTTTTGAATCAGGTAAAGGACATTTTATTAAGTATATATTCAACTTATTTAATATAAATTTTTATTGAAAAATATTAAACATTTACAAAGTTATGAGCCTCGATGTGACGATATATAAAAAAATATTTTTCCCTCTGGTTCACTCAAAATTTCGAGAAGGATTATATGAAAAAAATAAATAAAAATTTCATCAATATCTATATGAATGTAGCTATCGTTGCACGTAGCCGTTTTATTTTATTTTTTCACAAAATGGCCATCGTTTGAAATTTTTTTTCATTTTTAAGACCTATTTTTTTTTTATTAGAGCGGTTTTAAAAATAGTAATTATCAAAATTTCAGTTTAGTTATAGTTACTAGAATTACGAAAATTATAAATCATTTCATTAGTATTTAAAGAATCGTCTCAACCAGGTCGAAAAATGTCATTCCAAGATAAACGTGTTTAATATTTTTGTTTTGTCATAACCGGCCGTCACTAAATTGACTGTAACTCCGTCAATTTTCAAAATTTAAACTCAATTTGTTGTACACATATTTATGAATATGTATACTTTAAAAAAAATCTAAGAAAATTTTATTTTTATTTTATATCGCACACACGTACGGTCAATATCCTGTATCAATTCTTGTGTGAGCTGTCAGGCCGTATATCTGTGTAAAATATTTGTCACATACCTGGAAACAAATAGATTTGTTTAAAACATTTCTTCATGAAATTTAACAATCATTATTTATTATAAATATTGGTTCAAATATAATTTAGAAACTGTCAAAGATAATTAGCTTGATCTCTTGAAAAACATTTATGTCCGGTATTAAAAAGAAACTGCCAAAAGTAGAACTAGCTTGCAAGAACCTGAACAAGTTATATGATATTCTTTATGAAATTGCACATGCAATAGAGTCCTGAAAATGTGCACTGCAATATGCTACAAAACAATTCGTAACATACATATAGGTTATAATCTATAATAACAGATCACTGATTCTGCGGCTCATGAACGGACAATGCGTGAAATAGAGTTATCGAAAAGAACATTAACTATAGTTATGTACCTGTGGGATAGACTTGATGTATATTATTCAATTTTCATCATATTGATATGATGTATTGTAGTTTTTGATATGTTTGTCGATTTCATTTTCTTCTAGAATTGATAGGTTTTCAACATTGCAAAAGATCATTCTTGACTATTTCTTTATAAATGTATCATTTCCTGTTGATATAATACGATGGAAGCTATATATTTTACATAAATAATATATTTTTAATATCCTTACATGTTCAAAAGTGCACTCCACTATATAATATTTCGATTTAGTCGGAATGGCTTCTGAAAAAATATTTTAATAAAAAAACGGTACATGCAGTGACATCTAGCGGAAAAAGTTTGAACTAAAAAAAACTTAGTCGGAATGGCTTCTGAAAAAATATTGTAGTTAGTTCAAACTTTTCCTGCGAGATGTCGCCACGTGTACCGTTTTTTATTTTAATATTTTTTCAGAAGCCATTCCGACTAAATCGAAATATTATATAGTGGAGTGTACTTTTGAACATGTAAGGATATTAAAAATATATTATTTATGTAAAATATATAGCTTCCATCGTATTATATCAACAGGAAATGATACATTTATAAAGAAATAGTCAAGAATGATCTTTTGCAATGTTGAAAACCTATCAATTCTAGAAGAAAATAAAATCATGAAACAATACGACATATCAAGATCGGCTGTCGTTTCATTGTCAAAATTATTAATTTTAAATGTGCAAAAGTAATAAATAAATAATAAGTACATAATATTAAAACACAAAATATATTGTCCTTATTTGTGTAAAATGTTCTCAAGTAAGTACTGTTCTAAATAATTAGTGAGTAGTCGTTGTTATAACCTATAGTGGATATTTTTCAGGACTCTATTGAAAGTGCTATTTGATAGAGAATATTACAGAATTAATAACTTATTCAATTACTTGCAAACTAGTCAACTTGTGTCAATTTCTTTTAAACCCGGACTTAAATAGCTTTGTGTTGTTCATTAGATTAAGATAATTATCGTTGACAGTTTCTTAATAAAACGTTTGAAATAATATTTATAATAAATAATGGTTGTTAAATTGTACGAAGAAATGATTTAAATAAATCACTTTGATTCCAGGAATGTGATAAACCTTTTACACAGAAATATGACCCAATAATTGATACATGCGCGTGATATACAATAAAACTTGACTGCGGTGACAGAATAACGTATGTATTTGATACTATCAAGTCTATGAATTATTTAACGTGAACTGTTCATAAATGTGATCTTGAATGAATAATTCTAGTTTACTGTATTTAAGTTTTAACTCAGTTCAATCAATAGTTTTTTAGTTAAAATCGTTAACGTAAAATTACAAAAAAGTATCAATGAATAAAAGTGTTTTAAGTTTGACAGTATAGAACTCTGGAACTATAGATCACACAGAGGGTTGGGAGAGGGTTTAAAATGATCACTATTGAATCAAGTTTACTGTATTTAAGTTTTAATTCAGTCCGATAAATAGTTTTGTAGTTAGAGACATTTACGTAAAATAACAAAAAATATCAATTAATAAAAGTGCCCTATACACAAAGACATAGTACCCTGGAACTATAGATCACAGAGAGTTGGGGCTGGGTTTAAAATGATTGCTATTGAATCTAGTTTAGTGTTGATTTCAAATTGTTCCAACGGATCGTTTAGAAGTTACAGGAATTTACGTAAAGCGCGTCTGAAATAACACGTTGTAATTTTATCTTACGGTTATAATTTTAAAAATAGTTTTTATTATTTTAATTCACTTAAAACTATTGAATTGTAATAGTATAATATATAATGTAGATTTTAAGATGCTCCCTTATTTTCTATGATTTATAGTTTCAAAGGGCATTTTTATTCATCAATATTTTTTGTGATTTTATGTAAAAAATTATAAAGTAAAAAATATTAATCCAATTAACTTAAAACTTGAACACACAAAACAAGGTTAAATAGTGATCATTTTAATAGCACCCTCAACTTTCTACGATTTGTAGTTCCCGAAATATTGGCTTCAAACGGTAAATTTTTTACAGTTAATTATGGACCGAATCTCAAAGGCATACAAGAGAAGGTCTCCAAAGGCTCGTTCATCTCTAAAGTTCTATTCAAATTCGCTTGCAATGGATGAAATGTGGCTACAGAACTGCTTTACTAGACAAGTAAGTAATACATATATACTCTGCCCCCTTCTCGTCCCCATTTCAGCAAATTTAATATATTTTCAAACTCTCTGAACCCTTACAGGACTGCCCCATTTTCAGCAAGTTACAAGTGTTTTCAAGTCTATAAGTATATTAAAAAAGATTGATTCTTCGAAACTTATTATATTTTGTTTCAAGTACTTTATTTTGCCGTAACAGATTTAAAAAAGTGGTTCTGTTTTGGGGGGCTGTATCTCTTTAGCGAGGAGAGGTATACTTGTGGGGTTGATTTTAAATTAAAGATGGTTTATCTGGCTTTAATTTGGTATGGGGTTTCTTAGGGTTTGCTGCGGGAATATATTCAAAAAAATAGATCTGTTTTGGGGGGCTGTTTCTTTTGAGCGAGGAGAGGTTTATGTGTAGGGTTGGTTTCAAATTAAAGGGGGCTTATCTGGCTTCAATTTGATACGTAACATTCAAAGGTTTGTTTCAGTTTTATTATAAATGACAGCTTTGAGAAATAGGGATTTACACAATGGAAGGTACCGTGCCTGAATTCATATTATAGAACGTCTACTGTAACTGATCTGAACGATCTATTATATTTTCCGAAAGTTCGTCTTTACATATCATCCGTATTTTCCAAAAGTTCCGATCATCTGTCATTTTATCTTTAAAACTTTATTTCGGTCATAAATCATGCACAAAGTATGAATCTGCATTCAATCAAATGATATTTTTGATACGTTTATCAAAATTAATTGCATTTTCTAGATATAATACATTTTGTCAATTCAACTGATCTGAACAATCTATTGTATTTTCCGAAAGTTCCGATCACCTGTCATTTTGTCTTTAAACTTTATTTTAGTCACAAATCATATGCAAATCATGCACAAAATATGAATCTGCATTCAATCTAATGATATTTGTGATACATTTATCAAAATTAATTACATTTTCTAGATATAATACATTTTGTCAATTCAACTGATCTGAATAATCTATTATATTTTCCGAAAGTTCCGATACTATGTTTACATGGTGATTTATACTTACAAATACATTTGATGCAAATTTAAACATGTAAATATTAAATTATGTTTAATTGATTGTATTTTTAGCATTTTTAGAATTTACGGAAATCCAACGATCATTCTAAACACGTAAACACGATAAATTAGCATTAATTTTATTATGATTGAAAATGAAAACAAACCCAATCGTGTAAACGAGGTATTAAAGTTCATCGATATATTACAAGATGACGCCACTAACGCGCGAATTTTAAATATTAATTATTTTAAAATAATTAAATAAATTCTTATTCTTTATTAATATATAAAATATTACTTTGGTATAATATCTATCTGAACATATTAGATTTAATGAATAAATTGCGTAAACTAATCACATGAGTCGTTAGATTGTATTTAGAGTGCCCCGTATAATTTTTATATATCACTATTTTAAAAAAATAACTATAAAAAACTTTAAAGAGCTGTAACTCCGAATCTGTTGGACGTATTGACTTCAAATTTAAGTACGTAAAACTAGATTTTTTTACGAAAATTTTAAAACTAATCCGAAGATTCTGCGATTTTTGGTTCCCATGTAATCCTCATTTTTATCTGCTACACCGCGGGCGTCGCGCTTCGCGGATGGCGTCTCGACGCTCCTTCTTGATCTCGCGGCATATATCTGTGCACATTGTATAACTTTTACCTGCACACGTCCCGCGAACGATTCCGTGGACAAACACATGCATCTATTGTACGTATGTTACAATTATTATTGATTGTGTATTGGACGTCGCGGGTCGCGACGCCCTCGGAATATAGTTTCGCGGCATCGCGTATGTGTACTATTTTTTTTCGCGGCATGTGTATACATATGTGACAAATTTCGCGGTCTAATTACTCTACATATGCGCGCGACCCCCGCGAAATAATTCGCGGGTATACACCCCCGCCCCCCAACACATATTATGTTTTTTAATTATAATACACACCCTCGCGGATTCGCGGTCTGTCTCCAATCTATTCTCCAAAATTTCTTTAAATAAATAATAATAATAATATAAAGTGCACAGTAGAATACATAAGGCAGAGAGACAGTTTGAGTGCGCTCATTGTCATAGGAAGTTTATTAATAATAAGGATCTTCAGAGACATCAAGTTATACATTCAGGTTAGTTGTTTTATGTGTTTTATTAGCACTTGGTGATGTTATAAATATTCCTACGTAAGAAAGAATGCAAAAGGTCTATACAGGGTGTTCCAGACCACCCGTCCACTATGTTTTACGCTCAAACTATTGAAGATAGAGTTTTATGAAAAAAAAATTTACTATGTATATCGATCCTAAAGAATTTCAGGAAAATATTTTCAACACCCTAAAACCACTCCTTGGGGGGGGTAGTTTGGGGGGTACATTTCCGTTTCTCAGTAAAATCAAATAGAACGGTATATTCAAAATTACATAATTGTAAAGACCATAAAAAAGTAAGAAACTTTTGTAAAACAAAAATTTTCATACTTTCAATTGTTTAGAAAATATGGCGACTTGATCTCAAATTTTGGGGTTTTACTAAAAGTGCTCTAATTTCGTTAAATATTAATGGAATTTTATTATTTTTTTAAATTTAGAAAGTAGAAATAATTCACTATGTGTGCCGATTTTAACGTTGATTGATGAATTTAAACGCGCAGAAATATAGCGGTCACGGTGGTATTGTGGTGGGGATGGGGGAAGGACGTTGGTTAGAACTGTCGGCACATTGTGTAACGGAGCGGTCGTATAACACAGTGCTGAGTGTATTCTTTATTTGTGTTTTCTACACGGTTCTGTTAATTTGATTGGGTGTGAAGCTTCAGTATGTTTTCTACAGGTTCTGTTAATTTCATTGGGTGTGAAGCTTCAGTATGTTCTCTACAGGTTCTGTTAATTTCATTGGGTGTGAAGCCTCAGTATGTTTTCTACAGGTTCTGTTAATGTCATGGGCTATGACGTAGAATAAAGATTCTGCGAAAAGTATTTTAGGTAATTTAGATATTACAGAATGTTGGAATTGGTCATGGGCATTCTGTTGGGATTATTTAACATGTCTTTACATTATAAAAAACTGCCCTGGTCGGCACAAGACTTTTTTATGTATATTTTTATTATTTAACATTTGATTTTGAATTTTTTTACTTACAAAATGATTTTTCTTTATGATACATTATAATTTTAATATTGACATTAAATACAAAACAAAACCAATTAAGTTTATAATTTTTTTGTGATGGGGCATGTCGTTTGCCCGTTGTGAGTGACGAAAGTCGCCGCTTTTTGAAGTCCGCGTTACAGCTGTCCAATTGATTCTAAAAAGTACATTATTGTATCATACATGGGCTAAACTAATCACATGAGTCGTTAGATTGTATTTAGAGTGCCCCGTATAATTTTTATATATCACTATTTTAAAAAAATAATTATAAAAAACTTTAAAGAGCTGTAACTCCGAATCTGTTGGACGTATTGACTTCAAATTTAAGTACGTAAAACTAGATTTTTTTACGAAAATTTTAAAACTAATCCGAAGATTCTGCGATTTTTGGTTCCCATGTAATCCTCATTTTTATCTGCTACACCGCGGGCGTCGCGCTTCGCGGGGCGTCTCGACGTCCAATGCACATTGATTGTGTATTGGACGTCACGGGTCGCGACGCCTTCGGAATATAGTTTCGCGGCATCGCGTATGTGTACTATTATTTTTTTCGCGGCATGTGTATACCATATGTGACAAATTTCGCGGTCTAATTACTCTACATATGCGCGCGACCCCCGCGAAATAATTCGCGGATATACACCCCCGCCCCCCAACACATATTATGTTTTTTAATTATAATACACACCCTTCCGCGGATTCGCGGTCTGTCTCCAATCTATTATCCAAAATTTCTTTAAATAAATAATATAAAGCGCGCGGTCACCCATCCAACATTTGTCCGATGGTGGTCCTGCTTAACCTGTGATGCGATGTAAGAACTGTCATATTCAATAGGATCTACTTGTTGTCTTTGCTCCGTATCTTTATTAATGTATAAAATGTTACTTTGTTATATGTATTTGAACATATTAGATTATTATTATTAATTTATATTACAAATTAATTATTCAGCCATATATTTAATTAATATTAATAAATTTCATAAAGGAATATTATTTATAAAATAATTTTATTATGTTTTATAATATATTTTGGTTTCACAGCAAAGCATATAAACTGGAGTAATCATTTAAATAATGTTCTCTGCGACTTAGTTACATATAAAGATAGATTCTGAATTGTCCCATGGTTTTATTAATTATATCAAAAAGTTACATTATAATTTAGTATTTACTTGTGATTGTTTTCTAACTGTATCATCTTTCCCTAGGTATAAAACCGTTTGCTTGCACCATCTGTAAAACAACTATAACTAAGGTAGATAGCAGTAGCGGAGGCAGTGGTGTGCTACACTGGAGAAAGAGGACATCCTCGGGTGTTTTGAATCCAGACGGAGGTAATTGAGAGCAGAATGTTTCTCACATTAAGAACGTGTCGCTTTGTCTAGTCGTTTGAAGTAAAGATTCAATAAAACACTTCAACCAAGAAGATTAAAAAAGGAAAGCCAACTTCGTATCTCGCCTTGTACTGAGCGACGTCATGTTCTCAACCACGTTGTAGCGCTCAAAATCATTACGTGTATGCTACAGCGTAAACAACACTCGATATCTACGCACTCGTAGCGATACATGTTCAACCAAGAAGACTTTACAAGGAGAGTTAACTGTTCTAAGGGATATCATGCTGTACCAAGTCAGTTCTCCACACCACATTGTGATTGCTTGTAGTGCATTGTGAAAACAAGATGGTAATTTTTGAGAGTTGTGCGCAACGTAATAGTGACCCACGGATGGGGAACTTACCGTGGATTCTTTGACTCTCCTTGTTGGCTTTAACAATAGAAGTTTAAAGAAGAAGAAGAGAAAAGACAAAGAAACACAGTTTTTGCTGAATGGAGACAACAAACAAGTAAACTATTGATTATTATTAAGGGATTGGGGGAGGGGAGATATCTTAAAGCCAAAAGACTGAAATTATTGATCAAAATTAGGATATATATATATATTATGTAAAAAAAAAGCCCTGCTAGTTTAAGGAGGAATGGAAGTACTATCGAAACATTACCGAGTGCATGAAAATTAGTGAGAATGTTCTCGTTAGCATTTTAATACAATACACAAAATATTAAATTGATTCTCCGAGCTGTTTTTATTAAATATATTGATTTCAATTTAACATGTATTCTTATAGAAAACTGATATATTTGTAAATTTTTTTAGGTAAAACAGCACATTGATAAAACATTACTAATTTTTGGGGAAAGTATTTTTGCAATTTAATTATGAAAGATCTTTACTTATAGAAAATTAGAAAGAAATTTAATACTAATTATTGTCTTACTAACTTGAAAAATGTTTACAATTTTAACCAAAATAGTCAGGGGAGGTAAAATTAGCTTCAAATATATAACTCTAGCTATAATGTTTATCATTTATAACTTCTATTACAAAATTTACAGTGCAGATATTGGTAAATTTTTTAAATTTAGCTACTTTTGTCTCTGATTGTAGCTCCCATTCCTCCTTAATGGGAGGAGATAGTCTGAATTATATATTTTGTATAAAGGGCGGGACGGGGATGATTGGGACTGATTTAAACTGTGATATATAATACTATTTCTACAAAATTCAAAAGTGATATAATTGTATTTAATTGGGGTACAAATTATTTATTATTTTTATCATAACATTTGCTAAATTAGTGAAAACAGGGAAAGGTATTTATTGTAAAATGACTGATTGTTTCTCAATTGCCAAAACGATTAAATATTTAATATCAGAGAACGGAAGATATTGTTAGAAATAAGATGTTTTTTTACTGTACTGGTTTGAGAAATTGTATTTATATAATAAAAGTTTTTGGAAATGTTTACTTTTCAATTTGATTTGAGCAAAAAACAAAAGATAGAAGAAAGAAAAAAAGTGCGACACAGTGTATTTTATAACAACATTATTTTATTTTCAAATCGATACACAATAAGTATAAAACAGTATTCTCAAGATTGTCTTCTGCAAACTTGCTTTCAGTAATTGTTGCGTGCAATAAAAAGTGAACTGGACATCAACAAAAACAAGGCTTTTATTTGAAACACATCGCAGGTAGGCTGTACGTCAAACAAAACACTATGTATTTAAATAATTAAACGTGTATTCATTTAAATATTATTAGTAGGCTTTGAAACAAAACACTACTCAACTTTTTATTGCACTCGTATGTTTTATTTTTAGTTTATTGTTAACTTCCCAATAGGGAGTTATTGTAATTGGTCCGAAAATCGAAATCAAAAATTTTAACATATTTTCATGTTTCAAGGGCATTAGAGTATATTTACACTATTTTTAGAAAAATGTCTGTGTGTGTGTGTGTGTGTGTGTATGTACGTACGTACGTACGTACGTACGTGTCCTTTTTTTCCGGGACGAAATCTCGCGAACAAAAAATGCTATTGACTTCGTTGGGGTGCTAATCGAAGCGTCTTGAGGTGAATATGATCTGAAAGAAAGGATTTTTCGAAATTCAACCCCTACGGGGGTAAAAAAGGGTGTTTTTTCTTTTTTCTTTTTTTTCTTGATCGGATTTAGTCGAAACTTAGAATAAATATTATACAATACAAATAATGAAACGTGTATTTCAGTATTTATTTTTTATATGGGTCCAAACAGCCATTAAAGGGATGAAAACCACCATCAAAATTTGAATTTCATACTAATAAATACGTCTAATAATTCATGTTACCTTGGAAACAAACGCAATTCAAAATTCAAATTGTCAGATTAGTTATTCTAAAAATGTGCATTATATTATTGACATTATTAGGATATTAGAAAACTAATATTCATAATACAAAGGTGAGTTTTATTTATAACAAATTCTATTAAAATGTTTCATATACATATTAAAAAAAATGTACAAACTATAACGTCAAAAATGCTATTGACTTCGTTGGAGTGCTAATCGAAGCGTCTTGACGTTAATATGATCTGAAAGAAAGGATTTTTTGAAATTCAACCCCTACATACCTTTACAGCTGTTGAAAAGATGAAAACTACCCTCAAAAATAAGAAAATTTTAAATATTATAAATATTAAAATTCGTCTAGTAAATCATGTTGCCATGGAAAAAAAACAATTAATTTCAAAGTGTCACGATAAATATTCTAAAAATGTATAGTATTATATTATTGACATATATTGGATAAAAGAAAGCTAATATTAATTATATATTGTGTTGTTAAGTGTGTCTGTGTATGTGTTTAGTTCTTAACTAAAAAAACAGTCTGCCAAGATCACTTCTACCCTCAAAAATAAGGAAATTTTAAATATTAAAATTCGTCTAGTAAATCATGTTGCCATGGAAAAAAAACAATTAAATTCAAAGTGTCACAATAAATATTCTAAAAATGTATAGTATTATATTATTGACATATATTGGATAATAGAAAGCTAATATTAATTATATATTGTGTTGTTAAGTGTGTCTGTGTATGTGTTTAGTTCTTAACTAAAAAAACAGTCTGCCAAGTTCACTTCTACCCTCAAAAATAAGGATATTTTAAATATTAACATTCATTTAATAAATCATGTTGCCATGGAAAAAAAACAATTAAATTCAAAGTGTCACAATAAATATTCTAAAAATGTATAGTATTATATTATTGATATATATTGGATAATAGAAAGCTAATATTAATTATATATTGTGTTGTTAAGTGTGTTTGTGTATGTGTTTAAAGTTCTTAACTAAAAAAACAATCTGTTAAGTTCAAAAGATAAAAAATGAAAGTAAAAAAACTATCAAAGAAAAGTATCAACCAAAAAGCAAAAAAAGTTTACCAAAAAGTGAATAATGTTCTATATCCAAGTAAATTGTTGAAAAACAAAAATGAACAAAACAAAAATTACATGTGTATGTTGCGATCTGATACAGATTTTAAACGTATTGAAAATCAAAATACTAAAAAACGAATAAGAGCACTAAGAAAAAACGAAGAATATAAAAAAAAAGAAAACACTACAACGCAAAAACGAATTAAAATATTACGTAAAGATGAGGAGTATAAAAAACAAGAAAACCTGAAGACGCAAAAACGAATTAAAATATTACGTAAAGATGAGGAATATAAAAAACAAGAAAACACTACAACGCAGAAACGAATTAAAATATTACGTAAAGATGAGGAATATAAAAAACAAGAAAACTTGAAGACGCAACAACGAATTAAAATATTACGTAAAGATAAGGAATATAAAAAACAAGAAAACACTACAACGCAAAAACGAATTAAAATATTACGTAAAGATGAGGTATATAAAAAACAAGAAAACCCTACAACGCAAAAACGAATACAAAAATTAAGACAAAATGCAACTTTTCGATCGAATGAAAACAAAAAAAATTACCACAGAATACGAATGCTGAGAAAACGTTCAGAATATATCATCAATGAACGAACGAATAATATAACAAGAAATCGAGTTTTACGCAAAAAATTAGAATATATTCAAATAGAATTTACAAAGAATAAAAAAAGAATGAAAAAGCTTCGTGAAACTCCAGCCTACACGAACCATGAGAAAGCTAAAAATACAGTACGCATGAAGAAGATGAGAAAAAATTATGAATATATAATTACAGAAATAAAAAAAAATATAAATCGTAATAAAATATTACGTTCGAAGAAAGAATATAGAACAGTTAACAATTTTAAAAATAAAAGAAATATGAAGAAAAAAAGGCATAGTTGTGACTATCAAGATCGTGAAATAAATAATGATGCCAAAAAAAAATTGGAAAATAGAGAAAATGAATTTATACGTTTTCGTAATAATTTATACAATGACATTGTAAAGAAAAAAGATAATGATCCATATTCGATGTTGAAATTTCAGTTTATTGACTTTAGGGGAGAAACACCTTCATTTATTTGCTGTTGTTGTGAAGGCCTGTTTTTTAAACACTCTGTTGTAAAGTTAAATAAACAAAAACTCATTAATATAGGTGGTACACTGTTTCTATCACAAATAAATAATTTTCCATCTGACTATATATGTAGTACATGTAAAAAATACGCATATAATGGTAAAATTTATAAACTGTCCACAAGTAACGGTCTCAAATTCGTGACCATACCAAAAACGATTTCAGAGCTCACTGATCTTGAAGAAAGAATGGTAGCACCAGTTTTAAACTTCATGCAAATTCGGGCGTTGAAGCCATATGCATTAAATCCACAATTAGGATTAAAAGGTAGTGTGGTCAATATTTTAATTGAAGTAAATGATATTTTACAAGTATTACCAAGGAAGTTTAATGATATGCAGACAATTCAAGTGAAATTAAAACGACATATACTTCACAAAAGTGATTATATGTTTGAAACAATCAGACCAGCAATGATATGCAAGGCTTTAAAATATCTTATAGACACACCATTATACAGAAAATATAACGTCAAAATAGACCAAAAATACTTTGAACATTACGAGAATTTGAATGTAAAAGAAGAAATAGATTTCATAGTGGATGAGAAAGATTTGATCGATATTGAATCTAAAGAAGAGAAGTATGACACTAAAAAAGACGGTAAAACCGATAACGGTACTGATATGATAGATATTCAACAAATTAATAACGACGAAGTTTTACTTATAAATAATAATATCGACATCAGTGAAGGGCATTCACCAGTCGTCAATATTATTGCGCCAGGACAAAATAAACGTCCAATACCATGGCATAATATTGATGACTTGGATGAATTATGCTTCTCAAGAATATATGCAGGGCATCAAATGAACGTGCCTAAAGGTGTATCGTATACGTATCGCATTAAATCAGAAGTAAGACGTTATGATCGCCGATCTTGCATTCCGTCACGGGTTTTATTTAGTGCCAAAAAAATATTAGAAAAAACATGTTTATCAAGTATAAACATATGTTTAAGAAAGACAACGAAAAATGATGTTAAAAAATTTAAAGCAGAGGATGTTTTAAATCCAGATTATATAAAAGATATAGTTAAATTTGATGATGGATACAGAATGTTTAAATATATACGTTCTTCTCCAGCATTTTGGGAACATAAGAAAAAAGAATTATTAGCTATGATTCGTCAGTTGGGAAAACCAACATTTTTTTTGACGTTATCAGCTGCTGAATTATACTGGCCCGAATTACTTCAGACACTAATGAAGTATAGTCCAGAAGGACGTGAAATCAGTATTAAAGATGCCTATGAGTTAGATAATAATACTAAAACTACTTTAATAAGAAATGATCCTGTTTCTTGTGCCAGGTATTTCGATTACAAAGTAAGCAAATTTATATGGTTAATGAAACAAAAAAATAGTATTTTTGGTAAATATACACTTGAAGATAGTTACGAACGCGTAGAATTTCAGCAGCGTGGTAGTCCACACGAGCATATGCTATTATGGTTAAAAGATGCACCAAAATATGATAAAGATAATAGTAATGAAGAACTGATTAATTTCATTGATCAGTTTCTCACATGTAAAAAGGATGAAAATAATCCATATATCAAGTTTCAAATACATAAACATTGTCATACATGTTACAAAGGAAAAAGAAATAAAAAATGTAGATTTCATGTACCTTACCCAGTAATGGAAAATACAATGATATTAGAACCTCTTAGCGAAGGTGAAGTGACACCAAAATCTTACGAAACTATCGATATATTGATGCACGACTTCTATGCTAAGAAAAAATTAGTTAGTTATGAAGAAATATTAAATGAATTAAATATGACTGAACACGAATATATTCTTGCAATACGTAGTACTTTAAAACAGAGACGTGTATTTTTGAAAAGAACAAGTCTAGAAGTTGGTATCAATTCTTATAATAAAGACATTTTACAATTATTCGAAGCAAATATTGATGTACAATTTATACTCGATGAGTATGCTGTGATAAGTTATGTTACAAATTATATTAGTAAAATTGAAGGTGGCTTATCAAAATTATTGAGAGAAGCTGCTGTGGACTGTGATAATAACAATAAAAGTATTAAAGAAAAACTGCGGACACTTGCAAATGTATTTTTAAATAGTAATTTGATGTCTGCTCAAGAAGCAGCATATCACGTTTTATCATTATCATTATCAAAAAAGAGTCGAAAGACCATATATATTAATACTAGTCCCATAGGAGAACGAGTATTAATGTTAAAATCAGAAAATGCTTTAAAAACTTTGAAGAAAGATTCGAATGAGATTTACATGGACGATGTTTTTGAAAAATATAGTAAAAGAGGAAAAACACTTGAAAACATTTGTTTGGCTGATTACGCAGCTAATTATGAGATATGTAAAATAAAAAAATCGAATATTGATGATAAAAATGATGACATTGATGATGATGATAATAGCTACAATGATAACACTAACAGAAGTCGACAGAAATCAGCGATAATTAGATATAGAAGGTACAAATTACAACATGATCCAGCTAATTACTATAGAGAAAAAATATTATTATTTATGCCATGGAGAAATGAAGATTTAGAAATTGAAAAAGTTAACTGCGACACAGTATATAATAATAATTTAAAAAATATAATAGAAAATCAAGCAAAGTTTTCAATAATCAGTGATGACTCTATTGACGAAGCTTTGGAACAAGTGGATAATGACAATCGTAACAAGGAAAATGGTAATGCTGAGCAATGTGATGACGATAAACTTCCTGATGATCAATATATTGACATTTTCCAACAAGCTGATGAAGGAAAAGCGAACCAACAAAAAGCTAAAAAATCGATAAATAAAACTCGATATACAATCCCACCGAGAGTACAAGAGTCTGAGTTATGGAACATGATGAGAGATCTAAATACGAAGCAAAAAGAATTCGTTATGCATATTTTGAATTGTTTTAAAATAGATAAAACTCCATTTAAAATATTTCTGAGTGGATCGGCTGGTGTAGGAAAAAGCACAGTTATTAATACAATATATCAATTAATAACGAACTATTTTGACAAATTACCAGGTGGAGATAATGATAAAATAGTTGTACTATTATGTGCTCCATCTGGTAAAGCAGCCTTTTTGATCAATGGTGTAACATTGCATTCTGCTTTTGTATTACCATGTAATAAATTTAGTGTAAATATACAACAGTTATCTTGCGATTTAGCTAATAACATAAGAGAAAAATTATGTAAAGTAAAACTGTTAATCATTGATGAAATTTCAATGGTTAGTTGTACTATATTAGGTCATATAAATACAAGACTAAGACAAATAACTGGAATAAATGAGCCATTTGGTGGTATATCTGTACTAGCGGTTGGTGATTTGAATCAGTTGCCTCCTGTACGTGATAAGCCTGTTTATCAAGTATCAAGACACAACGAAATGGCACCATTTATTGATTTAAATCCTTTGTGGGATCAATTCGATTTTTACGAATTAACAGAGGTAATGCGGCAAAAAGACGATTCATCTTTTATAAATGCCCTTAATAATTTAGCACTTGGAAAAATGACCGATGATGACGTACAATTAATTAGATCTAGAGAAATTAAGAATGTAAATAATATTCCAGAAACTGCCATAAGACTTTATGCTACTAATATTAATGTATCGTCTTATAATGCAAAAAGGATATCTCAATGTACAAGTAAATTATATACTTCAATAGCTGAAATAACATTTTCCAAAGATGTAAATGAGCAAGAAAAAAAATTTATATTACAATCAATGAAAAAAAAAATTAATCAAAACTCAACTGAATTACTTGATGTTATTGAATTAAAAGTTAACATTAAATATATGATAATAACTAATATTGATGTTGAAGATGGATTAGTAAATGGTGCTTGTGGTGTTTTAAAATATATTGAATGTCAAGAAAAAGATACACCATTTATATTATGGTTAGATTTTCAATTGCCGAGAGTTGGTGTAAAAGCCAGAACTCATTATCATGATTATATGACGAAAAATAATATAGATAATACTTTAACACCTATAACAAAAATTTCGATTCAAACAAATGTTGTTGATGATGATAAATATAAAATAATAAAGAATCAATTTCCCATTTTGCCTGCAGAAGCTTTAACTATTCATAAAAGTCAAGGTCAAACTTACGATAAAATATGTCTGGATTTCACGATGGCCGAACGGCGAACTTTGACGATGTTATATGTCGCACTAAGTCGAGTAACTAAATTAAGTGGATTATATATATTGGGAGAATTTAAAATAGCAAAAAAAGAAAAAAAATATGAAGTCATCAGTCCATCAATAGCAGAATTGCAACGATTAAGACTTTGCAAACAATTAAAATTATCATATCATAATTTAGAAAACGTACCTGGAATAAAAATAGTGTATCAGAACGTTGGTACATTAAAAAATAAATTTATTTATATAAATAAAGATAAATGGTATCACCGAGCTGATATATTAGTTTTCAGTGAAACATTAACAAACTGTCAAGATGAATTGGACATCGACAATTACAATATTGCATTAAGATTTGATCATAATAAACAAAATCGTGGAATGATATGTTATGTGAATAATAACTTGAAAACAGAAACTATATCAATCGAAGAAATTTCTAGTAATAAAGGGTATATGCAATTATTTGTAATAAAAGTACAAGATTATTACTTAATTAGTGGTTATAAATCTCCTCAAGCAACAAAGTGTATGTTTGAAAAGAGTATTAATACTATAATACAAAAACTACCAACTGATTGTCCAATAATATTGATAGGTGATTTTAATTTCAATATAATAAATCATGTAGATGAAAAATACTACAGTTTTTGGGTAAATACAAATTACTATCAGCTTTACCACCAAATAGTATTACGACAAATTTAAATACACAAATTGATGTCATTTTTACAAATAAGAATAACATTCACTGTGGGGTCTATGAAACATACTTTAGCTATCATAAACCAGTATATGCTATTCTTGGCGATATAATTGCTACGAAAAATTCTAATAATTGTAGACAATAACGATGATGATCATGATAGTAGTATCGCTGATAATAATGTTAATAATGCTATAATAATAGATGAAAACAATGTTTTATTATTAGCTTACTATATTTTTTTATGTAATTGAATTTGTATTTTTTATTATTATGTAAGTTATGTTAATTTAAAATAATTTCATTAAAAACCTTAAAAAATAATGTTTATATTTTATATCAAAACTATTTATCACTCTCTAAAAATGTGAATTATATTATTCACATTCAGATATTAGAGAACTAATATTCATAATAGAAAAGTGATTTTTATTTCTGTCAAATTCCGTTAAAATTTTCAGTATTCGGGTAGATATTGATAGTAATACCATGTTGGGAAGTTGGTTGTGTGGACCTAAAGGGTCGCACCTCACAGCATTATGCGTTATATAGTTTAAATTTATATCCCCGGGTAAAATTGGATCCGACAGCTAGTTTCAATCTTGGTGTTGATTGTTCTGTTGTAATACATCGTTTACGATTTTTCTTTACCGACAAAATATGTTTTGTTAATTTTAATGTAATTATGTATATAAATAAAACATTGTTTACATATTGATTTCAGACATATTTAATAATAAACACTGGCGTGTTACACAGCAGGCTTAAAAAGGGGGCCCGTTAAATACAGAAATCGTGATTCAATTTTTCGTCTTAACCTTATTTAATTTTTGTATACAACAGATGACAGATAAAAATTAATTTAGTGTCCTCTGTGCGAGCGAGAAGATATAATATATTAAAGTAGTGCAAAACATACGGGTGCCAGTGGCGCCATCTAGCAGTCAAACGGTGAAACTTTGTATTACCGACTACAGATATCTGTATTAACGGCATACTGGTAATGATTTTAAATATGTATTTTTACATACGCGCCCCCACCATTGGTGGAGGTGTATTATAAAAAATGTACGTAATTTTATATTTAATTTGTTTTGTATATTTAGACATGCTATCGTATTGTATAAAGACACATTGGTTCCAAATGTGCTAGTAAACAGTTAAAGAAGTGATTTTATCAACTTTTGTAGAACATTTTTACTGTACATATCACCATGTCCTACATACGATAGCGTGTATAATTGTATAATACTTTCAAATTAATAAAGGCTGTATCGAATCTAATCTTCATTATTTTTAATTTAAATTACATGTTATAAACAATGCGTGGGTGGATAATTAGTTCGCATATTTGTCACACCATCAACGATGGCGTACATGTCGTTCATTTAACTATCAAAAATGTCAAATATTTTAATTTTAATTTTTTAATGTATATAAGTTAATAAGCAATATAAAAACAAAGTATACTGTTATTATTTGTGTAAAATGTTCTCATTTTAGTGAATAGTGAGTACTTTGCTGTAGAATTAGTGACATGTCATTATAACCTATATGTTACGAATGTTTAGTAATTATTCTGGGTATATATATACCGCGTCAGTTAGAGAAACATTAGCCTATATGGAGTATATCAAGAGGTATTTTATTAATAACTTGTGCAAAACACGGTGGTGAAGTTTTAGATGCAGCTAGTTCTTGTGATATTTGACAGTTAGTATAGTGTTCACTAATATATATATTGTGGAATGTTACTTGCTACAGGTCTATCTTTACGAAGGTATAGAAGTCATCATACAGCTCCAGTTGTCTGTGTACATGTGAACAAGTGAATTTAATAAGATCTTAGTTCAATCAAGTATCAACTTTAGCTATTTCGGACAGTCAGTATAATATGGTACATATTAGGGATGTACGCTCTCAAAATACAGAAGCTATATTTAATTTAAACTAAGCAAAAGAAAGATTGTATCACAAGTTTAAATTATCTTTTCGTCTGTCGATTGTTAAGTGCGCGCTGGTGTTACGATTTACGTATTGAATTATATTGACTAGTTGTGTCATTGATACTCAACGTTAAATGGATACAGGAGAACTTGTAGAAAAGTATGTATTTATTAGTTTCATTATGTTTGACATTTACCTTTAACTAGATTTAATTAGGATATAGGTTATGTGTTTTTTGATTTTATTTTCATGTTAGTTTAGTTTAATTTTGTTTATTTGTATCGTTTATATTTAATTTTGTATTGGTAAAAATGAATAAAATGTCTCTATCATAGTGTGATCTTTTTTTCAAACGTTTATTGTAAATAACAATAGGTAAATGTCCAACGCTTCAAGCGTAGGTAAGCGTTGTCAAACCAGAAGCGCAAGGCCTACAACGGGGAGCCAAAATGGAGATAACGAGCATTATGTGAAGATTAAAAAGTAAAAATTCAAGAATCTTGTCTGCGTCTATTTTAATAGACAGTTGATTAATAATAGTACGCTATCAGAGATCAGGCGTAACATATCTGCGTAGATAAGCAGGTATTTTATTAGACATTAAAGCAATATCAATTATCCAGAAGATGTAACGGTAGTGGCTCCATCTGTCGATCAAACGCATGAACTGCTTAATTGCGTGACGTCATTAGCCGAGATAAGCTCCGAAATCACAAATATTGAGTGTTATATAATGAAAACGGAGCTTGTCTCGGCTAAGTATATTTGTCTCGGTAATAGTGGCGCCATCTAACGGCAAAATGGTGAATTACCAAAAATCGTGACGTCATTAGCCGAGATAAGCTCCGAAATCTTAAGAATTGAGCGTTACATAACGAAAACGGAGCTTATCTCGGCTAAGTTTATTTGTCGTGGAGATAGTGGCGCCATCTTGCGATCACACGTATGAAATGCTAAATTGCGTGATGTCATTAGCCAAGACGAGCCCCGAAATCTTGAATTTTCGGTGTTACGTAATGAAAAGGGAGCTTATCTCGGCTATGTTTATTGTTTACTGATTTATATCATTTCTAAAGAATGTTTGTTTTGTATTTTAAGTTGAAAAGAAGACGTAGGAAGGAATAAAACATATATATATTCAGTGAATTAATAAATTAATTTATTTTATTATCAATAATACTAGTTAACATGTATAAAGTACCGGCAGTGCGCGAGCTGTATTCATGCGAGTCCACCGACAGTTCAAGTTAAGATCAGACACATTCGACATTGCTGTCTCGGAAAACACGACAAAATCCGAAGATGTCCAATCTATTATAGCAATTCGCACGGCCTCACGTGAATACAGCTCGCTCACCGCCGCTACTGATATAAAGATATACATTTTACGTAGATTAAATACATATAAATATGAGTGTTGTTGAAAACAAGCATCAGCTCAACTGTTTTAAATAATACGATTAACACTAAACAAGATTTCATCGTTTTCAATTACGTTTGTAACAGTACAGATTAATATACAAATTTTAAATTAGTCAGGAATTTATAAATCATGTAACTCCCAAACAATTTTATTCAAAATTTTAACTAAAACTTATATAACCGGCTGTATATAAGCCAGCACAAAAACACAGAAAAATCAGTATCTGCTTGGGACTCTACTCAATAAGTAGTCTAGTAGTCATCTGTCTAGTTTAGGTAAGTTTACTATTGTTTAATATATTGTTGTTGTCTTGGACCAATCAAGTCGTCGCCATTATTGTTCTAAGAAGTTAACGTCTTTCCAAGGGACAATCGAAAAGACCAAGTGGTTGTCCACTTTCACGGGCAAGGGGCTACGATACCAAGACACCACATCGCCGAGTGAGTGACATTGTTTTTAGCTTAATTAAAAACAGTACAGAAAATAATTTATCACAAAAAAACATAACATTAAAATAATTGGGAATTACGTTTGACAAAGCAAACTTCAGATCAATGTAACTTTAGCAGAAATCATCGGAATCAGACGGTTTTGAATATATTTTGTAGCTTGAAGCTTCTACTTTCTAACCGTAGCTACATTTTTAAATTCTATCAATTTTTAAAAGAGTTATTCGACCGAAAAGTGAGGTTATGCAAAATTAAATTCGACAAGTTTATAAATCGCTGTATTTTTGGTAAAAATGTTCGTAATTGAACGATTCATAAGTCAAATTATAGCTTGAAGCTTCTACTTTCTAACGGTAGCTGCACTTTTAAATTCTATCAATTTTTAAAAGAGTTATTCGAATGTAAAATGACGTTATGTAAATTTAAATTCGGTCAAAATTCAAATCGCTGTATTTTTGGTAGAAATGATCGTAACGAAACAATTTAAATGTCAAATTATAGCTTGAAGTTCGTATTTTTTAAAGAAGTAAATAAATATAATCAACGAGAAGTTAATATGATTAAAACGTACGGACACCGTTAGAAAGTAGACAATAAAAGCCACAGAATACACAACGTAACAATCACTCGTAACCAAAATAAAACGTTTCAAACAATGAGTTATAAATTCACATAACCCCACTTTTTTTAAATGACTTAACTTCACTTTTTGGCCAAAGGACTCATTAAAAACAAAATCTGTCACTTGAAACTACGGCACACATTTCACAACACTGAATTACAATGATTTAATTATTAAATTATCCTCGGTAGTGATTTTAAAACTGCGTTCGCCCGACACGGTTTTAACTTAATCTCGTGAAGCGTACGTCCGGTTTATTTCAAACTGGTACCGTTCCTGGATGTCTTTGCACTTCACGGGACCCATGTCTGGTGTCCGCGCCTCCTTGCACTGCAGCGGGGACTTTGAACTTCTCCAGTTTACCTGAAATAAATATTTCATCAGTTATAAATCGTTTTTTATTTTTATTTTTAAATGTATTTACATTTATTGGCGTGATCGGCCAGCTCCTGGGCGGGTTGGAGCACAGCGATAGCGCACATGTTAAAATTGACAAAATATGTTTTATATCTAGAAAATTTAATTCATTTTGATAAACGTATCAAAAATATCATTACATTGAATGCATATTCATATTTTGTGCATGATTTGTGACTAAAATTAAGTTTTAAAGACAAAATGACAGGTGATCGGAACTTTCGGAAAATACAATAGATTGTTCAGATCAGTTGAATTGACAAAATGTATTATATCTAGAAAATGTAATTAATTTTGATAAATGTATCACAAATATCATTAGATTGAATGCAGATTCATATTTTGTGCATGATTTATGACCGAAATAAAGTTTTAAAGATAAAATGACAGATGATCGGAACTTTTGGAAAATACAGATGATATGTAAAGACGAACTTTCGGAAAATATAATAGATCGTTCAGATCAGTTACAGTAGACGTTCTATAATATGAACTCAGGCACGGTACCTTCCATTGTGTAAATCCCTATTTCTCAAAGCTGTCATTTATATTAAAACTGACTCTACCGGCGTAGTTCACAGTATGAAACGTCTACTGTACTCTTTACAAATTTCTCTCAAACCTAAACAAGCCAAAAATAACAAATTAATATTTCTCAACTCACCAATTATTTTGAACATTGCCAATATCGCCCGTCCTAAACCACCTCTTTCCATTCTCTTCGAAGAACTCCTCAGCAGTCTTATCGGGTAGTTTGTAATACCCGATCACGATGTGGTCACCACCAATAAGGAGTTTGCCCCTCGGATACGGTTTGTCTGTAATTCTATAGTTGCGTTGCCTTTCTCCCAATCAATGAGCCTGACCTTAAAAAATATAACAAATACATTTTTAAAGTGAAACTTTTATTACATCGTCACAAACTTTTTGGTCTGTGTGTTGCATTTCGCTCGGCCGTGGAGTAGGGGTAAATACGTCAGAGCCATAGACATAAAGAAATGGACAGTGCATCTGACTCAAAAAAAGAGCCGTGTCAAATGAAAGAGACAGAAATTGTTTGGTTTTTATATAGAATTTATTAGAATTATTCGAACTTTTTGCTGGTGCATGTTGTTGTTTATGGATTTATTTCAATTTTGAGTGCTTGAATTTATTATTCCGAAAATTTTTAGTTAAATGTCTATAATGTGAAAAAAAGTTTCACTTTTACCGTAGTTTCATAAAACCACACAATCCTTTTTTTTAAATATATTTCTGAAACAAACCTTTGAATGTTACGTATCAAATTGAAGCCAGATTATCCCTCTTTAATTTAAAACTAACCCTACACATATACCTCTCCTCGCTCAAAAGATACAGCCCCCCAAAACAGATCAATTTTTTAAATCGCACGAAACAAAATATAAAAAATTTCAAAAAATCAATTTTATTGAATATATTCCCGCAGCAAACCCTAAGAAACCCCATACCAAATTAAAGCCAGATAAACCATCTTTAATTTAAAATCAACCCCACAAGTATACCTCTCCCCGCTAAAGAGATACAGCCCCCCAAAACAAAACCACTTTTTTAAATCTGTTACGGCAAAATAAAGTACTTGAAACAAAATATAATAAGTTTCGAAGAATCAATATTTTTTAATATACTTATAGACTTGAAAACACTCGTAACTTGCTGAAAATGAGGCAGTCCTGTAAGGATTCAGAGAGTTTGAAAATATATTTTTGCTGAAATGGGGACGAGAAGGGGGCAGAGTATGTATTACTTACTTGTCTAGTAAAGCAGTTCTGTAGCCACATTTCATTCATTTTGCTTTGTACTTGCAAGCAAATTTGAATAGAATTTTAGAGATGAATGAGCCTTTGGAGACCTTCTCTTGTATGCCTTTGAGATTTGGTCCATAATTAACTATAAAAAATTTACCGTTTGAAGCCAATATTTCGGGAATTATAAATCGTAAAAAGTTGAGAATGCTCTAAAAATGATTACTATTTAACCTAGTTTTGTGTGTTCAAGTTTTAAGTTAATTGGATTAATATTTTTTACGTTATAATTTTTTACGTAAAATCAAAAAATATTGATGAATAAAAATGCCCTTTGAAACTATAAATCGTAGAAAATAAGGAAGCATCTTAAAATGTACATTATATAATATACTATTACAATTCAATAGTTTTAAGTGAATTAAAATAATAAAAACTATTTTTAAAATTATAACCGTAAGATAAAATTACAACGTGTTATTTCAGACGCGCTTTACATAAATTCCTGCAACTTCTAAACGATCCGTTGGAACAATTTAAAATCAACACTAAACTAGATTCAATAGTGATCATTTTAAACCCGGCCCCAACTCTCTGTGATCTATAGTTCCAGAGTACTATGTCTTTGTGTATAGGGCACTTTTATTAATTGATATTTTTTGTTATTTTACGTAAACGTCTCTAATTACAAAACTATTTATCGGACTGAGTTAAAACTTAAATACACTAAACTAGATTCAATACCAATCATTTTAAACCCTCTCCCAACTCTGTGTGATCTATAGTTCCAGAGTTCTATACTGTCAAACTTAAAACACTTTTATTCATTGATATTTTTTTGTAATTTTATGTTAAAGATTTTAACTAAAAAACTATTGATTGAACTGAGTTAAAACGTAAATACAGTAAACTAGAATTATTCATTCAAGATCACATTTATGAATAGTTCACATTAAATAATTCATAAAGCCTTGGTAGTATCAAATACATACGTTATTCTGTCACCGCACTCAAGTTTTATTGTATATCACGCGCATGTATCAATTCTTGGGTCATATTTCTGTGTAAAAGGTTTATCACATACCTGGAATCAAAGTGATTTGTTTAAATCATTTCTTCGTACAATTTACCAACCATTATTTATCATAAATATTATTTCAAACGTTTTACTAAGAAACTGCCAACAATAATTATCTTAATCTAATGAACAACACAAATCTATTTAAGTCTAATAAAGAAGTTTACTACTAATTTGCAAGCACTTGAACAACTTATTAAGGCAGCTACCAAGACATTTCATTTATAGTTTAAAAAGGACAAGAGTGTAATTATTGAAAGAAAGAAACTTTGTTATAAATAATAACGCATAAAAAACAAATAAATAATACATCTAGCGCCAATCCATTATACAACTAAATAGCAATAAAATAGTGTATCTCAGGGACAGACAATACGCGCAAGAGAATTATTGAAGGGTATATTGACTATATTATGTACCTGCGAGATAGACTTCTGTCAAATTCACTCCATGTATGTTATTATAGAATTTTCAATATAATCTTGATTTGTCGTCTTCTTTGATGATTTCATCTTCTCCTAGAATTGATAGGTTTTCAACATTGCAAAACATCATTCTTGACTATTTCTTTATAAATTTATCATTTCCTGTTGATATAATATGATGTAAATTATATTTTTTAAGATTAATCGATTTTATTTCCTTACATGTACAGAAGTGCAGTCCACTATATAATATATGCAGAATTTCGACTGCATTTGTGCATTTAACCCTCAGTATTTGATTCAAAATCACTTTAATATAGTTAAATGCATTTGTAATTATGCTTTGTATTAAATATTATCACTTTACAACTTGTATTTTAACACAATCTGTTTTACTCGTAAGGAAATATTCAACAACGTGGGGGGGGCTCCATGTCGTTAAAGTAATCGTTTGAGAGTGTGAGTTCAATTTATGTATAAATAATTAACATAATAAATATCAAACTAACCGTTGTTTGTTGAAGTTGTTCATAAAGAGATACAAATGCATTCTATCTATCTTATTGTTTTTTAAATCTAGCCCTGATACTTGTATCGGGTAATTTGGCAACAAACTTTACTACATCTTGTTTTGTACTTTGTAATTGTTGATCAATCATACATATTTCAATTTTAAACAACTGTTTATCATTTCCATAATACGGCTAAAAATAATAATTAAATGTCACTCACATGTTCTCTTAATCAATCAAATATCATTTATCTTGCATATCTATTGTTTAAAATATGTTCCGGCAAGCCAAACAAAAAATCAACAAAATCTTTTCTATCTGCAATTTTCAAATTCTATAACTTGAACATCGCAGACCCAGAAAATACTCGTAATGTATGTTTTTATAGCATATTCTACTAAAATAAAACATTTAATAATATCAAGTACAAATTATACCCATTATTGTTTAAATAATATAAACAATGACTTGACAATCAATTCTTGGTAACAACAATCGACTTAAGGGGGATAGAGCCACTGTCACGGGTCAAAAAATTGTCAATGTTTGGGAATTTTTTCCACAGATATTACTAATTATTTTTGAATCAGGTAAAGGACATTTTATTAAGTATATATTCAACTTATTTAATATAAATTTTTATTGAAAAATATTAAACATTTACAAAGTTATGAGCCTCGATGTGACGATATATAAAAAAATATTTTTCCCTCTGGTTCACTCAAAATTTCGAGAAGGATTATATGAAAAAAATAAATAAAAATTTCATCAATATCTATATGAATGTAGCTATCGTTGCACGTAGCCGTTTTATTTTATTTTTTCACAAAATGGCCATCGTTTGAAATTTTTTTTCATTTTTAAGACCTATTTTTTTTTTATTAGAGCGGTTTTAAAAATAGTAATTATCAAAATTTCAGTTTAGTTATAGTTACTAGAATTACGAAAATTATAAATCATTTCATTAGTATTTAAAGAATCGTCTCAACCAGGTCGAAAAATGTCATTCCAAGATAAACGTGTTTAATATTTTTGTTTTGTCATAACCGGCCGTCACTAAATTGACTGTAACTCCGTCAATTTTCAAAATTTAAACTCAATTTGTTGTACACATATTTATGAATATGTATACTTTAAAAAAAATCTAAGAAAATTTTATTTTTATTTTATATCGCACACACGTACGGTCAATATCCTGTATCAATTCTTGTGTGAGCTGTCAGGCCGTATATCTGTGTAAAATATTTGTCACATACCTGGAAACAAATAGATTTGTTTAAAACATTTCTTCATGAAATTTAACAATCATTATTTATTATAAATATTGGTTCAAATATAATTTAGAAACTGTCAAAGATAATTAGCTTGATCTCTTGAAAAACATTTATGTCCGGTATTAAAAAGAAACTGCCAAAAGTAGAACTAGCTTGCAAGAACCTGAACAAGTTATATGATATTCTTTATGAAATTGCACATGCAATAGAGTCCTGAAAATGTGCACTGCAATATGCTACAAAACAATTCGTAACATACATATAGGTTATAATCTATAATAACAGATCACTGATTCTGCGGCTCATGAACGGACAATGCGTGAAATAGAGTTATCGAAAAGAACATTAACTATAGTTATGTACCTGTGGGATAGACTTGATGTATATTATTCAATTTTCATCATATTGATATGATGTATTGTAGTTTTTGATATGTTTGTCGATTTCATTTTCTTCTAGAATTGATAGGTTTTCAACATTGCAAAAGATCATTCTTGACTATTTCTTTATAAATGTATCATTTCCTGTTGATATAATACGATGGAAGCTATATATTTTACATAAATAATATATTTTTAATATCCTTACATGTTCAAAAGTGCACTCCACTATATAATATTTCGATTTAGTCGGAATGGCTTCTGAAAAAATATTTTAATAAAAAAACGGTACATGCAGTGACATCTAGCGGAAAAAGTTTGAACTAAAAAAAACTTAGTCGGAATGGCTTCTGAAAAAATATTGTAGTTAGTTCAAACTTTTCCTGCGAGATGTCGCCACGTGTACCGTTTTTTATTTTAATATTTTTTCAGAAGCCATTCCGACTAAATCGAAATATTATATAGTGGAGTGTACTTTTGAACATGTAAGGATATTAAAAATATATTATTTATGTAAAATATATAGCTTCCATCGTATTATATCAACAGGAAATGATACATTTATAAAGAAATAGTCAAGAATGATCTTTTGCAATGTTGAAAACCTATCAATTCTAGAAGAAAATAAAATCATGAAACAATACGACATATCAAGATCGGCTGTCGTTTCATTGTCAAAATTATTAATTTTAAATGTGCAAAAGTAATAAATAAATAATAAGTACATAATATTAAAACACAAAATATATTGTCCTTATTTGTGTAAAATGTTCTCAAGTAAGTACTGTTCTAAATAATTAGTGAGTAGTCGTTGTTATAACCTATAGTGGATATTTTTCAGGACTCTATTGAAAGTGCTATTTGATAGAGAATATTACAGAATTAATAACTTATTCAATTACTTGCAAACTAGTCAACTTGTGTCAATTTCTTTTAAACCCGGACTTAAATAGCTTTGTGTTGTTCATTAGATTAAGATAATTATCGTTGACAGTTTCTTAATAAAACGTTTGAAATAATATTTATAATAAATAATGGTTGTTAAATTGTACGAAGAAATGATTTAAATAAATCACTTTGATTCCAGGAATGTGATAAACCTTTTACACAGAAATATGACCCAATAATTGATACATGCGCGTGATATACAATAAAACTTGACTGCGGTGACAGAATAACGTATGTATTTGATACTATCAAGTCTATGAATTATTTAACGTGAACTGTTCATAAATGTGATCTTGAATGAATAATTCTAGTTTACTGTATTTAAGTTTTAACTCAGTTCAATCAATAGTTTTTTAGTTAAAATCGTTAACGTAAAATTACAAAAAAGTATCAATGAATAAAAGTGTTTTAAGTTTGACAGTATAGAACTCTGGAACTATAGATCACACAGAGGGTTGGGAGAGGGTTTAAAATGATCACTATTGAATCAAGTTTACTGTATTTAAGTTTTAATTCAGTCCGATAAATAGTTTTGTAGTTAGAGACATTTACGTAAAATAACAAAAAATATCAATTAATAAAAGTGCCCTATACACAAAGACATAGTACCCTGGAACTATAGATCACAGAGAGTTGGGGCTGGGTTTAAAATGATTGCTATTGAATCTAGTTTAGTGTTGATTTCAAATTGTTCCAACGGATCGTTTAGAAGTTACAGGAATTTACGTAAAGCGCGTCTGAAATAACACGTTGTAATTTTATCTTACGGTTATAATTTTAAAAATAGTTTTTATTATTTTAATTCACTTAAAACTATTGAATTGTAATAGTATAATATATAATGTAGATTTTAAGATGCTCCCTTATTTTCTATGATTTATAGTTTCAAAGGGCATTTTTATTCATCAATATTTTTTGTGATTTTATGTAAAAAATTATAAAGTAAAAAATATTAATCCAATTAACTTAAAACTTGAACACACAAAACAAGGTTAAATAGTGATCATTTTAATAGCACCCTCAACTTTCTACGATTTGTAGTTCCCGAAATATTGGCTTCAAACGGTAAATTTTTTACAGTTAATTATGGACCGAATCTCAAAGGCATACAAGAGAAGGTCTCCAAAGGCTCGTTCATCTCTAAAGTTCTATTCAAATTCGCTTGCAATGGATGAAATGTGGCTACAGAACTGCTTTACTAGACAAGTAAGTAATACATATATACTCTGCCCCCTTCTCGTCCCCATTTCAGCAAATTTAATATATTTTCAAACTCTCTGAACCCTTACAGGACTGCCCCATTTTCAGCAAGTTACAAGTGTTTTCAAGTCTATAAGTATATTAAAAAAGATTGATTCTTCGAAACTTATTATATTTTGTTTCAAGTACTTTATTTTGCCGTAACAGATTTAAAAAAGTGGTTCTGTTTTGGGGGGCTGTATCTCTTTAGCGAGGAGAGGTATACTTGTGGGGTTGATTTTAAATTAAAGATGGTTTATCTGGCTTTAATTTGGTATGGGGTTTCTTAGGGTTTGCTGCGGGAATATATTCAAAAAAATAGATCTGTTTTGGGGGGCTGTTTCTTTTGAGCGAGGAGAGGTTTATGTGTAGGGTTGGTTTCAAATTAAAGGGGGCTTATCTGGCTTCAATTTGATACGTAACATTCAAAGGTTTGTTTCAGTTTTATTATAAATGACAGCTTTGAGAAATAGGGATTTACACAATGGAAGGTACCGTGCCTGAATTCATATTATAGAACGTCTACTGTAACTGATCTGAACGATCTATTATATTTTCCGAAAGTTCGTCTTTACATATCATCCGTATTTTCCAAAAGTTCCGATCATCTGTCATTTTATCTTTAAAACTTTATTTCGGTCATAAATCATGCACAAAGTATGAATCTGCATTCAATCAAATGATATTTTTGATACGTTTATCAAAATTAATTGCATTTTCTAGATATAATACATTTTGTCAATTCAACTGATCTGAACAATCTATTGTATTTTCCGAAAGTTCCGATCACCTGTCATTTTGTCTTTAAACTTTATTTTAGTCACAAATCATATGCAAATCATGCACAAAATATGAATCTGCATTCAATCTAATGATATTTGTGATACATTTATCAAAATTAATTACATTTTCTAGATATAATACATTTTGTCAATTCAACTGATCTGAATAATCTATTATATTTTCCGAAAGTTCCGATACTATGTTTACATGGTGATTTATACTTACAAATACATTTGATGCAAATTTAAACATGTAAATATTAAATTATGTTTAATTGATTGTATTTTTAGCATTTTTAGAATTTACGGAAATCCAACGATCATTCTAAACACGTAAACACGATAAATTAGCATTAATTTTATTATGATTGAAAATGAAAACAAACCCAATCGTGTAAACGAGGTATTAAAGTTCATCGATATATTACAAGATGACGCCACTAACGCGCGAATTTTAAATATTAATTATTTTAAAATAATTAAATAAATTCTTATTCTTTATTAATATATAAAATATTACTTTGGTATAATATCTATCTGAACATATTAGATTTAATGAATAAATTGCGTAAACTAATCACATGAGTCGTTAGATTGTATTTAGAGTGCCCCGTATAATTTTTATATATCACTATTTTAAAAAAATAACTATAAAAAACTTTAAAGAGCTGTAACTCCGAATCTGTTGGACGTATTGACTTCAAATTTAAGTACGTAAAACTAGATTTTTTTACGAAAATTTTAAAACTAATCCGAAGATTCTGCGATTTTTGGTTCCCATGTAATCCTCATTTTTATCTGCTACACCGCGGGCGTCGCGCTTCGCGGATGGCGTCTCGACGCTCCTTCTTGATCTCGCGGCATATATCTGTGCACATTGTATAACTTTTACCTGCACACGTCCCGCGAACGATTCCGTGGACAAACACATGCATCTATTGTACGTATGTTACAATTATTATTGATTGTGTATTGGACGTCGCGGGTCGCGACGCCCTCGGAATATAGTTTCGCGGCATCGCGTATGTGTACTATTTTTTTTCGCGGCATGTGTATACATATGTGACAAATTTCGCGGTCTAATTACTCTACATATGCGCGCGACCCCCGCGAAATAATTCGCGGGTATACACCCCCGCCCCCCAACACATATTATGTTTTTTAATTATAATACACACCCTCGCGGATTCGCGGTCTGTCTCCAATCTATTCTCCAAAATTTCTTTAAATAAATAATAATAATAATATAAAGTGCACAGTAGAATACATAAGGCAGAGAGACAGTTTGAGTGCGCTCATTGTCATAGGAAGTTTATTAATAATAAGGATCTTCAGAGACATCAAGTTATACATTCAGGTTAGTTGTTTTATGTGTTTTATTAGCACTTGGTGATGTTATAAATATTCCTACGTAAGAAAGAATGCAAAAGGTCTATACAGGGTGTTCCAGACCACCCGTCCACTATGTTTTACGCTCAAACTATTGAAGATAGAGTTTTATGAAAAAAAAATTTACTATGTATATCGATCCTAAAGAATTTCAGGAAAATATTTTCAACACCCTAAAACCACTCCTTGGGGGGGGTAGTTTGGGGGGTACATTTCCGTTTCTCAGTAAAATCAAATAGAACGGTATATTCAAAATTACATAATTGTAAAGACCATAAAAAAGTAAGAAACTTTTGTAAAACAAAAATTTTCATACTTTCAATTGTTTAGAAAATATGGCGACTTGATCTCAAATTTTGGGGTTTTACTAAAAGTGCTCTAATTTCGTTAAATATTAATGGAATTTTATTATTTTTTTAAATTTAGAAAGTAGAAATAATTCACTATGTGTGCCGATTTTAACGTTGATTGATGAATTTAAACGCGCAGAAATATAGCGGTCACGGTGGTATTGTGGTGGGGATGGGGGAAGGACGTTGGTTAGAACTGTCGGCACATTGTGTAACGGAGCGGTCGTATAACACAGTGCTGAGTGTATTCTTTATTTGTGTTTTCTACACGGTTCTGTTAATTTGATTGGGTGTGAAGCTTCAGTATGTTTTCTACAGGTTCTGTTAATTTCATTGGGTGTGAAGCTTCAGTATGTTCTCTACAGGTTCTGTTAATTTCATTGGGTGTGAAGCCTCAGTATGTTTTCTACAGGTTCTGTTAATGTCATGGGCTATGACGTAGAATAAAGATTCTGCGAAAAGTATTTTAGGTAATTTAGATATTACAGAATGTTGGAATTGGTCATGGGCATTCTGTTGGGATTATTTAACATGTCTTTACATTATAAAAAACTGCCCTGGTCGGCACAAGACTTTTTTATGTATATTTTTATTATTTAACATTTGATTTTGAATTTTTTTACTTACAAAATGATTTTTCTTTATGATACATTATAATTTTAATATTGACATTAAATACAAAACAAAACCAATTAAGTTTATAATTTTTTTGTGATGGGGCATGTCGTTTGCCCGTTGTGAGTGACGAAAGTCGCCGCTTTTTGAAGTCCGCGTTACAGCTGTCCAATTGATTCTAAAAAGTACATTATTGTATCATACATGGGCTAAACTAATCACATGAGTCGTTAGATTGTATTTAGAGTGCCCCGTATAATTTTTATATATCACTATTTTAAAAAAATAATTATAAAAAACTTTAAAGAGCTGTAACTCCGAATCTGTTGGACGTATTGACTTCAAATTTAAGTACGTAAAACTAGATTTTTTTACGAAAATTTTAAAACTAATCCGAAGATTCTGCGATTTTTGGTTCCCATGTAATCCTCATTTTTATCTGCTACACCGCGGGCGTCGCGCTTCGCGGGGCGTCTCGACGTCCAATGCACATTGATTGTGTATTGGACGTCACGGGTCGCGACGCCTTCGGAATATAGTTTCGCGGCATCGCGTATGTGTACTATTATTTTTTTCGCGGCATGTGTATACCATATGTGACAAATTTCGCGGTCTAATTACTCTACATATGCGCGCGACCCCCGCGAAATAATTCGCGGATATACACCCCCGCCCCCCAACACATATTATGTTTTTTAATTATAATACACACCCTTCCGCGGATTCGCGGTCTGTCTCCAATCTATTATCCAAAATTTCTTTAAATAAATAATATAAAGCGCGCGGTCACCCATCCAACATTTGTCCGATGGTGGTCCTGCTTAACCTGTGATGCGATGTAAGAACTGTCATATTCAATAGGATCTACTTGTTGTCTTTGCTCCGTATCTTTATTAATGTATAAAATGTTACTTTGTTATATGTATTTGAACATATTAGATTATTATTATTAATTTATATTACAAATTAATTATTCAGCCATATATTTAATTAATATTAATAAATTTCATAAAGGAATATTATTTATAAAATAATTTTATTATGTTTTATAATATATTTTGGTTTCACAGCAAAGCATATAAACTGGAGTAATCATTTAAATAATGTTCTCTGCGACTTAGTTACATATAAAGATAGATTCTGAATTGTCCCATGGTTTTATTAATTATATCAAAAAGTTACATTATAATTTAGTATTTACTTGTGATTGTTTTCTAACTGTATCATCTTTCCCTAGGTATAAAACCGTTTGCTTGCACCATCTGTAAAACAACTATAACTAAGGTAGATAGCAGTAGCGGAGGCAGTGGTGTGCTACACTGGAGAAAGAGGACATCCTCGGGTGTTTTGAATCCAGACGGAGGTAATTGAGAGCAGAATGTTTCTCACATTAAGAACGTGTCGCTTTGTCTAGTCGTTTGAAGTAAAGATTCAATAAAACACTTCAACCAAGAAGATTAAAAAAGGAAAGCCAACTTCGTATCTCGCCTTGTACTGAGCGACGTCATGTTCTCAACCACGTTGTAGCGCTCAAAATCATTACGTGTATGCTACAGCGTAAACAACACTCGATATCTACGCACTCGTAGCGATACATGTTCAACCAAGAAGACTTTACAAGGAGAGTTAACTGTTCTAAGGGATATCATGCTGTACCAAGTCAGTTCTCCACACCACATTGTGATTGCTTGTAGTGCATTGTGAAAACAAGATGGTAATTTTTGAGAGTTGTGCGCAACGTAATAGTGACCCACGGATGGGGAACTTACCGTGGATTCTTTGACTCTCCTTGTTGGCTTTAACAATAGAAGTTTAAAGAAGAAGAAGAGAAAAGACAAAGAAACACAGTTTTTGCTGAATGGAGACAACAAACAAGTAAACTATTGATTATTATTAAGGGATTGGGGGAGGGGAGATATCTTAAAGCCAAAAGACTGAAATTATTGATCAAAATTAGGATATATATATATATTATGTAAAAAAAAAGCCCTGCTAGTTTAAGGAGGAATGGAAGTACTATCGAAACATTACCGAGTGCATGAAAATTAGTGAGAATGTTCTCGTTAGCATTTTAATACAATACACAAAATATTAAATTGATTCTCCGAGCTGTTTTTATTAAATATATTGATTTCAATTTAACATGTATTCTTATAGAAAACTGATATATTTGTAAATTTTTTTAGGTAAAACAGCACATTGATAAAACATTACTAATTTTTGGGGAAAGTATTTTTGCAATTTAATTATGAAAGATCTTTACTTATAGAAAATTAGAAAGAAATTTAATACTAATTATTGTCTTACTAACTTGAAAAATGTTTACAATTTTAACCAAAATAGTCAGGGGAGGTAAAATTAGCTTCAAATATATAACTCTAGCTATAATGTTTATCATTTATAACTTCTATTACAAAATTTACAGTGCAGATATTGGTAAATTTTTTAAATTTAGCTACTTTTGTCTCTGATTGTAGCTCCCATTCCTCCTTAATGGGAGGAGATAGTCTGAATTATATATTTTGTATAAAGGGCGGGACGGGGATGATTGGGACTGATTTAAACTGTGATATATAATACTATTTCTACAAAATTCAAAAGTGATATAATTGTATTTAATTGGGGTACAAATTATTTATTATTTTTATCATAACATTTGCTAAATTAGTGAAAACAGGGAAAGGTATTTATTGTAAAATGACTGATTGTTTCTCAATTGCCAAAACGATTAAATATTTAATATCAGAGAACGGAAGATATTGTTAGAAATAAGATGTTTTTTTACTGTACTGGTTTGAGAAATTGTATTTATATAATAAAAGTTTTTGGAAATGTTTACTTTTCAATTTGATTTGAGCAAAAAACAAAAGATAGAAGAAAGAAAAAAAGTGCGACACAGTGTATTTTATAACAACATTATTTTATTTTCAAATCGATACACAATAAGTATAAAACAGTATTCTCAAGATTGTCTTCTGCAAACTTGCTTTCAGTAATTGTTGCGTGCAATAAAAAGTGAACTGGACATCAACAAAAACAAGGCTTTTATTTGAAACACATCGCAGGTAGGCTGTACGTCAAACAAAACACTATGTATTTAAATAATTAAACGTGTATTCATTTAAATATTATTAGTAGGCTTTGAAACAAAACACTACTCAACTTTTTATTGCACTCGTATGTTTTATTTTTAGTTTATTGTTAACTTCCCAATAGGGAGTTATTGTAATTGGTCCGAAAATCGAAATCAAAAATTTTAACATATTTTCATGTTTCAAGGGCATTAGAGTATATTTACACTATTTTTAGAAAAATGTCTGTGTGTGTGTGTGTGTGTGTGTATGTACGTACGTACGTACGTACGTACGTGTCCTTTTTTTCCGGGACGAAATCTCGCGAACAAAAAATGCTATTGACTTCGTTGGGGTGCTAATCGAAGCGTCTTGAGGTGAATATGATCTGAAAGAAAGGATTTTTCGAAATTCAACCCCTACGGGGGTAAAAAAGGGTGTTTTTTCTTTTTTCTTTTTTTTCTTGATCGGATTTAGTCGAAACTTAGAATAAATATTATACAATACAAATAATGAAACGTGTATTTCAGTATTTATTTTTTATATGGGTCCAAACAGCCATTAAAGGGATGAAAACCACCATCAAAATTTGAATTTCATACTAATAAATACGTCTAATAATTCATGTTACCTTGGAAACAAACGCAATTCAAAATTCAAATTGTCAGATTAGTTATTCTAAAAATGTGCATTATATTATTGACATTATTAGGATATTAGAAAACTAATATTCATAATACAAAGGTGAGTTTTATTTATAACAAATTCTATTAAAATGTTTCATATACATATTAAAAAAAATGTACAAACTATAACGTCAAAAATGCTATTGACTTCGTTGGAGTGCTAATCGAAGCGTCTTGACGTTAATATGATCTGAAAGAAAGGATTTTTTGAAATTCAACCCCTACATACCTTTACAGCTGTTGAAAAGATGAAAACTACCCTCAAAAATAAGAAAATTTTAAATATTATAAATATTAAAATTCGTCTAGTAAATCATGTTGCCATGGAAAAAAAACAATTAATTTCAAAGTGTCACGATAAATATTCTAAAAATGTATAGTATTATATTATTGACATATATTGGATAAAAGAAAGCTAATATTAATTATATATTGTGTTGTTAAGTGTGTCTGTGTATGTGTTTAGTTCTTAACTAAAAAAACAGTCTGCCAAGATCACTTCTACCCTCAAAAATAAGGAAATTTTAAATATTAAAATTCGTCTAGTAAATCATGTTGCCATGGAAAAAAAACAATTAAATTCAAAGTGTCACAATAAATATTCTAAAAATGTATAGTATTATATTATTGACATATATTGGATAATAGAAAGCTAATATTAATTATATATTGTGTTGTTAAGTGTGTCTGTGTATGTGTTTAGTTCTTAACTAAAAAAACAGTCTGCCAAGTTCACTTCTACCCTCAAAAATAAGGATATTTTAAATATTAACATTCATTTAATAAATCATGTTGCCATGGAAAAAAAACAATTAAATTCAAAGTGTCACAATAAATATTCTAAAAATGTATAGTATTATATTATTGATATATATTGGATAATAGAAAGCTAATATTAATTATATATTGTGTTGTTAAGTGTGTTTGTGTATGTGTTTAAAGTTCTTAACTAAAAAAACAATCTGTTAAGTTCAAAAGATAAAAAATGAAAGTAAAAAAACTATCAAAGAAAAGTATCAACCAAAAAGCAAAAAAAGTTTACCAAAAAGTGAATAATGTTCTATATCCAAGTAAATTGTTGAAAAACAAAAATGAACAAAACAAAAATTACATGTGTATGTTGCGATCTGATACAGATTTTAAACGTATTGAAAATCAAAATACTAAAAAACGAATAAGAGCACTAAGAAAAAACGAAGAATATAAAAAAAAAGAAAACACTACAACGCAAAAACGAATTAAAATATTACGTAAAGATGAGGAGTATAAAAAACAAGAAAACCTGAAGACGCAAAAACGAATTAAAATATTACGTAAAGATGAGGAATATAAAAAACAAGAAAACACTACAACGCAGAAACGAATTAAAATATTACGTAAAGATGAGGAATATAAAAAACAAGAAAACTTGAAGACGCAACAACGAATTAAAATATTACGTAAAGATAAGGAATATAAAAAACAAGAAAACACTACAACGCAAAAACGAATTAAAATATTACGTAAAGATGAGGTATATAAAAAACAAGAAAACCCTACAACGCAAAAACGAATACAAAAATTAAGACAAAATGCAACTTTTCGATCGAATGAAAACAAAAAAAATTACCACAGAATACGAATGCTGAGAAAACGTTCAGAATATATCATCAATGAACGAACGAATAATATAACAAGAAATCGAGTTTTACGCAAAAAATTAGAATATATTCAAATAGAATTTACAAAGAATAAAAAAAGAATGAAAAAGCTTCGTGAAACTCCAGCCTACACGAACCATGAGAAAGCTAAAAATACAGTACGCATGAAGAAGATGAGAAAAAATTATGAATATATAATTACAGAAATAAAAAAAAATATAAATCGTAATAAAATATTACGTTCGAAGAAAGAATATAGAACAGTTAACAATTTTAAAAATAAAAGAAATATGAAGAAAAAAAGGCATAGTTGTGACTATCAAGATCGTGAAATAAATAATGATGCCAAAAAAAAATTGGAAAATAGAGAAAATGAATTTATACGTTTTCGTAATAATTTATACAATGACATTGTAAAGAAAAAAGATAATGATCCATATTCGATGTTGAAATTTCAGTTTATTGACTTTAGGGGAGAAACACCTTCATTTATTTGCTGTTGTTGTGAAGGCCTGTTTTTTAAACACTCTGTTGTAAAGTTAAATAAACAAAAACTCATTAATATAGGTGGTACACTGTTTCTATCACAAATAAATAATTTTCCATCTGACTATATATGTAGTACATGTAAAAAATACGCATATAATGGTAAAATTTATAAACTGTCCACAAGTAACGGTCTCAAATTCGTGACCATACCAAAAACGATTTCAGAGCTCACTGATCTTGAAGAAAGAATGGTAGCACCAGTTTTAAACTTCATGCAAATTCGGGCGTTGAAGCCATATGCATTAAATCCACAATTAGGATTAAAAGGTAGTGTGGTCAATATTTTAATTGAAGTAAATGATATTTTACAAGTATTACCAAGGAAGTTTAATGATATGCAGACAATTCAAGTGAAATTAAAACGACATATACTTCACAAAAGTGATTATATGTTTGAAACAATCAGACCAGCAATGATATGCAAGGCTTTAAAATATCTTATAGACACACCATTATACAGAAAATATAACGTCAAAATAGACCAAAAATACTTTGAACATTACGAGAATTTGAATGTAAAAGAAGAAATAGATTTCATAGTGGATGAGAAAGATTTGATCGATATTGAATCTAAAGAAGAGAAGTATGACACTAAAAAAGACGGTAAAACCGATAACGGTACTGATATGATAGATATTCAACAAATTAATAACGACGAAGTTTTACTTATAAATAATAATATCGACATCAGTGAAGGGCATTCACCAGTCGTCAATATTATTGCGCCAGGACAAAATAAACGTCCAATACCATGGCATAATATTGATGACTTGGATGAATTATGCTTCTCAAGAATATATGCAGGGCATCAAATGAACGTGCCTAAAGGTGTATCGTATACGTATCGCATTAAATCAGAAGTAAGACGTTATGATCGCCGATCTTGCATTCCGTCACGGGTTTTATTTAGTGCCAAAAAAATATTAGAAAAAACATGTTTATCAAGTATAAACATATGTTTAAGAAAGACAACGAAAAATGATGTTAAAAAATTTAAAGCAGAGGATGTTTTAAATCCAGATTATATAAAAGATATAGTTAAATTTGATGATGGATACAGAATGTTTAAATATATACGTTCTTCTCCAGCATTTTGGGAACATAAGAAAAAAGAATTATTAGCTATGATTCGTCAGTTGGGAAAACCAACATTTTTTTTGACGTTATCAGCTGCTGAATTATACTGGCCCGAATTACTTCAGACACTAATGAAGTATAGTCCAGAAGGACGTGAAATCAGTATTAAAGATGCCTATGAGTTAGATAATAATACTAAAACTACTTTAATAAGAAATGATCCTGTTTCTTGTGCCAGGTATTTCGATTACAAAGTAAGCAAATTTATATGGTTAATGAAACAAAAAAATAGTATTTTTGGTAAATATACACTTGAAGATAGTTACGAACGCGTAGAATTTCAGCAGCGTGGTAGTCCACACGAGCATATGCTATTATGGTTAAAAGATGCACCAAAATATGATAAAGATAATAGTAATGAAGAACTGATTAATTTCATTGATCAGTTTCTCACATGTAAAAAGGATGAAAATAATCCATATATCAAGTTTCAAATACATAAACATTGTCATACATGTTACAAAGGAAAAAGAAATAAAAAATGTAGATTTCATGTACCTTACCCAGTAATGGAAAATACAATGATATTAGAACCTCTTAGCGAAGGTGAAGTGACACCAAAATCTTACGAAACTATCGATATATTGATGCACGACTTCTATGCTAAGAAAAAATTAGTTAGTTATGAAGAAATATTAAATGAATTAAATATGACTGAACACGAATATATTCTTGCAATACGTAGTACTTTAAAACAGAGACGTGTATTTTTGAAAAGAACAAGTCTAGAAGTTGGTATCAATTCTTATAATAAAGACATTTTACAATTATTCGAAGCAAATATTGATGTACAATTTATACTCGATGAGTATGCTGTGATAAGTTATGTTACAAATTATATTAGTAAAATTGAAGGTGGCTTATCAAAATTATTGAGAGAAGCTGCTGTGGACTGTGATAATAACAATAAAAGTATTAAAGAAAAACTGCGGACACTTGCAAATGTATTTTTAAATAGTAATTTGATGTCTGCTCAAGAAGCAGCATATCACGTTTTATCATTATCATTATCAAAAAAGAGTCGAAAGACCATATATATTAATACTAGTCCCATAGGAGAACGAGTATTAATGTTAAAATCAGAAAATGCTTTAAAAACTTTGAAGAAAGATTCGAATGAGATTTACATGGACGATGTTTTTGAAAAATATAGTAAAAGAGGAAAAACACTTGAAAACATTTGTTTGGCTGATTACGCAGCTAATTATGAGATATGTAAAATAAAAAAATCGAATATTGATGATAAAAATGATGACATTGATGATGATGATAATAGCTACAATGATAACACTAACAGAAGTCGACAGAAATCAGCGATAATTAGATATAGAAGGTACAAATTACAACATGATCCAGCTAATTACTATAGAGAAAAAATATTATTATTTATGCCATGGAGAAATGAAGATTTAGAAATTGAAAAAGTTAACTGCGACACAGTATATAATAATAATTTAAAAAATATAATAGAAAATCAAGCAAAGTTTTCAATAATCAGTGATGACTCTATTGACGAAGCTTTGGAACAAGTGGATAATGACAATCGTAACAAGGAAAATGGTAATGCTGAGCAATGTGATGACGATAAACTTCCTGATGATCAATATATTGACATTTTCCAACAAGCTGATGAAGGAAAAGCGAACCAACAAAAAGCTAAAAAATCGATAAATAAAACTCGATATACAATCCCACCGAGAGTACAAGAGTCTGAGTTATGGAACATGATGAGAGATCTAAATACGAAGCAAAAAGAATTCGTTATGCATATTTTGAATTGTTTTAAAATAGATAAAACTCCATTTAAAATATTTCTGAGTGGATCGGCTGGTGTAGGAAAAAGCACAGTTATTAATACAATATATCAATTAATAACGAACTATTTTGACAAATTACCAGGTGGAGATAATGATAAAATAGTTGTACTATTATGTGCTCCATCTGGTAAAGCAGCCTTTTTGATCAATGGTGTAACATTGCATTCTGCTTTTGTATTACCATGTAATAAATTTAGTGTAAATATACAACAGTTATCTTGCGATTTAGCTAATAACATAAGAGAAAAATTATGTAAAGTAAAACTGTTAATCATTGATGAAATTTCAATGGTTAGTTGTACTATATTAGGTCATATAAATACAAGACTAAGACAAATAACTGGAATAAATGAGCCATTTGGTGGTATATCTGTACTAGCGGTTGGTGATTTGAATCAGTTGCCTCCTGTACGTGATAAGCCTGTTTATCAAGTATCAAGACACAACGAAATGGCACCATTTATTGATTTAAATCCTTTGTGGGATCAATTCGATTTTTACGAATTAACAGAGGTAATGCGGCAAAAAGACGATTCATCTTTTATAAATGCCCTTAATAATTTAGCACTTGGAAAAATGACCGATGATGACGTACAATTAATTAGATCTAGAGAAATTAAGAATGTAAATAATATTCCAGAAACTGCCATAAGACTTTATGCTACTAATATTAATGTATCGTCTTATAATGCAAAAAGGATATCTCAATGTACAAGTAAATTATATACTTCAATAGCTGAAATAACATTTTCCAAAGATGTAAATGAGCAAGAAAAAAAATTTATATTACAATCAATGAAAAAAAAAATTAATCAAAACTCAACTGAATTACTTGATGTTATTGAATTAAAAGTTAACATTAAATATATGATAATAACTAATATTGATGTTGAAGATGGATTAGTAAATGGTGCTTGTGGTGTTTTAAAATATATTGAATGTCAAGAAAAAGATACACCATTTATATTATGGTTAGATTTTCAATTGCCGAGAGTTGGTGTAAAAGCCAGAACTCATTATCATGATTATATGACGAAAAATAATATAGATAATACTTTAACACCTATAACAAAAATTTCGATTCAAACAAATGTTGTTGATGATGATAAATATAAAATAATAAAGAATCAATTTCCCATTTTGCCTGCAGAAGCTTTAACTATTCATAAAAGTCAAGGTCAAACTTACGATAAAATATGTCTGGATTTCACGATGGCCGAACGGCGAACTTTGACGATGTTATATGTCGCACTAAGTCGAGTAACTAAATTAAGTGGATTATATATATTGGGAGAATTTAAAATAGCAAAAAAAGAAAAAAAATATGAAGTCATCAGTCCATCAATAGCAGAATTGCAACGATTAAGACTTTGCAAACAATTAAAATTATCATATCATAATTTAGAAAACGTACCTGGAATAAAAATAGTGTATCAGAACGTTGGTACATTAAAAAATAAATTTATTTATATAAATAAAGATAAATGGTATCACCGAGCTGATATATTAGTTTTCAGTGAAACATTAACAAACTGTCAAGATGAATTGGACATCGACAATTACAATATTGCATTAAGATTTGATCATAATAAACAAAATCGTGGAATGATATGTTATGTGAATAATAACTTGAAAACAGAAACTATATCAATCGAAGAAATTTCTAGTAATAAAGGGTATATGCAATTATTTGTAATAAAAGTACAAGATTATTACTTAATTAGTGGTTATAAATCTCCTCAAGCAACAAAGTGTATGTTTGAAAAGAGTATTAATACTATAATACAAAAACTACCAACTGATTGTCCAATAATATTGATAGGTGATTTTAATTTCAATATAATAAATCATGTAGATGAAAAATACTACAGTTTTTGGGTAAATACAAATTACTATCAGCTTTACCACCAAATAGTATTACGACAAATTTAAATACACAAATTGATGTCATTTTTACAAATAAGAATAACATTCACTGTGGGGTCTATGAAACATACTTTAGCTATCATAAACCAGTATATGCTATTCTTGGCGATATAATTGCTACGAAAAATTCTAATAATTGTAGACAATAACGATGATGATCATGATAGTAGTATCGCTGATAATAATGTTAATAATGCTATAATAATAGATGAAAACAATGTTTTATTATTAGCTTACTATATTTTTTTATGTAATTGAATTTGTATTTTTTATTATTATGTAAGTTATGTTAATTTAAAATAATTTCATTAAAAACCTTAAAAAATAATGTTTATATTTTATATCAAAACTATTTATCACTCTCTAAAAATGTGAATTATATTATTCACATTCAGATATTAGAGAACTAATATTCATAATAGAAAAGTGATTTTTATTTCTGTCAAATTCCGTTAAAATTTTCAGTATTCGGGTAGATATTGATAGTAATACCATGTTGGGAAGTTGGTTGTGTGGACCTAAAGGGTCGCACCTCACAGCATTATGCGTTATATAGTTTAAATTTATATCCCCGGGTAAAATTGGATCCGACAGCTAGTTTCAATCTTGGTGTTGATTGTTCTGTTGTAATACATCGTTTACGATTTTTCTTTACCGACAAAATATGTTTTGTTAATTTTAATGTAATTATGTATATAAATAAAACATTGTTTACATATTGATTTCAGACATATTTAATAATAAACACTGGCGTGTTACACAGCAGGCTTAAAAAGGGGGCCCGTTAAATACAGAAATCGTGATTCAATTTTTCGTCTTAACCTTATTTAATTTTTGTATACAACAGATGACAGATAAAAATTAATTTAGTGTCCTCTGTGCGAGCGAGAAGATATAATATATTAAAGTAGTGCAAAACATACGGGTGCCAGTGGCGCCATCTAGCAGTCAAACGGTGAAACTTTGTATTACCGACTACAGATATCTGTATTAACGGCATACTGGTAATGATTTTAAATATGTATTTTTACATACGCGCCCCCACCATTGGTGGAGGTGTATTATAAAAAATGTACGTAATTTTATATTTAATTTGTTTTGTATATTTAGACATGCTATCGTATTGTATAAAGACACATTGGTTCCAAATGTGCTAGTAAACAGTTAAAGAAGTGATTTTATCAACTTTTGTAGAACATTTTTACTGTACATATCACCATGTCCTACATACGATAGCGTGTATAATTGTATAATACTTTCAAATTAATAAAGGCTGTATCGAATCTAATCTTCATTATTTTTAATTTAAATTACATGTTATAAACAATGCGTGGGTGGATAATTAGTTCGCATATTTGTCACACCATCAACGATGGCGTACATGTCGTTCATTTAACTATCAAAAATGTCAAATATTTTAATTTTAATTTTTTAATGTATATAAGTTAATAAGCAATATAAAAACAAAGTATACTGTTATTATTTGTGTAAAATGTTCTCATTTTAGTGAATAGTGAGTACTTTGCTGTAGAATTAGTGACATGTCATTATAACCTATATGTTACGAATGTTTAGTAATTATTCTGGGTATATATATACCGCGTCAGTTAGAGAAACATTAGCCTATATGGAGTATATCAAGAGGTATTTTATTAATAACTTGTGCAAAACACGGTGGTGAAGTTTTAGATGCAGCTAGTTCTTGTGATATTTGACAGTTAGTATAGTGTTCACTAATATATATATTGTGGAATGTTACTTGCTACAGGTCTATCTTTACGAAGGTATAGAAGTCATCATACAGCTCCAGTTGTCTGTGTACATGTGAACAAGTGAATTTAATAAGATCTTAGTTCAATCAAGTATCAACTTTAGCTATTTCGGACAGTCAGTATAATATGGTACATATTAGGGATGTACGCTCTCAAAATACAGAAGCTATATTTAATTTAAACTAAGCAAAAGAAAGATTGTATCACAAGTTTAAATTATCTTTTCGTCTGTCGATTGTTAAGTGCGCGCTGGTGTTACGATTTACGTATTGAATTATATTGACTAGTTGTGTCATTGATACTCAACGTTAAATGGATACAGGAGAACTTGTAGAAAAGTATGTATTTATTAGTTTCATTATGTTTGACATTTACCTTTAACTAGATTTAATTAGGATATAGGTTATGTGTTTTTTGATTTTATTTTCATGTTAGTTTAGTTTAATTTTGTTTATTTGTATCGTTTATATTTAATTTTGTATTGGTAAAAATGAATAAAATGTCTCTATCATAGTGTGATCTTTTTTTCAAACGTTTATTGTAAATAACAATAGGTAAATGTCCAACGCTTCAAGCGTAGGTAAGCGTTGTCAAACCAGAAGCGCAAGGCCTACAACGGGGAGCCAAAATGGAGATAACGAGCATTATGTGAAGATTAAAAAGTAAAAATTCAAGAATCTTGTCTGCGTCTATTTTAATAGACAGTTGATTAATAATAGTACGCTATCAGAGATCAGGCGTAACATATCTGCGTAGATAAGCAGGTATTTTATTAGACATTAAAGCAATATCAATTATCCAGAAGATGTAACGGTAGTGGCTCCATCTGTCGATCAAACGCATGAACTGCTTAATTGCGTGACGTCATTAGCCGAGATAAGCTCCGAAATCACAAATATTGAGTGTTATATAATGAAAACGGAGCTTGTCTCGGCTAAGTATATTTGTCTCGGTAATAGTGGCGCCATCTAACGGCAAAATGGTGAATTACCAAAAATCGTGACGTCATTAGCCGAGATAAGCTCCGAAATCACAAATATTGAGCGTTACATAACGAAAACGGAGCTTGTCTCGGCTAAGTATATTTGTCTCGGTAACAGTGGCGCCATCTAACGGCAAAATGGTGAACTATCGAAAATCGTGACGTCATTAGCCGAGATAAGCTCCGAAATCTTAAGAATTGAGCGTTACATAACGAAAACGGAGCTTATCTCGGCTAAGTTTATTTGTCGTGGAGATAGTGGCGCCATCTTGCGATCACACGTATGAAATGCTAAATTGCGTGATGTCATTAGCCAAGACGAGCCCCGAAATCTTGAATTTTCGGTGTTACGTAATGAAAAGGGAGCTTATCTCGGCTATGTTTATTGTTTACTGATTTATATCATTTCTAAAGAATGTTTGTTTTGTATTTTAAGCTGAAAAGAAGACGTAGGAAGGAATAAAACATATATATTCAGTGAATTAATAAATTAATTTATTTTATTATCAATAATACTAGTTAACATGTATAAAGTACCGGCAGTGCGCGAGCTGTATTCATGCGAGTCCACCGACAGTTCAAGTTAAGATCAGACACATTCGACATTGCTGTCTCGGAAAACACGACAAAATCCGAAGATGTCCAATCTATTATAGCAATTCGCACGGCCTCACGTGAATACAGCTCGCTCACCGCCGCTACTGATATAAAGATATACATTTTACGTAGATTAAATACATATAAATATGAGTGTTGTTGAAAACAAGCATCAGCTCAACTGTTTTAAATAATACGATTAACACTAAACAAGATTTCATCGTTTTCAATTACGTTTGTAACAGTACAGATTAATATACAAATTTTAAATTAGTCAGGAATTTATAAATCATGTAACTCCCAAACAATTTTATTCAAAATTTTAACTAAAACTTATATAACCGGCTGTATATAAGCCAGCACAAAAACACAGAAAAATCAGTATCTGCTTTGGACTCTACTCAATAAGTAGTCTAGTAGTCATCTGTCTAGTTTAGGTAAGTTTACTATTGTTTAATATATTGTTGTTGTCTTGGACCAATCAAGTCGTCGCCATTATTGTTCTAAGAAGTTAACGTCTTTCCAAGGGACAATCGAAAAGACCAAGTGGTTGTCCACTTTCACGGGCAAGGGGCTACGATACCAAGACACCACATCGCCGAGTGAGTGACATTGTTTTTAGCTTAATTAAAAACAGTACAGAAAATAATTTATCACAAAAAAACATAACATTAAAATAATTGGGAATTACGTTTGACAAAGCAAACTTCAGATCAATGTAACTTTAGCAGAAATCATCGGAATCAGACGGTTTTGAATATATTTCGTAGCTTGAAGCTTCTACTTTCTAACCGTAGCTACATTTTTAAATTCTATCAATTTTTAAAAGAGTTATTCGAACGTAAAGTGAGGTTATGCAAAATTAAATTCGACAAGTTTATAAATCGCTGTATTTTTGGTAAAAATGTTCGTAATTGAACGATTCATAAGTCAAATTATAGCTTGAAGCTTCTACTTTCTAACGGTAGCTGCACTTTTAAATTCTATCAATTTTTAAAAGAGTTATTCGAATGTAAAATGACGTTATGTAAATTTAAATTCGGTCAAAATTCAAATCGCTGTATTTTTGGTAGAAATGATCGTAACGAAACGATGTAAATGTCAAATTATAGCTTGAAGTTGGTATTTTTTAAACAAGTAAATAAATATAATCAAAGAGAAGTTAATATGATTAAAACGTACGGACACCGTTAGAAAGTAGACAATAACAGAATACACTACGTAACCAAAATAAAACGTTTCAAACAATGAGTTATAAATTCACATAACCCCACTTTTTTTTAAATGACTTAACTTCACTTTTTGGCCGAAGGACTCATTAAAAAATAAATCTGTCACTTGAAACTACGGCACACATTTCACAACACTGAATTACAATGATTTAATTATTAAATTATCCTCGATAGTGATTTTAAAACTGCGTTCGCCCGACACGGTTTTAACTTAATCTCGTGAAGCGTACGTCCGGTTTATTTCAAACTGGTACCGTTCCTGGATGTCCTTGTGCTTGACGGGACCCATGTCTGGTGTCCACACCTCCTTGCACTGCAGCGGGGACTTTGAACTTCTCCAGTTTACCTGAAATAAATATTTCATCAGTTATAGCAATAAAATAGTGTATCTCAGGGACAGACAATACGTGCAAGAGGATTATTAGAAGGGTATATTGACTATATTATGTACCTGCGAGATAGACTTTTGTCAAATTCACTCCATGTATGTTATTATAGAATTTTCAATATAATCTTGATATGTCGTCTTCTTTGATGATTTCATCTTCTCCTAGAATTGATAGGTTTTCAACATTGCAAAACATCATTCTTGACTATTTCTTTATAAATTTATCATTTCCTGTTGATATAATATGATGTAAATTATATTTTTTAAGATTAATCGATTTTATTTCCTTACATGTACAGAAGTGCAGTCCACTATATAATATATGCAGAATTTCGACTGCATTTGTGCATTTAACCCTCAGTGTTTGATTAAAAATCACTTTAATATAGTTAAATGCATTTGTAATTATGCTTTGTATTAAATATTATCACTTTACAACTTGTATTTTAACACAATCTGTTTTACTTGTAAGGAAATATTCAACAACGTGGGGGGGGCTCCATGTCGTTAAAGTAATCGTTTGAGAGTGTGAGTTAAATTTATGTATAAATAATTAACATAATAAATATCAGACTAACCGTTGAAGTTGTTCGTAAAGAGATACAAATGCATTCTATCTATCTTATTGTTTTTTAAATCTAGCCCTAATACTTGTATCGGGTAATTTGGCAACAAACTTTACTACATCTTGTTTTGTACTTTGTAATTGTATCATTTATCTTACATATCTATTGTTTAAAATATGTTCCGGCAAGCCAAACAAAAAATCAACAAAATCTTTTCTTTTTAACATTTTGTTACAATCCTTTGCCACTGTAAATTGCATCTGCAATAGAAAGAAGAATATAAAATTAACCGAAAATATAATATAAAATTAAAATAAATGGGGTAGCTACTTTCAAAAATGAATATTTCGAAATATTACATTCAATTCTAATTTTAAGTTAATTTAATATAAATCTCGAAATGTACTCGTAATCCATGATATAATTAATAAAGATATGGTCCATACGATGTTTAATTTAAGTTAAATTAATATTATTAAATCATTATTAAAAATCTCTACATATATAAACGAAAAAATTTATAAATTGTTATGTATAAAACATTTTAGTACACAAGTAATACAACACGAATATTTTAAACTAGTTATTATTTGAAATATATATCATTCTTACCTTTAAACGTATCATATTTAATGATGAAAAGTTTGAAAAGAAAGTTATGACTTTTAAAAATGAAAATTCATAAATAACCACAAAACTGATACTCGCGTATACATATTGTTGTTTTAAATATTTTATAACAAATTACACTTCACATATCACAAAGACACGCACAAAACGATTTTGTTTGTTATATCTACGAAAATAATGTTTAAAGTATTGTTTTTTTATAAATATTTAATTAACCAGTTTAGTTTAACACAAGAACTGTCATTTTAAATTCTACATTCATCGCTTGAATTACCGACGTTGTTAGTGATTCAACCGCTTGAATTGCCGACGTCGAGAGGGCCCCCCACCACCTCAACGTTCATTGGTGAATTTAAATTTTGCGCAGAAATATAGCAAACACGGTAGTATTATCGAGGGGATAGAAGAAAGTAGGCAAATCGCGCGTTTGGCCCGTAGGTAAATCAAGGTGTCGGTAAATCAAAGGTCGGTAAATCGCGAGATGAGTGTACAATATACTATGTTTACATAGTGGTTTATACCTTACAAATACATTTGATGCAAATTAAAACATTTTAATAGTTAATTGTGTTTAATTTACTGTATTTTCAGCATTTTTAGAATTTAGGGAAATCGAATGATCATTCGAAACACGTAAATACGATAATTTAGTATTCATTTAATTGTGATTGAAAATGAAAATAAACCCGATTGTGTAAACGAGGTATTAAAGTTCATCGATATGTTGCAAGATAGCGCCACTAACGCGCGAATTTTAAATATTATTTATTGAAAAATTATTAAATAAACAATAATTGTAGTGGTTTTTTTATTTCATAGACACATTTTAATTCAATTTCTAATATTATCCTGCAATAATTTAACCATTTTCAATGCTTTTAACATGTAGTTTACAACAGAAATATTTTTAATCTTTTTTGTGTTACCTAGCTTGTAAAATGCAGCCAACTGTATACAACTGTCACCTCATAATATTACGATATTTTCAAAAAAGTATTTTGTATTAATATTTATAAATCATAATTAATGTTCATAGTGCTTTATTTATAAAATACAGTATTCATGAGACGTTTTTATGTATATTTTGTGTTGCGAATGCTTCAATATGTGATAAATTATGACAAAATAAAATCAAGAAAGATTTTGGACATGACGTTTTTTTAATTTATTTGTTTATTTAACATCGATAGCTACAATTGTTGTGTTCACCACATAATTGAATATGTGTATTAAACTGTAAAACATTTAAATATGTGCACAGTTGGTAAATTTAATTAATAATCTGAAAAAGAAATATACATAGCAACAATTATGGCTTCCATATGATAGTTAAAGGTCAGAATTTATTTCATTTTATAATTCAATCGAATCGTAATATGCAATAATTTTATGTTTTTTACTTAGTACAGACATTGTATAAATGGGATAAACATTAATGCATGTGTGAAATTAATTTTGTTTTTTAATATACCTAACAAAAAAAATATATGCTGCATGTCAATGTGTTTTGTCAAACTGTATCTTATTTTGCAATATCAACAGTTATTATAGTGTTATAGGATATAATTATTGATTATTTTTGATATATTTGATATTGTGAGTTTAATAAATTAACATTTTCTGTTATTTATCAATATAAATACCATAAAAGACGCGTTATTCTGTCCTGGTAAATAATATATACAAACCGTGATTTTACGTCTTTAATTTTATCCTAATGAATATATCATACCAAAAACTATTATATTAAAAGCTTACGTTAACATTGAAAATTAAAAAATACAATGATTGTTTCTCCTTTGTTACAGATTATTTTATTCGACATCGGACAAGACTAAAACACCTTTATTTGATATGCCGTTGTGAAGAAAGCCAATAAAACATATTTATATGTAATTTTATTTATAACTGTAATATTATTACCTTATGGTAAACAATAAATAAATTACTACGTTTAGAATTTTCCATAATTAACTTACAGCAATCCTAATAAAAAACACCAGATATTTTTTACTGTACTGGTTTGAGAAATTGTATTTATATAATAAAAGTTTTTTGGAAATGATGTTTACTTTTCAATTATTCTATTTATGTGAAAAATAAAAGTGACACATGCAGTCTATTTTATAACAACGTTATTTTATTTTCAAATTGTTACACAATAAGTATAAAACAGTATTCTCAAGATTGTCTTCTGCAAACCAGTAATTGTTGCGTGTAATAAAAAGTGAACTGGACATCAACAAAAACAAGGCTTTTATTTAAAACAAACCGCAGGTAGGCTGTACGTGAAACAAAACACTATGTATTTAAATAATTAAACGTGTATTCATTTAAATATTATTAGTAGGCTTTGAAACAAAACACTAATCAACACGCAATCTGTAAACTTTTTATTGTACTCGACAGTAAACAGTAATCTTGGTGTTGATTGTTCTGTTGTAATACATCGTGTTCGTGATATTTAACTTTGAGCTGTGATTGAAATTCCTCATTCATCTTAATCATATATGTAGTTCTCTAGTTTCTTGTGTATAAGATCTTGACGTACACGTTTTGATTTGATTTTTGAATCCATTCTCTGTTAATTTCAGAGCCTCGATTTGTAGCTCCTGGTTCTTGCACATATTGATGTAATAGTAGTTTATATATTTATTGTAAGCCCAAGTTACATACATATTATGTGAACAATACCATTGAGTAAAGAATAATTATTCTTTACTCAATGACAATACATATAATAAAATGACAATGCCAGAATATAATTGTATAGTTGAAATACAAGTTATAAAGTGATAATATGTAATACAAAGCATAATTACAAATGCATTTAACTATATTAAAGTGATTTTAATCAAATACTGAGGGTTAAATGCACAAATGCAGTAAAAATTATGCATATATTATATATTGGACTGCACTTCTGTACATGTAAGGAAATAAAATTGATTAATCTTAAAAATATAGTTTACATCATATTATATCAACAGGAAATGATAAATTTATAAAGAAATAGTCAAGAATGATCTTTTGCAATGTTGAAAACCTATCAATTCTAGAAGAAAATGAAATCATGAAACAATACGACATATCAAGATTGGCTGTCGTTTCACTGTCAATATTATTAATTTTAAATGTATAAAAGTACATAATATTAAAACACAAAATATATTGTCGTTATTTGTGTAAAATGTTCTCAAGTAAGTACTGTTCTATAGAATTAGTGAGTAGTCATTGTTATAACCTATAGTGGATATTTTTCTGGACTCTATTGACAGCTAGTGCTATTTGATAGAGAATATTACAGAATTAATAACTTATTCAATTACTTGCAAACTAGTCAACTTGTGTCAATTTCTTTTAAACCCGGACTTAAATAGCTTTGTGTTGTTCATTAGATTAAGATAATTATCGTTGACAGTTTCTTAATAAAACGTTTGAAATTATATTTATAATAAATAATGGTTGTTAAATTGTACGAAGAAATGATTTAAACAAATCATTTTGATTCCAGGTATGTGATAAACCTTTTACACAGAAATAGACACAAGAATTGATACATGTACGTGATATACAATAAAACTTGAGTGCGGTGACATTAGAACATATGTATTTGATACTACCAAGGCTTTATGAATTATTTAACGTGAACTATTCATAAATGTGATCTTGAATGAATGATTCTAGTTTACTGTATTTACGTTTTAACTCGGTTCAATCAATAGTTTTTTAGTTAAAATCGTTAACTTAAAATTACAAAAAATATCAGTGAATAAAAGTGTTTTAAGTTTGACGGTATAGAACTCTGGAACTATAGATCACACAGAGTTGGGAGGGGTTTTAAAATGATCACTATTGAATCTAGTTTACTGTATTTAAGTTTTAACTCAGTCCGATAAATAGTTTTGTAATTAGAGATGTTTACGTAAAATAACAAAAAATATCAATAAAAGTGCTCTATATTCAACTACATAGTACTCTGGAACTATAAATAATAGAAAGTTGGGGCCAAGTTTAAAATGATCGCTACTGAATCTAGTTTAGTGTTGATTTCAAATTGTTCCAACGGATCATTTAGAAGTTACAGGAATTTACGTAAAGTGCGTCTGAAATAACAAGTTGTAATTTTATCTTACGGTTATAATTTTTAAAATAGTTTTTGTTATTTTAATTCACTTAAAACTATTGAATTCTAATAGTATATTATATAATGTACATTTTAAGATGCTCCCTTATTTTCTATGATTTATAGTTCCAAAGGGCATTTTTATTCATCAATATTTTTTGTGATTTTATGTAAAAAATTATAACGTAAAAAATATTAATCCAATTAACTTAAAACTTTAACACACAAAACAAGGTTAAATAGTGATCATTTTAAGAGCACCCTCAACTTTCTACGATTTGTAGTTCCCGAAATATTGGCTTCAAACGGTAAATTTTTTACAGTTAATTATGGACCGAATCTCAAAGGCATACAAGAGAAGGTCTCCAAAGGCTCGTTCATCTCTAAAGTTCTATTCAAATTTGCTTGCAAGTACAAAGCAAAATGAATGAAATGTGGCTACAGAACTGCTTTACTAGACAAGTAAGTAATACATATATACTCTGCCCCCTTCTCGTCCCCATTTCAGCAAATTTAATATATTTTCAAACTCTCTGAACCCTTACAGGACTGCCTCATTTTCAGCAAGTTACAAGTGTTTTCAAGTCTATAAGTATATTAAAAAATATTGATTCTTCGAAACTTGTTATATTTTGTTTCAAGTACTTTATTTTGCCGTAACAGATTTAAAAAAGTGGTTCTGTTTTGGGGGGCTGTATCTTTTTAGCGGAGAGAGGTATACTTGTGGGGTTGATTTTAAATTAAAGAGGGTTTATCTGGCTTTAATTTGGTATGGGGTTTCTTAGGGTTTGTTTCAATTTGAAACGTAACATTCAAAGGTTTGTTTCAGAAATATATTTAAAAAAAAATTTACAAACTGTACCCGAGAGGCAAACTCCTTATAGATTACCACATCGTGATCGGGTATTACAAACTACCCGATAAGACTGCTGAGGAGTTCTTCGAAGAGAATGGAAAGAGGTGGTTTAGGACGGGCGATATTTATGTTCAAAATAATCAGTGAGTTGAGAAATATTAATTTGTTATTTTTGACTTGTTAAGGTTTGAGAGAAATTTGTAAACAGTACAGTAGACGTTTCATACTATGAACTACGCCTGCAGAATCAGTTTTATTATAAATGACAGCTTTGAGAAATAGGGATTTACACAATGGAAGGTACCGTGCCTGAGTTCATATTATAGAACGTCTACTGTAACTGATCTGAACGATCTATTATATTTTCCGAAAGTTCGTCTTTACATATCATCTGTATTTTCCAAAAGTTCCGATCATCTGTCATTTTATCTTTAAAACTTTATTTCGGTCATAAATCATGCAAAAAGTATGAATCTGCATTCAATCAAATGATATTTTTGATACGTTTATCAAAATTAATTGCATTTTCTAGATATAATACATTTTGTCAATTCAACTGATCTGAACAATCTATTGTATTTTCCGAAAGTTTCGATCACCTGTCATTTTGTCTTTAAACTTTATTTAAGTCACAAATCATATGCAAATCATGCACAAAATATGAATCTGCATTCAATCTAATGATATTTGTGATACATTTATCAAAATTAATTGCATTTTCTAGATATAATACATTTTGTCAATTCAACTGATCTGAATAATCTATTATATTTTCCGAAAGTTCCGATACTATGTTTACATGGTGATTTATACTTACAAATACATTTGATGCAAATTAAACATTTTTAATTAGTAAATTATGTTTAATTGACTGTATTTTTAGCATTTTTAGAATTTACGGAAATCCAACGATCATTCTAAACACGTAAACACGATAAATTAGCATTAATTTTATTATGATTGAAAATGAAAACAAACCCAATCGTGTAAACGAGGTATTAAAGTTCATCGATATATTACAAGATGACGCCACTAACGCGCGAATTTTAAATATTAATTATTTTAAAATAATTAAATAAATTCTTATTCTTTATTAATATATAAAATATTACTTTGCTATAATATCTATTTGAACATATTAGATTTAATGAATAAATTGCATGAGTCGTTAGATTGTATTTAGAGTGCCCCGTATAATTTTTATATATCACTATTTTAAAAAAATAACTTTAAAAAACTTTAAAGAGCTGTAACTCCGAATCTGTTGGACGTATTGACTTCAAATTTAAGTACGTAAAACGAGATTTTTTTCCAAAAATTTTAAAACTATTCCGAAGATTCTGCGATTTTTGGTTCCCATGTAATCCTCATTTTTATCTGCTACACCGCGGGCGTCGCGCTTCGCGGACGGCGTCTCGACGCTCCTTCTTGATCTCGCGGCATATATGTGTGCACATTGTATACCTTTTACCTGCACACACGTCTCGCGAACGATTCCGTGGACAAACACATGCATGCATCTATTGTACGTATGTTACAATTATTATTGATTGTGTATTGGACGTCGCGGGTCGCGACGCCCTCGGAATATAGTTTCGCGGCATCGCGTATGTGTACTATTTTTTTCGCGGAATGTGTATACATATGTGACAAATTTCGCGGTCTAATTACTCTACATATGCGCGCGACCCCCGCGAAATAATTCGCGGGTATACACCCCCGCCCCCCAACACATATTATGTTTTTTAATTATAATACACACCCTCGCGGATTCGCGGTCTGTCTCCAATCTACTCTCCAAAATTTCTTTAAATAAATAATAATAATATAAAGTGCACAGTAGAATACATAAGGCCAGTGGCGGATTTAAGGGAAATGAGCTAGGTGGCAAACGTACCAGGGGCCCTTCTATTGAGTAAAAAAAATCACTTAAAGAATTGTTTGATAGCATCAACTTAAAAATTGATTGACGTGAAAAAAAAACATTATGTAATTCATTTAGAGCAGTGGTTCCCCAAGGGGTCCCTGGCATCGTTCAGGGGGTCCGTGGAAAATTAAAATCGATTTGGGGGTCCCTGAACAACATCAGGGGGTCCGCGCACATTTTTATTAATATGGAAGTTAAAATAAATAGCAATGAATAAATTATTAGCAATTTTTACGTCCTAAGTAAAATATAAATATAGACAGGTGCATAAAATACAAGTAATAACAGGCATCGCGGTGAGTCGAGTTTGAGATTTAGAAATTGTTGATTGTTGTATTTTATTTTTACGTCACCATTTACCATTCAAGACATCAAACTTAAACTAAAAATACACCTTAACCACAAAATTTATGTCACCTGACACGTGTTTCGACTTCACAAGAAGTCCTCATCATGAACCTAACGATCCCTGGAATCGTTAGGCTCCTGATGAGGACTTCTTGTGAAGTCGAAACACGTGTCGAGTGACATAAATTTTGTGGTTAAGGTGTATTTTTAGTTTAAGTGACTAAAAAACCACAGTTTCTCCGTTTTTCAAGTAACAAGACATCAAAGTAAAATTTTTAATTTTTCTATTATTCATTTATGTAGTTTTTCACCCAGGGTCCGTGGGAAAGTTTTGACTAGGAAAGGGGGTCCGTGGGCAAGTTTTGACTATAAAAAGGGGTCCGTGGGCCAAAAGAGTTTGGGAACCACTGATTTAGAGCTACAAATTAATTATTAATAAATTGATAACTTTTAGTTGTTTTTTGATTTCCTAATTAATTTTTTATTGCGTCAACCAAACATTTTGAATTGTTATTTATTTATTATTTATTGTATGATTCGTTATTGACAATCTCACTTATAAATTTCGACATATACATTTAAGGCGGCCCATAGACGATCAATTTTATTGTGCAATATCACGGATTGTCCAATATTATTGACCGTTTAGGAATCATATTGAAGATTGCACAATGCTTTTAGAAAAGTTTGAGCGAGTTTAAATTTTATTGCGCCATATTTTTTCATTGTGTCGTCTGTAGGGCTTATTGTACAATATTTTTTAGTCTACTGTTCGGAGCGGTCCCGTACGCACGAACGAATATTTATAAATTTATTTTAAAAGACGTTCATGAGTGTACACTGGCCTTCTTTCGTTTTTATTTTGTTTTGCCAGCAAAATCATCAGCATAGCTGCAGCCAAATCTTCATCATCACACATGTTGCTCCGACAAAAATATTGACGCGAATAATTCAAGATTCAATATTATTGAACGTGTAGGCGTAAGGTATATTTCAATACAATTGTGCAACAATAATATTGCACAGTTATATTGTAGGTGTATGGGGGGCCTTACATTGTTTTAAAACCTCGTCTCGTCTTTTGTTGTGCAAATATTTCGATTGTCGAATTCGGATCTATTTTGTTAGCCACGTCTCTTTCAATGTACAAAATACTGAAATTATTGAGTGTTTCCTCAGATAAAATGGCATGACGATAGTTTTTGATTCTTTTCAAAGAACTCATTCCTCGGCGCATGCACTTGTGACTGGCAATGTAATTTTATTTCCGCACGCAAAATTATTGGATGGAATCAAAATTTTTTTTCAACAGCAGGATTTAAACAGGGTCACATACAAGGGCTTTTATCTGGAGGGGCCCTTGGGAGCATTTTCAGACGGGGGCCCAGGCGGCAACTGCTCATTTGCCGCCCGTTAAATCCGCCACTGGACTTTGGGGGGTACATTTCCGTTTCTCAGTAAAATCAAATAGAACGGTATATTAAAAATTACATAATTGTAAAGACCATAAAAAAGTAAGAAACTTTTGTAAAACAAAAATTTTCATACTTTCAATTGTTTAGAAAATATGGCGACTTGATCTCAAATTTTGGGGTTTTACTAAAAGTGCTCTAATTTCGTTAAATATTAATGGAATTTTATTATTTTTTTAAATTTAGAAAGTAGAAATAATTCACTATGTGTGCCGATTTTAACGTTGGTTGATGAATTTAAACGCGCAGAAATATAGCGGTCACGGTGGTATTGTGGTGGGGATGGGGGAAGGACGTTGGTTAGAACTGTCGACATATTGTGTAACGGAGCGGTCGTATAGTGTATGGTCGTATAGCAGAGTGCTGAGTGTAGTCTTTATTTGTGTTTTCTACACGGTTCTGTTAATTTCATTGGGTGTGAAGCTTCAGTATGTTTTCTACAGGTTCTGTTAATTTCATTGGGTGTGAAGCTTCAGTATGTTCTCTACAGGTTCTGTTAATTTCATTGGGTGTGAAGCCTCAGTATGTTTTCTACAGGTTCTGTTAATGTCATGGGCTATGACGTAGAATAAAGATTCTGCGAAAAGTATTTTAGGTAATTTAGATATTACAGAATGTTGGAATTGGCCATGGGCATTCTGTTGGGATTATTTAACATGTCTTTACATTATAAAAAACTGCCCTGGTCGGCACAAGACTTTTTTATGCATATTTTTATTATTTAACATTTGATTTTGAATTTTTTTACTTACAAAATGATTTTCTGTGAACGAAATTGATACATTATAATTTTAATATTGACATTAAATACAAAACAAAACCAATTAAGTTTATAATTTTTTTGTGATGGGGCATGTCGTTTGCCCGTTGTGAGTGACGAAAGTCGCCGCTTTTTGAAGTCCGCGTTACAGCTGTCCAATTGATTCTAAAAAGTACATGATTGTATCATACATGGGCTAAACTAATCACATGAGTCGTTAGATCATATTTAGAGTGCCCCATATAATAATTATATATCACTATTTTAAAAAAATAATTATAAAAAACTTTAAAGAGTTGTAACTCCGAATCTGTTGGACGTATTGACTTCAAATTTAAGTATGTAAAACTAGATTTTTTTACGAAAATTTTAAAACTAATCCGATGATTCTGCGATTTTTGGTTCCCATGTAATCCTCATTTTTATCTGCTACACCGCGGGCGTCGCGCTTCGCGGGGCGTCTCGACGTCCAATGCACATTGATTGTGTATTGGACGTCACGGGTCGCGACGCCTTCGGAATATAGTTTCGCGGCATCGCGTATGTGTACTATTTTTTTCGCGGCATGTGTATACATATGTGACAAATTTCGCGGTCTAATTACTCTACATATGCGCGCGACCCCCGCGAAATAATTATACACCCCCGCCCCCCAACACATATTATGTTTTTTAATTATAATACACACCCTCGCGGATTCGCGGTCTGTCTCCAATCTATTCTCCAAAACTTTAAATAAATAATAATAATATAAAGCGCGCGGTCACCCATCCAACATTTGTCCGATGGTGTTCCTGCTTAACCTGTGATGCGATGTAAGAACTGTCATATTCAATAGGATCTACTCGTTGTCTTTGCTCCGTATCTTTATTAATGTATAAAACATTACTTTGTTATATGTATTTGAACATATTAGATTATTATTATTAATTTATATTACAAATTAATTATTCAGCCATATATTTAATTAATATTAATAAATATTATTTATAAATTAATTTTATTATGTTTTATAATATATTTTGGTTTCAAAGCAAAGCATATAAACCGGAGTAATCATTTAAAAAATGTTATCTGCAACTTAGTTACATATAAAGATAGATTCTGAATTGTCCCATGGTTTTATTAATTATATCAAAACGTTACATTAAAATTTAGTATTTACTTGTGATTGTTTTCTAACTGTATCATCTTTCCCTAGGTATAAAACCGTTTGCTTGCACCATCTGTAAAACAACTATAACTAAGGTAGATAGCAGTAGCGGAGGCGGTTGTGTGCTACACTGGAGAAAGAGGACATCCTCGGGTGTTTTGAATCCAGACGGAGGTAATTGAGAGCAGAATGTTTCTCAAATTAAGAACGTGTCGCTTTGTCTAGTCGTTTGAAGTAAAGATTCAATAAAACACTTCAACCAAGAAGATTAAAAAAGGAAAGCCAACTTCGTATCTCGCCTTGTACTAAGCGACGTCATGTTCTCAACCACGTTGTAGCGCTCAAAATCGTTACGTGTATGCTACAGCGTAAACAACACTCGATATCTACGCACTCGTAGCAATACATGTTCAACCAAGAAGACTTTACAAGGAGAGTTAACTGTTCTAAGGGATATCATGCTGTACCAAGTCAGTTCTCCACACCACATTGTGATTGCTTGTAGTGCATTGTGAAAACAAGATAGTGACCCACGGATGGGGAACTTACCGTGGATTCTTTGACTCTCCTTGTTGGCTTTAACAATAAAAGTTTAAAGAAGAAGAAGAGAAAAGACAAAGAAACACAGTTTTTGCTGAATGGAGACAACAAACAAGTAAACTATTGATTATTATTAAGGGATTGGGGGAGGGGAGATATCTTAAAGCCAAAAGACTGAAATTATTGATCAAAATTAGGATATATATATTATGTAAAAAAAAAGCCCTGCTAGTTTAAGGAGGAATGAAAGTTCTATCGAAACATTACCGAGTGCATGAAAATTAGTAGAATGTTCTTGTTAGCATTTTAATACAATACACAAAATATTAAATTGATTCTCCGAGCTGTTTTTATTAAATATATTGATTACAATTTAACATGTATTCTTATAGAAAACTGATATTTTTTTAACTAAAACAACGCATTGATAAAACATTACTAATTTTTGGGGAAAGTGTTGTTGCAATTTAATTATGAAAGATCTTTACTTATAGAAAATTAGAAAGAAATTTAATACTAATTATTGTCTTACTAACTTGAAAAATGTTTACAATTTTAACCAAAATAGTCAGGGGAGGTAAAATTAGCTTCAAATATATAACTCTAGCTATAATGTTTATCATTTATAACTTCTATTACAAAATTTACAATGCAGATATTCGTAAAGTTTTAAAATTTAGCTACTTTTGTCTCTGATTGTAGCTCCCATTCCTCCTTAATGGGAGGAGATAGTCTGAATTATATATTTTGTATAAAGGGCGGGACGGGGATGATTGGGACTGATTTAAACTGTGATATATAATACTATTTCTACAAAATTCAAAAGTGATATAATTGTATTTAATTGGGGTACAAATTATTTATTATTTATATCATAACATTTGCTAAATTAGTGAAAACAGGGAAAGGTATTTATTGTAAAATGACTGATTGTTTCTCAATTGCCAAAACGATTAAATATTTAATATCAGAGAACGGAAGATATTGTTAGAAATAAGATGTTTTTTTACTGTATTGGTTTGAGGAATTGTATTTATATAATAAAAGTTTTTGGAAATGTTTACTTTTCAATTTGATTTAAGCAAAAAACAAAAGATAGAAGAAAGAAAAAAAGTGCGACACAGTGTATTTTATAATAAGTATAAAACAGTATTCTCAAGTTTGTCTTCTGCAAACTTGCTTTCAGTAACTGTAGCGTGTAATAAAAAGTGAACTGGACATCAACAAAAACAAGGTTTTTATTTGAAACACATCGCAGGTAGGCTGTACGTCAAACAAAACACTATGTATTTAAATAATTAAACGTGTATTCTTTTAAATATTAGTAGGCTTTGAAACAAAACACTACTCTACTTTTTATTGCACTCGTATGTTTTATTTTTAGTTTATTGTTTCAATCTTGGTGTTGATTGTTCTGTTGTAATACATCATTTATGATTTTTCTTTACCGACAAAATATGTTTTGTTAATTTTAATGTAATTATGTATATAAATAAAACATTGTTTACATATTGATTTCAGACATATTTAATAATAAACACTGGCGTGTTATACAGCAGGCTTAAAAAGGGGGCCCGTTAAATACAGAAATCGTGATTCAATTTTTCGTCTTAACCTTATTTAATTTTTGTATACAACTTTAAACGTTTAGTGCGTCACTGTATTGTGAAAATGAATTTTTAGATTGTTTTGATTTGGTAAGTGAACTACTGAGCTGATTTGGATGTGATTGTCACTATCTGAAAGTCGAAAAAATATTTTTTTTTAGGTTAATGTAATAGGGCAGATATGTATTAAATAAAATAAATAATTGATTATTGATTTATACAAAACATCTGTGTAGATAAGTAGATGTTATAATTGTATAATATTCATTCTGTGTAGATAAACAGATGACAGATAAAAATTAATTTAGTGTCCTCTGTGCGAGCGAGAAGATAATATATTAAAGTAGTAAAAAACATACGGGTGCCAGTGGCGCCATCTAGCAATCAAACGGTGAAACTTCGTATTACCGACTACAGATATCTGTATTAACGGCACACTGGTAATGTTTTTAAATATGTATTTTTACATACGCGCCCCCACCATTGGTGGAGGTGTATTATAAAAAATGTACGTAATTTTATATTTAATTTGTTTTGTATATTTAGACATGCTATCGTATGTATAAGGACACATTGGTTCCAAATGTGCTAGTAAACAGTTAAAGAACTGATTTTATCAACTTTTGTCGAACATTTTTTCTGTACATATCACCATTCCTACATACGATAGCATAGCGATATACGCTATGCTATCTATCTTAGATAGCATAGCGATATACGCTATGCTATCTAAGATTAGATTCGCATCCTTTATTAATTTGAAAGTATTATACTATTATATAAATAGTATAATACTTTCAAATTAATAAAGGATGCGAATCTAATCTTAATTCTTTTTAATTTATAAACAATGCGTGGGTGGCGCCATCTTGAATTTGAATTTCATAAGAGGGGTGGAGCCGAGGCTCCGGCACTTAGGCCACTAGGGCCCATTGTGCTCCCCTGGGTTTCTAAGACTCGTTGAATAGGTCCGTTGCTTCAGCGAAGCATAGGATCCTTTTCCTCGACAAGTCCTGAATGTCTTTTGACTCGAGAATAGGGGAGCCAAGGTATTTGTTCCTTAGTGCTATGCAGTCACATCTTGCGATCACACATATGAAATGCTAAATAGCGTGATGTCGTTAACCAAGACTAGCCCCGAAATATTGAATTTTCGGTGTTACGTAATGAAAAGGGAGCTTATCTCGGCTATGTTTATTGTTTACTGATTTATATCATTTCTAAAGAATGTTTGTTTTGTATTTTTAGCTGAAAAGAAGACGTAGGAAGGAATAAAACATATATATTCAGTGAATTAATTAATTTATTTTTTTTATTATCAATACTAGTTAACATACATAAAGTATATATTATGTACATTTTACATAGATTAAATACATATAAATATGAGTGTTGTTGAAAACAAGCATCAGCTCAACTGTTTTAAATAATACGATTAACACTAAACTAATAATCTACAATATTTCATCGTTTTCAATTACGTTTGTAACAGTACAGATTAATATACAAATTTTAAATCAGTCAGGAATTTATAAATCATGTAACTCCCAAACAATTTTAACTAAAACTTATATAACCGGCTGTATATAAGCCAGCACAAAAACACAGAAAAATCAGTATCTGCTTGGGACTCTACTCGATAAGTAGTCTACATCATCTGTCTAGTTTAGGTAAGTTTACTATTGTTTAATATATTGTTGTTGTCTTGGACCAATCAAGTCATCGCCATTATTGTTTTAAGAAGTTAACGTCTTTCCAAGGGACAATCGAAAAGACCAAGTGGTTGTCCACACATCGCCGAGTGAGTGACATTGTTTTTAGCTTAATTAAAAACAGTACAGAAAATAATTTATCACAAAACGTAACATTAAAATAATTGGGAATAACGTTTGACAAAGCAAACTTCAGATCAATGTAACTTTAGCAGAAATCATCGGAATCAGACGGTTTTGAATATATTTCGTAGCTTGAAGCTTCTACTTTCTAACCGTAGCTACATTTTTGAATTCTATCAACTTTTAAAAGAGTTATTCGACCGTAAAGTAAGGTTATGCAAAATTAAATTCGCCAAGTTTATAAATCGCTGTATTTTTGGTAAAAATGTTCGTAATTGAACGATTCATAAGTCAAATTATAGCTTCAAGCTTCTACTTTCTAACGGTAGCTGCACTTTTAAATTCTATCAATTTTTAAAAGAGTTATTCGATCGTAAAATGACGTTATGTAAATTTAAATTCGGTCAAAATTCAAATCGCTGTATTTTTGGTAGAAATGTTCGTAACGAAATAATTCATGGGTCAAATTATAGCTTGAAGCTTCTACTTTCTAACGGTAGCTACACTTTCAAATTCTATCAATTTTTAAAAGAGTTATTCGAATGTAAAGTGAGGTTATGTAAATTTAAATTCGGTCAAAATTCAAATCGATGTATTTTTGGTAGAAATGATCGTAACGAAACAATTTAAAAGTAAATTTAAAGCTATAGCTTAAAGTTCGTATTTTTTAAAGAAGTAAATAAATAAAATCAACGAGAAGTTAATATAATTAAAACGTACGGACACCTTCAGAAAGTAGACAATAAAAGCTACAGAATACACAATGTAACAATCACTCGTAACCAAAATAAAACGTTTCAAACAATGAGTTATAAATTCACATAACCCCACTTTTTTTTAAATAACTTAACCTCACTTTTCGACCGAAGGACTCATTAAAAACAAAATCTGACACTTGAAACTACGGCACACATTTCACAACACGGAATTATAATGATTTCTGTAAATATTACATCATTCCGAACTTTTATTTATTTTTTACAACAATTATTTCTGTCAGTTCCGATTCATACAAATCAACAATCAAATAACGCACGCACACACACGCACAATTCCGCGTAATGAATTTCATTTAATTATCCTCGGTAGTGATTTTAAAACTGCGTTCGCCCGACACGGTTTTAACTTAATCTCATGAAGCGTACATCCGGTTTATTTCAAACTGGTACCGTTCCTGGATGTCCTTGTGCTTGACGGGACCCATGTCTGGTGTCCACGCCTCCTTGCACTGCAGCGGGGACTTTGAACTTCTCCAGTTTACCTGAAATAAATATTTCATCAGTTATAAATCGTTTTTTGTTTTTATTTTCAAATGTAATTACATTTATTGGCGTGATCGACCAGCTCCTGGCCGGGTTGGAGCACAGCGATAGCGCATATGTTAAAATTGACAAAATATGTTTTATATCTAGAAAATTTAATTTATTTTGATAAACGTATCAAAAATATCATTAGATTGAATGCATATTCATATTTTGTGCATGATTTGTGACTAAAATTAAGTTTTAAAGACAAAATGACAGGTGATCGGAATTTTCGGAAAATACAATAGATTGTTCAGATCAGTTGAATTGACAAAATGTATTATATCTAGAAAATGTAATTAATTTTGATAAATGTATCACAAATATCATTAGATTGAATGCAGATTCATATTTTGTGCATGATTTGCATATGATTTGTGACTAAAATAAAGTTTAAAGACAAAATGACAGGTGATCGGAACTTTCGGAAAATACAATAGATTGTTCAGATCAGTTGAATTGACAAAATGTATTATATCTAGAAAATGCAATTAATTTTGATAAACGTATCAAAAATATCATTTGATTGAATGTATATTCATACTTTGTGCATGATTTATGACCGAAATAAAGTTTTAAAGATAAAATGACAGATGATCGGAACTTTTGGAAAATACGGATGATATGTAAAGACGAACGTTCGGAAAATATAATAGATCGTTCAGATCAGTTACAGTAGACGTTCTATAATATGAACTCAGGCACGGTACCTTCCATTGTGTAAATCCCTATTTCTCAAAGCTGTCATTTATAATAAAACTGACTCTACCGGCGTGGTTCACAGTATGAAACGTCTACTGTACTCTTTACAAATTTCTCTCAAACCTAAACAAGCCAAAAATAACAAATTAATATTTCTCAACTCACCAATTATTTTGAACTTTGCCAATATCGCCCGTCCTAAATCACCTCTTTCCATTCTCTTCGAAGAACTCCTCAGCAGTCTTACCAGGTAGTTTGTAATACCCGATCACGATGTGGTCATCAATAAGGAGTTTGCCCCTCGGGTACGGTTTGTCTGTAATTCTATAGTTGCGTTGCCTTTCTCCCAATCAATGAGCCTGACCTTAAAAAATATAACAAATAAAATTTTTTTTAAATATATTTTTGAAACAAACCTTTGAATGTTACGTATCAAATTGAAGCCAGATAAACCCTCTTTAATTTAAAATCAACCCCACAAGTATACCTCTCCCCGCTAAAGAGATACAGCCCTCCAAAACAGAACCACTTTTTTAAATCTGTTACGGCAAAATAAAGTACTTGAAACAAAATATAACAAGTTTCGAAGAATCAATATTTTTTAATATACTTATAGACTTGAAAACACTTGTAACTTGCTGAAAATGGGGCAGTCCTGTAAGGGTTCAGAGAGTTTGAAAATATATTAAATTTGCTGAAATGGGGACGAGAAGGGGGCAGAGTATATATGTATTACTTACTTGTCTAGTAAAGCAGTTCTGTAGCCACATTTCATTCATTTTGCTTTGTACTTGCAAGCAAATTTGAATAGAACTTTAGAGATGAACGAGCCTTTGGAGACCTTCTCTTGTATGCCTTTGAGATTCGGTCCATAATTAACTGTAAAAAATTTACCGTTTGAAGCCAATATTTCGGGAACTATAAATCGTAGAAAGTTGAGAGAGCTCTTAAAATTATCACTATTTAACCTAGTTTTGTGTGTTCAAGTTTTAAGTTCACGTTAAATAATTC